>CM052886.1:102383064-102395367 GCA_028534135.1 Potos flavus
CTAGAGCCAAGGAGCTGTTGCTGCCTCCATCAGTCCCACTGTTCCCTCTGTGCCTCGATGTCTATATGTTGCCTGCTTTATGCCAACCCTGCCTTGGTGCCACTTTCAGAAAGAAAATGCTAGATTCGAAACCCTGGGTCCAACCCAGGATGGCAGTTTTTATAATCTCGGTATAACTGGCAGGTTAATTAGGCTCTCTCATTTGCCAGGAATAGCGCTATTCTAGCAATGGAAGCTTATTGTAAGATTACACGGGAAAAGTAAGGACGACTGGATGAATATGCCTATGGGCGGGGGAAGGAAAGGAAAAATATCACCCGTTTTAATGTACAGTTCTGTTTTTTCTGCGAAAAACACGTATTACTAATTCTCTTAAGTGATACGTTGTAAAATAATACCTCTTCTGTCCTCTTCTATATTCCCCAATCACATTCCCACTTTATTGACTTTGTGATCTTTAGTTCATAGATGTTACACAACACATGAGTGCTACCCAGTGCTTTGAGGGGAAAAATACAATCTATGTCTATGGCCCAGTTAGTTAACTTTTCAAAATTTGTAAAGTAATTGACTTGGTTTTATCACCCATAAGATGAGGATAATAGCAGTATTAGGATTGTCATAGAAATTATGTGAAATAACTCATGAAAAAAATCGAGTGCAATACTTGGTATATACTAAGTGCTCTATAAATATTGGTGATGATGATGATGATACATGATCATTCTGAAGGAAAACAAAGTTGCTGATACATTAAACTTGTTTTCAGCCTCACTTGTAGAAGAACTAATTGGGTAATCTACATATGTTGAGTGTTTACCTAGGTATCTTATAGATATATATCTATAGATAGATATGGATAGATACATAGATGTATATGCTTTTCCACATTTATGTGGAAGCAATTTAGAGTTTATGCCTTTTTTATTGCTCAAAAACATAGATGATGGGCGCCTGAGTGGCTCAGTCAGTTAAGCGTCAGACTCTCGATTTCTGCTCAGGTCATGATATCAGGGTCATGGGATCAAGCCCAGCATCAGGCTCATGCTCATCGAGGAGTCAGCTTGAGATTCCTTCTCCCTCTCCCTCTGTCCCTCACCCTGCCCACACTATCTTACGCGCTCTCTCTCTCTAAAATAAATAAATAAATACAATCTTAAAAAAAAAAAACAAATATAGATGGTCAAGAATGATTAGACTTCTCCCAGAAATGGACGTGTAGCCATCCTCAGTAACTCCTCCTTCTCATTTTCTTAAAAGAGCAGGATGATATAGATTTGTAAAGCTTAATGTGACCCTTGGAGACCATGTGTTCCAACCATGTTATTTTATGCATGAAATTGAAGGAAACTGACCCTCAGTTTTGAGACATTTGCCCCTAATCATACAGCAAGTTAGAAAAACAGCCTGGGCTGGAACCCGAGTCTCCTGATAGGCCGTGCAATGTTTTTTCTGCTACCCCATGGTGCCACTAGCTGGTACCTTCAGGCAATATTCTGGCACCTGGGGAATACAGCCATCAAAGTCCTGCCTCTTGGGCTTACATTTTAGTGTGGGAAACAGACAATGGACAAATATTGAATCAGGCCCTGACAATTGCTATGAACAAAAGGAAATGATAAAAGGAAGAAGATACTGTATTGACCACTTCACCTTCAGTGTTTGCGGTGAAAATTGATGGTTATACTGACTTTTACCTTGTAATCATTTCCCCCGCAACATATTTGAACATAAAGAAAACTAGGTTTCCTAGCAAGACATTTGGGTTCTAGTCCTGACTCTAATTTTTAAACAGCCAAGGCTGTTGAAACTTTTAGGTCTCCCCGTTTGGAAAATGAGACTAATACACACCTTGCATTTTTTATAGGGTGGCTTTGAGTATACAATCATACAAGAGAAAGTTTTTTAAGACAGCAGTGTGTTGGTACACCTGGGTGGCTCAGTCGGTTAGGCGTCTGCCTTCGGCTCAGGTCATGATCCCAGGATCCTGGGATCGAGTTCCGCATCCAGCTCCTTGTTTAGTGGGGAGCCTGCTTCTCCCTCTGCCTCTGCTGCTCCCCCTGCTTGTGCTCTCTCTCTCTCTGACAAAAATAAATAAATAAATAAAATCTTAAAAAAAAAAAAAGGACAGCAATGCGTTATGCAAATACAGGATATCATTATATGGAAATTTTATTTCCATAAAAATGTGCTAAGAATGTAGATTTTTTTAAATTGTTTTTTTGTTTGATCTCTTCCCACTCAACCAGGAATGTTGCAACCAGAGAGGAGCCCCCAGGCTTTTGGCTACAAATACAGGCAAAATTCTTTCACGTATGATGTCAAGCGAGATGTGTACAACGAGGAGACCTTTCAACAGGAGCACAGAAGGAAGAGTATTTCCTCTGGGAACTTGGACATCGACATCACCACCTTCAGACACCACGTTCAGTGCCGGTGGGTGTGGGGGGTCATTCAGCTGCCTCCAAGCTAGCAGCACCAAAATTACCCCTTCGGTGCCTACTTCTGTCTTCCTCCTCTGAATTCCTATCATCAGGACCCTGAGGGTCCTGTGTGATTTTTCTTCAGTTGTTGGTTTGCTTATGGTTTGTCCTGTAGCACCCTCTTGATTATAAATTTCTTGGATGTCCCCAACAGCATTTAGGGATGATATTTAATAAATATATTGTTTGATTAGCGACTATTACCAGTCTCCTAAAAACAACAACAGAAGCAGCGATGGTGGGCTAATCAGTGGTAGCAGAATGAGATCCTTCTAACCTCATATTCCGCAGAGCCTAGGCAGTACTTGTAATTGTACAACCGTACAATGTAGAACTCAACTGCCTCTTACAGCCACTCTGACTATGTGGGTCCTCCAGTTCAGGGGCTAACCTGTTTTTGTGCTATAAACCTTTTAGCAGGCTGGTAAAGCTAATGGACATCTTTTCAGAATAATTTTTTTTTATACTTTAAAAAAATTGTGGTAAGATACATATAACAGAAAATTAGCCATTTCAGCTGGTCTTAAATGTACAAATCAGCAGCATTAATGACATTTCACGGTGTTCTGCAACCATCACCACTGTTTTCAAAACTTTTTCGTCACCCCAAACAGAAACTTTGTACCCGTTAAGCAATAATTCCCGATTGTCCCCTCCTCCTCACCCCTGGTAACCTCTCCTCTACGGTCTGTCTCTAGGCCTCTTCTAGATATTTCATTTAAGTGTAATTAGGCAATTTTTGTCTTTCCTCTCTGGTCGATTTCACTTAGCATGATGTTTTCAAACTTCAACTATGTTGTAGCTTGGAACAGTACTTCATTTCATTTTATGGCTGATGATATCCCATTGTATGTAAATATCGTATTTTGCTTATCCATTCATCTGTTGGTGCACCCTCGGGTTCTTTTCACTTTTTGGCTGTTGTGAGTAATGCTGCCATGAATATTGGCATAGGAGAATCTGTTGGAGAACTTGCCTTCCACTCTTTCAGGTATATACCTGAAAGTAGAATTGTTGGATCTTATGGTGACTCTATGTTTAATTTTTTGAAGAACTACCAGACTTTTTCATACACGCTACCTCACTATACATTCTCAGTAGCAATGTACAAGTGTTTTTGCTCTGTATCCTCTTCAACTTGTTATTTCCCCTCCCCCCCTCTTTTTAATTATAGCTATCCTATCAGGCATGAAGTGGTATCTCATTGTGGGGTTTGGTTTTGTTTTTTGCATTTCCCTAATAACTAGATATGTTGAGATCTCTTCATGTGCTTACTGGTTGTTTTTATATCTTCTTTGAAGAAATGTCTATTTACCTCCTTTGCCCTTTTAAAATTAGGTTGTCTTTTTATTGTTGAGTTGTAGTAGTTCTCTAGATATTCTGGATACTAAACTTTATCAGATATATGATTTGCAAATATTTTCTTCCATTCTGTGGATTGTCTTTTCTGTGGATTGATAGTGTCATTTGGTGCATGACCGTTTTTAATTTTCATAAGATCTGGTCTATCCATTTTTTTGTTTTGTTGCCTATGATTTTGGTGTCATCTTTAAGAAACTATTGGGAAATCCAAGATTATGGAGATTTTCTTCCATGTTTTCTTCTATGAGTTTTATAGTTTTAGCTCTTAAATTTAGATTCTTGATCCATTTTGAGTTAATTTTGTATATGGTATAAAGTTAGGGTCTGACTTCATTCTTTCAAAGTGGAGATCCCATTTTCCCAGAACCATTTGCTGAAGAGACAGCTCTTTCCCCATTGAATGGTCTTGGCCAGAATATTTTTTTAAAGTATAAAATACATAGGATTATAAAGGAAACCAGCTAGGTTGAAATATAGTTATCAAAATATTTTTAAATACCACAATTATGTTATTTAATAATGTGGATCTAATAACTACCATAATTTCAAGGTAGTGATGAACATAAATGATATCTTAAAATCTCTGTAACAATTTTAATATAATATGAAAATATTACGATTTCTGTTGGTGACAAAGTCAGGTTCTGCCGATACTACAGTGGTTTGTTGCCAATATTCATAATTGATGGAAATGCTAAATTTCAGTTAGGAAGTAGTAAAAATAAAGGTATAATTTTTCCTAAGTTCACGTACCTACAAATTCTATCTACAGACCCATGGGATGGTCCATAGACCTCAGGTTAGGGACCCTTTGTGACCTACATCATTATATCAACCCCAAGTATTCAAGTTGTCTTCACTCACACTTGGGATTTATCAGTCTTTCTCATCCCTTGATTTATCACTACAGTTGGCCTGTGTTGGGTGACAAGGGAGGAAAGCCTCCACACAGCGCTGTCGTAGACCTTCCTTCTCTGAGACATTCTCCTTTGTCCATATCCTGCCTTTTGTAAGTTGTGGTCTTGCAGACCCTGCCCAGTCCTACATCACTATTCTCATTTTCTCTACTCCAGATGGGTCAGAGGTCATATGTCAAAGATGGGACTTAGGGGCACATTGACTTTGTCTCTACAAAAGGAGAGTCTTTTCCTGACTTTTACTTTATCATAAAAAGGTACTACCAGGGAAATTTCAGCCTAACTTCCCCCAACCTGCCCTATCCTTAGATACCGAAATCTGATCAGTTCTGCCTCCCACGGGCTCTTCTAGCAGTTCTTATTCCTTATTTCTGAAACATACAGTTGTATCCACTTTTGGATTTTTAACATGAAAGGTTGCACAACTCTGTGGTTAAGAGCAAGGCTTGGAAGCCAGATTGCCCGGTTTTGAATCCCAGTTCTGCTGCTTCCCGTGTGACCTTAGGCGAGCTATCTAACCCTACTTTGCCTCAGTTTCCTCATCGGTAAAAACGGGGATGATACTAGCATCTACTTGACTATGAAGATTCAAAGAGTATTTGTAAGGCACCTAGCAAATAAAAAACACGATATAGGTGGGGTTTTTTAGTTAAAAATAAATCTTTTCTTTTTTAAACTTATTTATTTATTTGAGAGAGAGAAAAAGAAAGCAAGTGGGGGGAGGGGCAGAGAGAGAATCTTCACGCAGACTCCGCTCTGAGCATGGAGACTGCTACGGGACTTGATCTCACGACCCACGAGATCATGATCTGAGCTGAAACCAAGAGTCGGACACTCAAGCGACTGAGCCACCCAGGTGCCACAACCACCTCATCTTTTCTACAGAAAACCTCACCTCTTTCCTCATCTTCTCCCTTTCCATTAGCAACTACAAATACTCCCTTCCTTGTCAAAATGTCCCCAGTCCTTTCACATAGACTCCTATATTTCTCACTTTCCAGATGCCCAGAGTAAAATCCAGATTCATGTCAAAATGCTTATACTGCTCCCCCACTGGTTTCAATTCCTATCCCTCTAGCTCCTTCCTTGATTTTCTTTCAGGTCTACAGCTTCATCATTCCATGTCCACTGTATTTTTTTTCCATGCTGAAGAGCTTTGATGACTCTGCCTAGGGTGGCTTGTCTTGTGCCCAGTGGCACATGGAGAGAAGGAGAGACTGGACCAGATGAAGGCAAAAAATTGTCCCCGTGATATTCTCTGCTCTCTCCTTTGGGGGCCATAATTGGAGAGAGCACCCTGGGTATCCCTGCCTAATATCCGGGGACTCTCATAAAAATAGCAACGTGATGTTCCCTCCAAACCAATGATCTTTTTCCTGGCTCCCAAACAGAATTTAATAGCTGTCAGTATGAACTGTGGTGGTAATAGAGTGGAGAGAACACCGAAGTAGCTCCCACTCTGCCCGCACTACTGTGACCTTGGAAAAATCACTTACACTTATTTGGCCTCAATTACCTTAGGGATAGTAACGCTCATAGTTGTGAGAGTCAAACATGTGACCTTCTTTATGAGCACACATTTTAGCTTTGCATACACTAAAGTTCTATTTGTTGCTATAGTCATATCCCGGTTATCCAACTATAGCTCATACATGAAAAACCTTCATACTTTTTGCTTTCAGCCCATACTAAGATGTAAATAGCGAAAAGCAATTTAAAATCAAATGAGTTTTACTGGTTGATTGATTAACCAATTGACTGATTGATTAACAATGATTCTGCTGTTTTAGATGATTTAGAGGTTAATGTCGGTTTTCTCAATCTTGGCATCAGTAATATTTTGGACCAGAAAATTGTTTCTGGTGTGAGGGCTGTCCTATGCACTATAGGATGCATAGCAAAGTCCCTGCTCTCTACCCACCAGATACCAATAGTACCCTCTCCCTCAGTCGTGACAACCAAAAATGTCTCCAGACTTTGCCAAATGTCCTCTGGATAACAAAATTGGTTCTGATTGATGCCCACTAGGTTAAAGGATAATAAAGCTTTATTTTATTGCCTTTTCTTTATATGGCTAGCTCCTAAAGCACAGGATTCCATTACCTACCTTTTCTATAAATTTCTACATACTACAGATCAAAGTTGCATAGAATTAATGTCCAGTAAAGAAAATTGGTATATGGGAATGATGTGGGTATCTTAATGGCCCTTGCCTCCCACCAGTATCCCATCTCGAAACACTGTCCTTATCAGGAGAAAGCAGTAACAGTGTATTTTTCTACTGGAAAATTGGTGGATTTCATTCTTTCCAAACATCCTGTTTTGTATGCTAGACAATAAGGCATAGTTCTTCTCATATGTATATATATGGCATTTGGTTCTCAACCAGAGGTGATTTTTGTTCCCCATAGAACATTTAGCATTGTTTAGAGACATTTGGGGGTGTCACAACTGGTGGGGGTGCTATTGGCATCTGGTGGGTAAAGGTCAGGGATGCTGCTAACCATCCTACAGGGCACAGGACACACCCACCACAACAAAAAATTATCTAGTCCACTATGTCAAAATGTCAGTAGTGCTGACAAGAAACTCTGCTGCACGGGAACAATTATGCACTGGGCCTTTTCTTGGCTATGTGGGCTTTTTCTTTGGAAAATCTTATCAAGTCTCTGTTCTTCTTTCTCACAGCTGCTCATGGCACAAGTTCCTAAGATGCGTACTAACGATCTTTCCTTTCCTGGACTGGATGTGTTTGTATCGGTTCAAGGATTGGCTTCTTGGAGACTTACTTGCTGGTATCACTGTTGGCCTTGTGCAAGTTCCCCAAGGTAAGGAAGATTCGAAGCCTCTTCACCCACAACCTATCAGACCTGTCTGCTCACCCAGAGTAAACAATTACCTGTGTTAGATGAATAGAAAAAATTGGTGAATTCCATTCACATTACTGCCATCTGTTCCCTTACCTGACAGATTTCTAACTCTCCCAGGGTGGTTTCCAAAACATCCAGGTAGTTTTGGGGCACCTGGGTGGTTAAGTGTCCGACTCTTGGTTTCAGCTCAGGTCATGATCTCAGGGTCGTGGGATCGAACCGGTGTTGGGTTCTGCATTCAGCAGGGAGTCGGCTTGAGATTCTCTCTCTCCCTCCCCCTCTGCCCCTACCCCCCAAGCACACGCATACATGCTCTCTCTCTCTCAAATAAAATAAATCTTTAAAAAAAAAAAAAAACTGAAAAAAAAAAACCTATTAGTTTAGATCGAATACTTTCAAGAGTATTTGCAATGCTCATTCAAGGGTCGTTTTTGTTTTGTTTTTGTTTTGTTTTTGTTTTTTTGCTTCATTGGTCATTTCATACTCACACAACTACAATAGACCTCACTTGGCACTGGTTTTCCTTAGGAAGGTAAAACATAGGAAACACAGCACGCTAGCATCTCTTCAGTAAGTTATACACAAGGCAGTCCAGGGGCCACTCTTTGGTCTTCCAAGTGGCAGTTCAGCTAGAAGACAACAAGATCGCACAGACAGAGGTGCAGGAGCTATAATGGGCTTTAGAAGTCTCATTTCCCGAATAGGAACCAACATCTCTCATAATTCTCATAACTGTTGCTTCCAGGGTCCCACAAATGGCATGGCCAGTTACAAGAGTTGTTGCACTCCGAGAAGCTCAAAGCAAACGATTCCCACCGGATATTTATCCTTCATTCATAGATCAGCTTGGTCCAGATATAGTAGAGTAATCAGGCTTATTTTTACCATAACCAGTGTTGGCTGGTAACACAGCTGACATTCCACCATTACCGGGTTTCCAAAGAAACAGCTAGAAAGTTAACCCAACATCAAATTTATCGCAGAGAAAAAGAAAAGATTTTATTAATCCTTTACTCACAGTAGTTTGCAACTACTACATAGTATTTAAATTAATTTAAATTAGTACTACATAGTATTTAAATGCTATTCCTTTATTCTTCTGGGGCCAGTCAGACAGGTTTGAAACCTGTGATTGTACAGCTTGTACGAAGCATGAAAGAGGCCAAGCAAAAGGGCGAGAGGTAGCTAATATCCAACTCTGGGACATGGCTGTTAGTTGGAGAAAAGGGATCCTTTTTTAAATACTTAATTAATTATCCTGGAGGAAAATTGACCTTATTTTTTCCTTCTGATGTTCAATTCTATAAATTTAAACACATGCATGGATATACGTAACCACCAAAACAGCAAAGATACAGACCATTTCTATCAGCCCCAAAACACTCTTATGCCATTCCTTTTAGTCCCATCCTTCCCTGGCAACCACTGATCTGTTCTCTATCACCACAGTTCTGCCTTTTTGAGAATATCATCTAGATGGACTCAGAGAGTATGTAACTCTCAGGGGCTGGCTTCTTCAATTCAGCATGATGTCTTTGAAATTAATGGAAATTGTGATATCCATCAATAGCTTGTTCCTTTTCATTGCTGAGTAATTGTCCATTGCATGGACATACCACAGCTAGTTTACCCATTCACTTGTTGGGAGACATTTCATGGCTAGTTTTTGGTTGTCAAAAATAAAGTTGTTATGAACATTAAGGTACAGGTTTTTCAGAAAACAGTTTTCTTTTTTTTTTTTTTTTTAAGATTTATTGATTTATTTATTCATTTGACACAGGGAGAGATCACAAGTAGGCAGAGAGGCAGGCAGAGAGAGAGGGGGAAGCAGGCTCCCTGCTGAGCAGAGAGCCCAATGCGGGGCTCGATCCCAGGACCCTGAGATCATGACCTGAGCCGAAGGCAGAGGCTTTAACCCTCTGAGCCACTCAGATGCCCCAGAAAACATAGTTTCCATTTCTCTAAGGTAAATACCCAGGAGTGGTATTGTTGGCGATACTGTAGCTGTGTGTGTAACATCCTAAGAAACTGCCAAACTATTTTCCAGAGGTCCTGTACCTACCATTGGTCATCCCTACCAGCAATGTATGAGAATTCTAGTTCCTCCACACCCTTCACTTGATGATGTCTATATTTTTTAATTGAACTTCCTATTTTGAGATAATTATAAACTCATGAGGGGTGCCTGGGTGGTGCAGTTGGTTGAGAGTCCAACTCTTTGTTTCGGCTCAGGTCATGATCTCAGGGTTGTGAGATTGAGCCCCACGTGGGGCTCCATGCTCAGTGTGGAGTCTGCTTGAGATTCTCTCTCTCCCTCTCCCTCTCCCTCTGTCTCCTCTTCTTCCCACTTGTGCTCACTCTCTCTCTCTCCCAAATAAATAAATCTTTAAAAAAATTATAGATTCACATACATTTGTGAGGAACTGCAGAGACATTCCTTGTATCCTTTCCCTATTTTCCCCAGTAGTAATATCTTACAAAACTATAGTTCAATTTCACAGCCAGGGTATTAACACTGATATAGTCAAGATACAGAACATTTCCACCACTACAAGGATCCCTCATGTTGCCCTTTTATAGTTACCCCCACTTGACCCTTGCCCCCATCCCCTCCTTAACCTTGGCAACCACTAATCCATTCTTCATGTCTAGAATGTTATCATTTCAAGAAAGCTATATAAAGAGTCATACAGTTTGTAATTCTTTGAGATTGCCTTTCTTTTCACTGTTCTTAATTCTCTGGAGATTCATCTAGGTTTTTGTATGTATCGGTAGTTTTTTCCTTTTTATTACTGAGTAATATTCCATGGTATGGATGCGCCATAGTTTATTTAAACATTCACCCTTAAAGTATATCTGGATTGTTTTCGGGTTTTGACTATTACAAATATAGCTGTTATGGACATTTGTGCGTAGGTTAATGAAAAAGTCTTCATTTCTCTGGGATAAATGATCAGGAGCACAATTGTGGGATTGTAGAATAGTTCGATCTTTAGATTTTTAAGAAACTGCCAAGCTTTTTTTAGAACAGTCGTATCATTTTATATTTCCACCAGCAATCTATGAGTGATCCAGTTGCTCTGTATCCTTACTTGCATTTGGTGTTGTCATTACTTTTTTTTTTTCTGGCCATTCTAGTAGGAGTGTCTGAGACCTCATTGTGGTTTCAGTTAGCAACTCTTGCTAACTAAGGGATTGTGTATTATTTTAAGTACTGTGAATAATGAAATAACTTGTTGTATAAATAATTCAAAAGTTTTATTTACATTTGAATAGGTAGTATCTGACAACTTAATAATTTCCTTCAAATGAAACATGGTGAAGAATTTATTAAAAAATTCTAGATCTTCCTTACAGTACATTCCAATTTATAAACATAAAAGAAGATAGAAAATCACCATTAGGGAAACACCACTTTAATAATTGCCATAGATAAAATCCATTAACAGATGTTAAAATGAGTGGGTGAAATTTGCAAACTATGTAGGGAGATTTGCGTAATTTTGAAGAATCTTCCTCAAGATATTTGCTAACTACTTCACTACAGTAGAGAACATGGGAGAAACAACCTGAACGAAGTGATTAATGGTATGTCGTCACAGTAGTAAGACATAGAGATTTATGAATCCTGTGATATGACACAGTAAGAAGGACACAACATTATGTCTATAGCATTCTCACCAAAAACATGTGACCTTAGTACTATCATGTAGAAACTAAAGGCCACTCGAAAATGAGGAGCATTTGGCAAAATAATTGATCTGTTAATACTCTTTCAAAGTGTCAAAATCAATTAAAGACTGAAGAGCTATTACAGATTACAGGGCTAAGGAGAAATAACAACTGAATTGAATGTGGGATTCTGGATAGAGTCCTGAACAGAAAATGGAAATTAGTGGGACAACTAATGAGATTCAAATAAAGTCTTCAGTTAATTTATAATGTTAATTTCCTGATTCTGATCATTATACTATGGCTATATAAATATTAACATTAGGAGAAGCTAACTAAGGGTTATATGGAAACTATCTTTGAAACTTTTCTGTAAGTCTAAAATTAGTTCAAAATTAAAAAAAATTTTTTTAAAGTAGTGGGACGTTTGGAAACTTGGTTTCCCTTTATTTCTCCACAGCCTAAGCTTAACCGAGATTAGACCACTTAGTTCTCAGGCTCTTACCAAGTAATTCTCTTACTTCCCTGTATTGCTAAGTTATCCGAAATCCTACATTTCAGGGTGCCTGGGTGGCTCAGGCAGTTGGGCAGCCAACTCCTGATTTCAGCTCAGGTCATGATCTTGGGGTTCTGGGATTGAGCCCTGCATTGGGCTCCCTGCTCGGCGGGAAGCCTGCTTCTCCCTTTCCCACTCCCCTGCTTATGTTCCCTCTCTCACTGTCTCTCTCTCTGTCAAATATATAAATAAAAAATCTTTAAAAAAATAAATTAAAAATAAAAAATAAATCAATATGATATATATTTTTTAAAAAAGTAAATAGGGGCTATTCAACATTATACTTGAATTCATAGGCAGTACATTAAAGCAAGAAAAAGAAATATCAGGTATAAGGATTGTAAAGGAAGAAATAAAACTTCATTATTTAGGGGCGCCTGGGTGGCTCAGTGGGTTAAGCTTCTGCCTTCAGCTCAGATCATGATCTCAGGGTCCTGGGATTG
>CM052886.1:102395467-102493646 GCA_028534135.1 Potos flavus
CTAATGAAGAAAATAATCTACAAATAAATTAATAGAACAAATAAAATTTTATCAAGTTTGCTGGATACAAGATCAGTGTATAAAAATCAAGTATATTCTTATGTACCTGCAGGAAACAGAAAGTGAAATTTTAAAAAAGATACCAGTTACCAAAGCATAAAAAATATGAAATAAGTTGTAATGAAACTAAGATATGTAAGACCTCTTTAGAGAAATTATACTTTACTGAGTAATATTAATTAACTAAATTAATTGAAATTAATTGAAAAATAGCATGTTCATGGGTTAGAAAACTCAATATTTAAAGATCTCAGTTCTCTCTAAATAAACTTCACAGATTCGTTACAATGTTAATGTAGATCCCAACAGCATTTTTTTAATGGAACATTATAAGCAGTTTCTAAAATGTATGTGGAAATGCAAACAGCCAAGAATGGCCATATTCTTTTGAAAGAACAGCATGGGAAGACCTGCTCCTCCAATTATCAAGACAATATAAAGTTATAATATTTAAGATAATGTCCACCAAAAGTAGACAGAATAAATAAACATTCTTCTTTGCATATGCTGGAATACATGCAAGGAACATGAGCAATCTCAAGCAACTCACCACAACATGGAGTGGTCCTATACACATGATATTGAGCAAAAGAGGCAGAAATAAAAATTGCATACAGTGTAACTCCATTAATATAAAATTCAAACTGGGGCGCATGGGTGTCTCAGTTGTTGAGCATCTGCCTTCAGCTCAAGTCATGATCCCAGCGTCCTGAGATTGAGTCCCACATCGGGCTCCCTGCTCAGCGGAAAGCCTGCTTCTCCCTCTCCCATTCCTCCTGCTTGTGTTCCCTCTCTCACTGTCTCTTTCTCTGTCAAATAAATAAATAAATTCTTTAAAAAAAAAATATGTATATATACATATATAAAACTCAAACTGAAAATCCAAACCGAAGTAAACTATTATTTAGAAATATGTACACTACTGGTAAAACTATAAAGAAAAGCAAAGAAATTTTTATCACCCAAGTCAAAATAATGATTATCTTTGTGGGGACAGGTGGAATGGTAATCAAAGACCTGGGTGGTGGTAACAAAGGTGTTTGTTTTATAAGTATTTATTCAGCTCAACATCTATTTTTTTTAAAGATTTATTTATTTGAGAGAGAGAGTGCACATGAGAGAGCTCGTGAGTTAAGGGAAGAGCAGAGGGAGAGAATCCCAAGCAGACTCCTCCTGAGCACAGAACCCAACCCAGGGCTTGATCCCACACCCTGAGATCATGACCTGAGCCGAAACCAAGTTAGTCCCTCAACAGACTGAGCCACCCAGGCACCCCATTAGCATCTATTTTAATGCACTTTCTATATATATGTTATATTTCACAATAAAAATAGGCATTTTTGACTTAACTTATCAAAACTGTTACTAAACTAATTACTGCAAAATAGCAAGATGCTGTGTTATTACAGTGAGAGACAATTAAACCAATTAAACAGAAAAGAGTCACATAAATATATGTTCCATAGTTTGTATCAGATGTTTCACTATAGAAACAAACTTTTTAATGAATGATATGAAACAATTGGATACTTACATGAAAAAAACAATTTTTAGAGTCACCTAGGTGGCTCAGTTAAGTGTCTGACTCTTGATCTCAGCTCAGATCTTGATCCTCAGGGTCATGAGTTCAAGCCCCACACTGGGCTCCATGCTGGGGCATGGGGGAACCTACTAAAAACAACAATAACACCAAAAAAACCCCCACCAATTTTTAGACCTCTCCCCCATGCCATACATAAAAATCTATTCCTGGTAGATTAAAGACCTAAATGTGAAAGGTAAAACAATAAAGATTTTTTAGAATTATGCAGGAGAATATTTTCATGATCTTGAAGTAGAAAACAATTTCTCAAACAAGACACAAGAAGCACTAGCCTGCTTAAAAGGAAAAGACTAATATATTGAATTAAGTAAAAGTCTTGTTCATTCAAAGACACATGAAGATCGAAAGGCAAACCACAGAACTGGAGACGTATTTGTAATACATATACCCAACGAAGGATTTAAATCTGTAATATATATACTCCTAAAAATCTGCAAGGAAACAACTCAATGAGACTGATCAGCATTATTGACAATCAGTGAAGTAAAAAGTGAAGTTTAAGTGAGTTACACGCTAACTCATACACACTAAAATTTAAAAGCTGACAGTATCGTGTGCTAACACAGATACAGATGCTGGGAACTGTCATACAATGCTGGTGGGAGTGTAAATTGTATGACCATTTGGAAAACAGGTTGGCATTTCTGGCAAATGCCCCAGCAGTTATGCTTCAGAATATAGAATCCCAAGGAACTTGTACATCGGTGCACCAAGAGGCATGTACAAGAACATTCATGGCAATGGAAACAAAGACAGGAGACTGTGCAAGCCTGGAGACAAAGAAGATAGGGAGATCGCTGCCCTGGATCCTGATGGTTGTTTAGTTCCAGTTCCAGTCTCTGAATAGGCCTAACTGCCCTTTGTACTCTTTTAGTAAATTTCCTGTTTTGCTTAAGCTAATTTGAGCAATTTTTCTGTGTGTGTGGTTTTTTTGGGGGGGTGGTTGGTTTTTTGTTTTTGCAATTATTAGAGCCTTGCTTAGGAAAAAAAAATGTGGAAGGAGAAACTATAAATTACAAAGATCTAAGAGACCTATCAACCAGTGTGAGAACTACATGTGAGTCCCGATACAAGGATTGTAAAAGATAGTACGACATATAATAGCAAATTTTTTTTTTAAAGATCACCCCAGATCTTTGGCTGAAGGTTTCTCGTGTGGTTGTAGTCAAGCTGTCAGTCATCTCAAGGCTCTACTGAGGCTGGAGATCAGCCTTTAGGCTCATCACGTGTGTGCTGGCAGGCCTGGGTTTCTCACCTTGCGGGCCTCTCCAAGAGCACTTGCGTGTCCTCCTGACATGGCAGCTGGCAGCATAAGCTACATGCAGAACCCCTGGTCCAAAAAATATTCAGAATTTCAAGATGGTCAGAGTAGAGCAATAAGCCAAGTGTGGAGCCTTCTAAGCCCTGTTTAATTGCATAGGTCACACATTCTTGAAGCCAACTGTGGCAGCTGGTGGCCTAGATCAAAGAGACAGTGAGTCAAAGAGCAACCAAGACAGAAGCCACAGTCTTCTTGCAACCTACTCTCAAAAGTGACATCCTATCATTTTTGTTGCAGTCTGTTTATTAGATGCAAGTTACTAGGTCCATCCCACACTTAAGGGGTGGGGATCACACAGAGGCACGAATACGAATTAGCCATTGCAGATCATCTTAGGGGCCCTCTACCACAACAACCATTTAGGAAATAAGCAGGGAAATTTGACCATTGACTGGATATTCAATAGAGAACCATTATTAATTTCTTAGGTATAATGATGATATTGTAGTTAAATTAAGAGAGGGTCTTCTAGGGGCACCTGGGTGGCTCAGTGGGTTGGGCCTCTGCCTTCGGCTCAGGTCATGATCTCAGGGTCCTGGGATCGAGCCCCGAGTCAGGCTCTCTGCTCGGCAGGGAGCCGGCTTCCCCCTCTCCCTCTGCCTGCCTCTCTGCCTACTTGTGATCGCTCTCTTTCTCTGTCAAATAAATAAATAAAATCTTTAAAAAAAAAAAAAAAGAGCATCTTCTAGGGCGCCTGAGTGGCTCAGCTGGTTAAGCGTCTGCCTTTGGCTCAGGTCATGATCCTAGAGTTCTGGGATTGAGTCCTGCACTGGGCTCCCTAATCAGTAGGGAGTCTGCTTCTCCCTCTCCCTCTCCCTCTGCCCCTGTTCATGCTCTCTCTCTCTCTCAAATAAATAAATAAAATCATTAAAAATAAATACATACATAAATAAATGAATGAATGAATGAAATAAAAGAGGGTCTTCTTTTGGGGCACCTGGTTAGCTCAGTCAGTAGAGCACGAGACTCTTGATCTCAGGGTCATGTCTTTGAACCCCCCATTGGGCGGAGAGATTAAAAAAAATAAGAGGGTCTTCTTTTAAAGATACATACTGAAATATCATCACATGAAATAATTTCACGTTTTGGATATGAAGTGGGAGAGGAGTGAGGGAATAGATCAGACAAGATTGGCCATGAGTTGACCACTGCTGAAGCAGGTGATGGGTACATGGGAGTTCATTATACTCTGTTTTTGTATGTGTTTGAACTTCTACACACACACACACACAAACACACACACACACAAAACCTTTCTTGTCTAAGACACTAAATTGGCTCACTGAACTCATAACTGAATTCAGATGAGCACACGGTATGATGTAAGTTGAAGATAGACACCCAGGGGTGCCTGGGTGGCTCCGTCGGTTGATCGTTGGACTCTTGATTTTGGCTCAGGTCATAACCTCAGGATCATGAGATTGCATGGGGCTCCATGCTGGGTATGGAGCCTGCTCATGATTCTCTTTCTCCCTCACCCTCTGTCCCACCCCAACCCTCCCCGGCCCCTGCACATGTGCATGTGTGCTCGTTCTCTCTCTCTCTTTCAAGGAAAAAAAAAAGATAGACCCCCAGGGCAGGAGCCGTGGGCTTGAGACATCAAAGGATGAAAGGATGACACCATGAATGTTAATCCATTTGCTTCAAAATTTCCAAATTCTCATTGTGTTCTTGGAAAAGAAAGTAAGCAGTGAAGGAGTTGTTGAAGAAAGAGACCTAAATGATCGTCGTATGGAAGAGAGACAACACATACCAATGTGGAATCAAGCCAGTTACATATGATTCTTTCCTCGTTCTCCGGCTTCATTTCCAGTCCTGGAGGACTCCCAGGGCCCTCTGCTATTAGACTAGGGGTGAAATGGGGCTGCTTCTCAGCTATTGGAATCAGAGGTCTTGTTGTTATTACATCTGTTTTCCATGATTAGCATGAAGACCTTGAAAGGAGAGGTGTTTAAGCCTGTGATTTAGAATTCAGGTTTAAAAGCATGTGGTAAAGTAGGGGAAGAAGCTAGGTATCAAAGGAGGTAATAAAAGGGACTAATGAATGGCTGTATGTTAAAAGATCTTATTACCACACTCAGTCTGCTAGACACGTAGATCATTTTTATTTTCAATATTCTTTACGGTTTTCATTAAAGGTGACTTTGAAAAGCCAGCCTACCTTTTCTTACTTAAATTATCTTGTTTTTCAGCCCTGATGTTTAGTTTGCTGACGAGGCAACTGATTCCTCCTCTCAATGTCTGTTATGCGGCTTTCTGTTCTTCGGTAATTTATGTCATTTTTGGATCATGCCATCAAATGTCCATTGGTGAGTTGGGCACTAGAACCACAGGGGGTGGATGGACTTTCTGCCTCAATCATTTCCTTATTGCTAAGAACCCCAACTAAAGCTATGTTTAAGGTAGGAAAAAAGGAGGCAGAAGATGGACATTCTATCCATAGGGTGAGTGTTCAGATTTCAGAGATTGTGCCATTATCAATGTCACCGCCAGACAAGTCGGCCCTCCGGCTCTTTCCCAAAGGAATTAGACAGCAGAGGTACTTTCCTTAGTGAAATTAACACACATTGAAATCTGACTGCCCTCAACCCAGAAGATCCAGAGGCAAGTTTGCCAATATTCCTAGAGTAGATCCATCTTTCAGCTATACCTATAATAACCCAAGTCCATGGGCCTACCTTTCAATAACTGTGTTAGCTTATTAATTTACAATGAGAAAATGCTGTCACGTAATCAAAGCACTCAAATCCATAGGACGAGCACTTTCCTTCCCTGAGTCAAAAATTCGTCTACTAGTTTATAATTAGAAATAACTGTTACAGGGACCTAACTAGTTGAAGGTCATATAAGCAGCACATTTTCTTCACTTAGGTAAATCGGCATAGAAATCAAACCACAAAATGCGCAATAATCTTGGAAGGGCATTGCCAACATCTACTCAGTAACATGCCTTTTCCTTGGCTTCCCCACTGAACAACTGACCACCCAACCAACACTGATCATTTTGACAGACACACTTTTTCTCCAGATACATTTGTATATTCAGTCTGATTACCATCCCATTATTCTAGATGCAGAGTGCTATCCTTCCTTCTTAAAGGACAGTATCACATGTCTTTACTAAAATCCGTTATGTGTTGATTTTACATTGGGGGACTGAGAGAACAATTTTATTCCCATATTTCCAAGTTCCTGGGGCATAGCGCAATCATTTCCAGATACTGATAATAAGGCTACTGGAGTTTAGTTTCTGTTAGGTAATTTAAAGGTAAGATTTGCCTTTGCTTCCATATGTGACTATGTGGATTGGAGGACTGAATGAAATCATGTCTGAAACAGGTTTAGTTCAGTGTCATTTTGCACCTAGTAGATCCTTCATAAGTGATAGGTGCTATTTTTCTTATTGTTATTGATTAGCTTTGTTTTCTCATCTGCTCCTCACCATCTCATTCACCATCTCTAAGAACAAGAACAGTGGCTGAGCCTGATATGCATTTCCAGCCAATTTACCTTTGAATCCCACTCCATGTGCCCATATTGCAAAGACGTTAATACCTGAACCACCAAGATCTAAATTCTGGATGATGCTCATGGCATGTGGAACCAGAGTTCTTTTCCTTGCTCTTTCTTACTTCTCCAATGGCCACTTTCAAAAAAGAAAAGTTCTTCCCATCAAAAACAAAACAACATCAGACTACGCCTTGCTTTTGTCAAATATGTCAGGTTACCTGGATTTAAAACTGTGCTTTCTGCCTCAACACTTTCTTTCATAGGTCCCTTCTTCCTTGTGAGTGCTCTGATGATCAATGTCCTGAGGTTGTACCCATTCAACAATGGCCAGCTGATTCTGGGAACTTTCGTCAGGGATGACTTTTCTAAGCCGTCCTTCCTCGCGGACTATAACAGATCCTTGAGTGTGGTGGCATCCACGACTTTTCTGACTGGGATTATTCAGGTAGGATCTGAGTCTCTGAACCCCTGAGGAAGAAATAAATAAATAAAGGAGCTACAAATGGACCCCTTCCTTTTGTTGCTCCTGTTATCCGTTGTGATATATCTGGAACTTCAGTGGTTTATTTTTGGAAAACTTACAGGATGTGTGGATAGGCTCTCCTTAGTGACAAAACTTCTCCCCTCCTCAGAAACAATTCACCATTGATTTAGGATGAGACACTGAACATTCTCATCTGTCCCTTCTTTAAAACTAAAGAAGGGTCCTAGGGACTATGGTCTAGAGTTCTATTAATGATTTCGTGTTTTTAAAAAAACTCTTTATATTCTTTCAATGAGAATAACACTTATAGGCTCACGTACTATATTTTGGGTTAAGTAAGCATTAGAGTCAGACCTGGAATCCTTTTTCTACAATTTCAGGAGCACAGCTAAAGGACAATAATATCAATGACTTATTAAAATATCAAAACTTTTTTTGGTAAGTCTTTGGTTTTATCTCAGAGTCTACCATCTAAAGCTTCACCCATTGAACAGAAGTCACATATGCTAGCTTTATTTCTTTTTCTTTGCAACCAGTCTACTCTCTAGCTAATTTTTGCTGATCTCTCCTGGAACCATCTTTTATTAGGTAATGTTTTATTAAAAGCCTACAAAGCCCGGCCCAGATACCAACTCTATGACTTACTTTAATCACCTTACCTTTATCGGCCTTGGTTTCCTTATGTATAAAATGGGAATAATAACATTTATTTCGTGGGGTTCTTAAAAGGACTAAGTGAGAAAATACATGTAAAGCACTCCGCACAGAGCCTGTCACATAGTAAGCATCAGTATGTTACAACTACTAGGTACAGAAATAATAATTTGGGTACTTTGACAGAGGCCAAAAATAAAAAAATAAAAAAAAGATGTAATTCCTGTGGTTAAAAAGTTCAATCTTGCAGGAGAAGACAAAATAACAGAATATAGTCAACAACCTATGAATTCTCTACATGACCCTGGGCATGTTCTCTTGCCTCCTTTGAGCCTCAGTTTTTCATCTAATAAAGAAGGAGACATTCCATTTCCAGGAAGATGAAATAGATCTACTTTTCCCTCTTCCTCCTGCTAAGTACAACTGAAAACCTTGGGACGTTACATATAACACAAACATAAGAAGACTCTGAAAAGTGGATAGAAGAAGGCAAACTGGCTCAGAACCTCAGGATCTGAGGAACAACACAGTGGTGAGTTTCCAGGGTTTTTCTTTTTGCCTCTATATTTCAAACTCGGTGCTAAGGAAGCCAGGATTCCAAAATGCTAATACCTGTGCACACATACACACCCACACATGCACACACACACAGCCCTAGCAGAAGTCTGTTCTTTATAGCCACAGCACCAAAAAAGGCTGGCAAGGCTGAAAACTTTTATGTAATAACTACTATACTCCAAACAAACACCAAGGAAAAACAAAAGAAAACTGTAGTATCAACCCCCTCATTCCAGCAAAGGCTAACTGAGGAGCCTAGACTTTTACCCTTACCCACCCATAATGAAGTGCCCACCCAGCCCCCAACTGGGGTGTTGGCAGAGAAGGCCAAAAAGGGAGTCAAGACTTTCATTCCCACTGTACAATAATGAGACCCCCTTCCTTACTCGCCACTGGGGTGGTGTCAGAGATGGCCTTGTGAAGAGGATGACCCCCTCTGTTGTAGTGTTAGTGGAGGCCAAGTGGGAAGAAGTAAGCCATTCCTGTCTCTTCCAGCCAGGCTAATATCAGCAGAGGGCTACTGGGGAGCCAGAACTCCCACCCCTGCCCAGCAATAATGAAGAGTCCTTACTGCCACAGCTGTCGGTGGAAGCTTAGGGGAGAAGCTGGACTTCTACATCTACAGGCAGTAACGAGACGGCACCTGCCCCCTCCCCTGCCATCACTTTGTCAAAATAAGCAAGCTAAAACACAAGGTTTAAATAAGATCCCACATCTCATAGCATAGTGCCTAAAATGTCTTACCATTGAACTGGAAATTACTTGTCATATCAAGAACCAGAAAAATCTCAACTTGAATGAAAAAAAGACAATAAAAAGATGCCAGCACTGAGATGACAGAGAGGTTAGGATTATCTGGCAAAGATTTTAAAGCAGCCATCCTAAACATGCTTCAGCAAGCAATAATGAACATGCCTGAAACAAGTGAGGAAATAGAAAGTCTCAGCAAATAAACAGAAAATATGAAGAAACAAATGGAAATTTTAGAACCAAAGAATACAAGAACCAAAATTAAAAATTCAAAGGATGAGGTCAAGAGCAGAATAGAGGAGGCAGGAAAGAGTTAATGAACTCAAAGAAAGAACAATAGAAATTGCCCAGTTGGAACAACAGAGAGAAAACAGACTGGAAAAAATAATGAACAGGGACAAGTTGGGTGATAACAAAATATCTAATATTTATATCATTAGAGTCTCAGAAAGAGAGGAGAAAAAAGATGGGGCTGAATTACTTGAAGAAATAACAGCTGAAAACTCCCCAAATTTGGCAAAAGATACACATATGTCTACGGAGTCAAGAAGCTGAGAAAATTTCAAACCAGAGAAATCCATAAAAATCCACCCTAAGACAAATCATAGCCAATCTTCTGAAAACTAAACACAATGAAAAAACTCTCCAAAACTGTAAGAGAAACACTTTACCTATGGGATAAAAGGGTGAGCAAGTCAACGGACAGCAGATTTCTTATCAGAAACTGTAGAGTCCAGAAGGAAGTTACACAATTATTTTCTGTTTGCTAAAAGCAAAGAAATGTCAATCCAAAATCATATACCCAGTGAAAATACCCTTTAAGAATCAAAGGGAAATCAAGACATTCTCAGATGAAGGAAAACTAAGAGAATTTGCTACCAGCAGACCTACCCTAAAAGAATGGTGAATGAAGTTCTCTAAACAGGAAATGATAAAAGAATCTTGGAACATCAGGAGGGAAGAAAAAACAATGGAAAGAGTGAAAATATGGATAAATATGATAGATTTTCCTTGTCCTCTTGTGCCTTCTAAATTATGTTTGATGGTTGAAATGAAATTATAACACTGTGATGTGGTTCAAAATGTATGTAGAGGGGCACCTGGGTGGTTCAGTGGGTTAAAGCCTCTGCCTTCGGCTCAGGTCATGATCTCGGCGTCCTCGGATCGAGCCCCGCATCGGGCTCTCTGCTCAGTGGGGAGCCTGCTTCCCCCTCTCTCTCTGCCTGCCTCTCTGCCTGCTTGTGATCTCTCTCTCTCTGTCAAATAAATAAATAAAATCTTAAAAAAAAAAAAGTATGTAGAGGAAATATTTAAAACGGTTACCATGGACCCCTGAACAACATGAGCTTGAACTGCACAGGCCCACTTATATGCAGATTTTTAAAAATAAATACAGTACAGTACTGTAAATGTATTTTCTCTTCCTTATGATTTTCTTGATGACATTTTCTTTTCTCTATCCTATGTTATTGTAATAATATAGTATGTAACACATATACCAAATAGATATATTTGTTTATATATTGTTTATGTTATTGGTAAGGCTTCCAGTCAACAGTAGAATAGGAGTTAAGTTTTGGGGGAATGAAAAGTTATACATTGGTGGGGTGGGGGGCCACCTGGGTGGCTCAGTTGGTTAGGCATCTGCCTTCAACTCAAGTCATGATCCCAGGGTCCTGGGATCAAGCCCTACATCGGGCTCCCTTCTCAGCTGAGGAGACTGCTTCTCCCTCTCCTTCTGCCCCTCCCTCTGCTTATATTTTCCTTCTCTCAAATACATAAAATCTTAAAAAAGAAGTTATACATGGATTTCAACTGTGTGTGTCCGGGGGGGTTGATTCAAGGGTCAACCATAGTTTTGCAAGATGCTACCAGTGGGCGAAATTGAGTAAAGGTTACACCAGATTTCTCTGTATTGTTTCTCACAACTGCATATCGATTTACAGTTATCTAAAATAAAAAGTTTAAATTTTAAGAAGAAGTCTGTACTAGAAAATGTCTAACATTATTGTTATGTGTTAGTCACTGTTCAAAACACTTTACATGTATCCATCTCGTTTGATCCTTACAATTCCTGTATGAGGGCAGGTATTACTATGATCCTTTTTTTTTTTTTAGATTTTATTTATTTATTTATTTATTTGAGAATGAGAGAGAGAGAGAGAGCATGAGAGGGGGAAGGTCAGAGAGAGAAGCAAACTCCCTGCTGAGCAGGGAGCCCGAAGTGGGACTCGATTCTGGGACTCGAGGATTATGACCTGAGCCAAAGGCAGTCACTCAACCAACTGAGCTGCCCAGGCACCCACTATGATCCTTTGTTTTAAGGGAAAAGAAGGGTATAGAGAGGTTAAGTGAATTGCCCAAGGTCACACAGCCAGTAAGATCCCAAACTGGGAATTAAGCTCAAGGTTGTCTACCTCCAGAATCTGTGCTTCGGATGATTTTAAAGTGCAAATTAATATTAATAAAAGTGAAGTTCAAAAGAATGTAAAGCACAGGAATAACATTTAGTTGGTTGAAGTTGTCTGTGAAGGAAACAACCATGTATTGAGACTCTTCTTCATTCACTGAACATTTAGTACTTGCTTTCTATAAGAATGTGCGATAGGTTTCGTGTCATAGGCCAACTCTGAGTGATTGACATTGGCTGCCTAGAAAATTAGGTTAACACAGATTCTGATGCCACAACACAGCTGAGCAAGAAAGAGTTTTATGGTTATAGGTATTTTCACCTTACAAGGTAGAAGGAAGAGATGGCATGAAAAGTGAATGGTAATATATTTGCATCTGTCACTACTCTCAGATTTGAGCTAAGTGTTTTACACATTTTATACCACGTAATCCATACAAAACACTGCATCTTGAGTCTTATTCACTTTTTATAGATGAGGAAACAGGCTCAGAGAGTTTAGTTAACTTGTTCAAGCTCACACAGCCTGTGAGTGGCAGAGCCAGGATTGAAGCCAAGTTCTTCATCCCTAGGAATCATGCTCTTTTCACCACATCTCCTGAAGTAGAGGAATTTTATTGAGATCTTAAAAGAGATGATGGACATGGATTGGCAGAAATGGCCAAAAAAGAGGGATTCATGCATAAACACAGAAAGAGATAGAAATCAGCAATCACACAAAAGACAGGAAGCTGACTGGGCCCATTAGAGAAGCAGAGCATATTGGACAGTAATGATCAGAGATGATGGAGACATGGTGCTCAACTGACTGAAAGCTTGAAAACAAAAAGCTGTTAAACCTCAAAGATTTACCCTTCCACGTTTGT
This sequence comes from Potos flavus, assembly GCA_028534135.1. Classification (NCBI taxonomy): domain Eukaryota; kingdom Metazoa; phylum Chordata; class Mammalia; order Carnivora; family Procyonidae; genus Potos; species Potos flavus. The sequence continues at coordinate 102,407,684 of CM052886.1, forward strand.
TTTCTGAGAGCTTCTAATGCAGTGGAAGGTGAAGTGCTAACAATAGTAGGCTTCAAGACTTATCTTTCCCCATCTTCATTAGGCTGTGCAAGTTTTCTTAACCTACTTTCTTAAGGGGAATGGGGCTCACCCTCTATCCATCAATTTTTGAATTGTTTTTTATTATAAAAGATGGAGGGCACCTGGCTGGCTCAGTCAGTAGAGCATGTGACTCTTGACCTCAGGGTCGTGAGTTTGATCCCCACATTGGGCATGGACCCTACTTGGAAAAAAAAAAAAAGATGGACATGTATATTGCAAGAGTCTCAAATAATAAAAAAGCACATAAATCTTAAAGTATTGCCCCAACCTTTTTAAATTTAATTTAATTTTTATTTATTTATGTATTTGAGAGTGAGAGAGAGTGAAAGAGAGCATGAGCTGGGGGAGAAGCAGGTGGAGAGGGAGAGGGTGGCTGCCCAGACACCAGGGCTTGATCCCAGGGCCCTGAGATCATGACCTGAGCCAAAGGTAGATGCTTAACCGATTGAGCCACCCAGGAGCCCCAATATTTCTCCAACCTTTAATCCCATTCCCCAAGAGTAACTTCTGTTAATAGTTTGGGGTCTACCCTTTTAGATCCTTTATATATTTAAAAATACATACATATATAATATACATATATAACATATATTATATATGCATGTGTACATATACTAAATTGTAACCTTACATTTAATGTATAATTTGTGGTGTATGTAATTATATATTAATATAGAATTATTATATGTAATTATATATAAATATATAATCAGATAGATTATACAAGTTATATAAGATATATAATTACATTTATTTATGTAACATATAAATATATAAATTATATGTTAAGTGTAATATAGTATTTTACATGTACATATGCATATATAATATATAAATTAGATTTATTATATATACTGGATTTATAGAAACTGAATTTATGTCTTACATATATTATATAATATATACATATAATCTATTATATGTATAATCCTGAAGACATAAATTCAGTTTAATCATTCTTAGGAAAGATAAGAGTCAAAGGCCGAGCAGCTTGAGCTGGAACTCCACCCCCCCCCCCCCCCGGGGTTTTTTAACTTGTCTTTTCCTTTGTGAAAAGCCACATTCCTCGCAAGGATATTAACATCTCCTGAAAAGGGCTATCAAAGCTTCTAACAAAAGGGCCCTTAAAAAGGCAAGAGCTTGTTCTGATCACCACTTGGTCACTGTTAACCTCGCATTAATAAGGTCAATAGATGCTAGGGCAAGAACTTAAGCGTAAGTGCTCCCGAGGCGAGAAGGAAGCGTGTTCTAGCCGCCGTGCAGCGCTCCTGAATCAACACCAAGGACGGAGCTCGTCACTTTCAGTGGCCGAGAAAAAGTGACGGAAGAGTTACCCCGGGGGCCTCACTGCACTTTTGTTGGCGACCTCCCGGAGAGCGCTTAATTGATGCCTTTGTTGGTTTGGTGACATTCTGTCTCATTCTGGTTTTCTTCTCCACCCGAACCTCCTGCAGCTCTCAATGGGCTTGTTAGGTTTTGGCTTCGTCGCCACGTACCTTCCGGAGGCCGCGATCAGCGCTTACCTGGCTGCCGCGGCCCTATACATTATTCTGTCCCAGCTGACTTGCATCTTCGGGATTATGATTAGTTTCCACGCTGGTCCCATCTCCTTCTTCTACGTGAGTAATTTCTACCCTCACCCAGAGATACAGGTGCCCCTCCCCTTGCCTCCAAAAGCGAGTAGACCCGAGTGGAGAGACTGCTGCATAGGGGGCTGGGTCAACAAGGTCTTAAAAATAATTTCATCTCTTCTAGATTTACAATCGTAATTAATTGCAGATGCCGGTGGGATCATGTTTTCAGTTGCATTAACCATTTTGCCCTGCCCTTTTAAGCAAACATGATTTACATTAAAATTTACGTTTTAAAATACTGTAATCTAGCATAATTCTTCCCACTACATGCCACGTAGCAGACGTATATCCTAAAACGTCTAAAGAATATAAGATGTTACATAGTACCTTGATGCAAGAATGGCATAGGAACCATGCCAAAGAACATCAATGGTCTAGAAAAATTAGTAAAGAGTAGGCTGATAAACAGAACTCCTGGGTCCTTTCCATTACACTGAAACATATAGAGTGTGTTCTCTCCTTATTGGGCATTATTATCTTTTAGTATCTCTTTTTCAACTTAACAATATATATATATATCCTTCCATTTGCCTTCACTGTGCTAGTAATGCTCATAAAGATATTTGTGCCCAGAAACACTGCCTAGGGATTTCTTTTTGAACTAATCTAGAGAGAGTGTCATTTTCTAGATGGAGGCAATTATACCCCTTCCTAAGCCTTTGTAATTTTGTTTTCTTTCAGAACATAGTTAACTACTGTGTAACTCTCCCAAAAGCTAATTCTACCAGCATCCTACTATTTCTAACTGCTGTTGTTGCACTGAGAATCAACAAATGTATCAGAATTTCTTTCAATCGGTACCCAATCGAGTTTCCCATGGAAATTTTTCTGGTAGGTGTTTTGATGCCCCCAATTCATGGTTTAGACCATTTAAAAATGCCTACTTTCTTTAAAAAATTAAAAAATTAAAAAGCAAGCAACCTAGGAAGGGAAAAGATTAGAGGAGACTATAAAAATAATAATTTTTTAAAAACATGTTGAATTGTGATAAAGTGGAATACATTTAATTTTAAATACTAGCTTATATTTGCTATGCTTATTTTTAAAGTACTTTTCTCTAGTGCCTCTTTCATAGTATTTCAGAAATAGGGTTTTTTTTTTCCCTTATGGAAATAATCCAGGCTCATTAAAGCTTTTTTTTTTTTTTTCTTAGAGAGAGAGAGAGAGAACAGGCAGGGGCAGGGGTAGAGGGAGAGGGAGAAGCAGACTCCCTGCTGAGGCTGGATTCCCAGGACCCTGGGATCATGACCTGTGCCAAAGGCAGACACTTAACTGACTGAGCCACCCAGGTACCCCTCATTCTAGCAACTTTGCAAAACATAAGAAAAAAAATGGAAGAATAGAAATTTCTGCACCTCCCAAAGTCAATTACAGTTGATAATTTTGGATTTTCAGTTATTCACTGTTTTCTTCCTTCAAATATATATGACAGGCCTATGCTCAGTGTTGGTGAATTTCCATCTTCTACGTAGAATATTGTTCCTTTTTTTTTTTTTTTTTAAGGTTTTATTTTTAGGTAATCTCTACCCCTGATGTGGGGTTTGATCTTACAACCCTAACATCAAGAGTCGCATGCTCTGGGTGCCTGGGTGGCTCAGTCAGTTAAGTGGCTGCCTTTGGCTCAGGTCATGATCCCAGGGTCCTGGGACTGAGCGTCACACCAGGCTCTTTGCTCAGCAGGGAGCCTGCTTCTCCCCTGCCTGCCATTCCCTCTGCTTCTGCTTGCTCTCTGTCTCTCTCTCTCGCTCACTCTCTCTGTGTCAAATAAATAAATAAAATCTTAAAAAAAAAAAAAAAAAGAGTCACATGCTCTACCGACTTAGCCAGCCTGGTGCCCCTGTTTCTATTTTAATAGTGTCGCCATCATACTGTCTTCAGCCTCCTTTCATTCTCACTATGCTACAGTAGAGAAATTGAGGGAGATGAGATGTTAAATGGATTGCCTAATCCATGTCATTAGTAAGTGGCAGAACTGGGGCTCACCACTAGCTAATGATAACATTTCTTCTTTCTTTAGAAAAAAAAATCTGATAAAACTTATCTTTTGCAGTTATGATTAACATTTTTACAATGATAAAGACATTTTCGTAAGTAAAGTTCAGGCTTTTAAAGTCAGCATTTCTCATATTAGGATCACTGAATGCTTGGGGGTCCACGAGAATTAATTTCCCCTTAAGAAGTGTTCTGTTGCAGAGATGCTTGAAGTTCACCAGATGTCCATGTGTTGACCTATATTTCCCAGCTGCCCTGTAGTTAGGCAGGGCAAGTGACTTTGGGGCCAAAGCATAGGAGAAAGCCTGTGAGTCTCCATGTTCTTTCTCTCCCTGCTGCAGTAATCATGGGGTTGCCTGTTGAAATAACAGTGTCCCCGGGTGGAATTCGCCTGGATCCCTGAGGCACTGTTTGCAAAGAAATTGCCCCGGAAAGACACTGACCCACAATAGACCCTGTGTGGGCGAAAAAAATAACACTAAGTTCTCATGATTTGTATGTTGCCATCTATCTATATTAAATAATCCAGGCCTATACTCATGATTAAAAGAGTATGGGAATTGCTTTGGAAATTAAGACCAAGCTTTGTCTTATAACTGTTGTCTACTTCTCATGGAGCTGTATATTCTTCGTTGGAGTAGGTGAAAAGCGATTAATTTATAAAGGCCAGAGACTGAAAGACTACTTTCATCAAAGACTTCCCAAATCACTATATATAAATCATGGTGCCCGAGAGAGTGAGTCAGTGCCAAGCTCTCCTTTTCATGGAACCTAGCTGAGCTCGGACACCTTAGGAAGCTGAGGCTTTGGAGTCACCAGCAGATGGCATCTGTGAGGCAGATATTGGCGCTCTCTTGCTAATTTCAGCTTTCCTTGAGATGCAATTGACATATAGAGTGTACCTCGTGGTGACTTCATATGCAGATACATTGTGAAAGGATTTGCCCATATAGTTAATTAACACTTCCATCATCTCGCATATTTATCTTGCGTGTGTGTGTGTGTGTGTGTGTGTGTGTGTGTGTGTGTGTGTGTGTGAGAGAGAGAGAGAGAGAGAGAGAACATTTAAGTTCTACTCTTAACAAATTTCAAATATACAATGCTATAGTCACCATGTGTTACATTTGATCCTCAGACCTTATTCATCTTAAATGTGAATGTTTTTATACATTTTTATCAACCTTTCCCCATTTCCCCAACCCCCAGCTCCTGGCAACCCTTTTCTACTCCCTGTTTCTGTGAGTCTGTTTTTGTTTTTGCTTTTAGATTCCACATGTTAGTGATACCATACAGTATCTGTCTTTCTCTGTCTGGCTTTTGTCACTTAGCATATTGCCCTCGAGGTCCATCAACGTTGTGCAAATCAGCCCCCCCCTTTTTTTTTAAAGATTTTATTTATGTATTTGACAGAGAGAGAGATCACAAGTAGGCAGAGAGGCAGGCAGAGAGAGAGGGGGAAGCAGGCTCCCCGCCGAGCAGAGAGCCCGATGCAGGGCTCGATCCCAGGACCCTGAGATCATGACCTGAGCTGAAGGCAAAGGCTTTAACCCACTGAGCCACCCAGGGGCCCCTGAAATCAGCCCTCTTTTAAGAGACATCAACAGCAGGGATCATAGTGATATTCCTTCAAGCAACCTCAAAGGCAATGAACGTTAACTGAAGTTATTAGGAAAGGCAAGAAGTAAGAGTATAGAGGATTCTCTGAGTTGACTATGGCTGATAGATTGGTTTGGGAGCCACAAGGATGTCCACAAGGATGTCCAATGTCCACAGACATTCCTTTTGGAGAGTGCTATAAATAATTACGATGCACCATGGAGTGAAGTGGGGGAAGAAACTGAGATCTAGCAATAAAAGTCGGCAGTGGGGCGCCTGGGTGGCTCAGTCCGTTAAGCAGCCTTCGGCCCAGGTCATGATCCCAGCATCCTGGGATCGAGCCCCGCATTGGCCTCTCTGCTTGGCAGGAAGCCTGCTTCTTCCTCTCCCATTCCCCATGCTTGTGTTCTCTCTCTCTCTCTCTCTCTCTCTCTGTCAAATAAATAAATAAAATCTTTAAAAAAAAGAAAAAGTCGGCAGAGACTTAGAATTGTTGCAGTAGAGGCATTACACTTTTTCGTGACCTAATTTATACTCAAAGATGATCAAAGCCTGCAATACATTACTTCTACACATATCAAGCAAGTCAAGTGACCAGGATCACTGTCCACCAAGTAGCAAGGATTAGAGATGTCGTTTAGAACTGAGAAAAGACTTGCATGTTTCCCCTGGCAGTGAGGCAAATGGGAGAGGGAGGATGAGAGTTGCTATGCCCTAGGGTGTAAAAAGCTTCTCACAGCGCCCACCAAGACACTTACTGTTTAGACGTGCTGGAAGAAACTGCACACACCCACCAATCTGTCCTTAACACAGTAGTGTCAAATAATAAGGGAAAGTTTCAAGGCAGTATCTGGGATCCGGGAAGAATATACTGACAAATAATTCAAGAATCCTATAGCTCTAAGAAATTATACATATTATATGTTCATCATTTATATATATATATATATATAAGTGTGTGTTTGTGCATGTTTATTTAAGTTGTATAGCAAACACCAAATAAGCATCAAAAATAGTTGGGTGATTTACTTCTGCTTTTTAATTTTTCCTGCTTTCACTATGTTCCTTTATGAGGGAACATTACCTTTATAATGGAAATAAAGAGTTCCTTGGCCAGTTTCCACTCTTCTTGTCCTTTAACTCTATAAAGGACTAAACTTTTCTCTGAGTCAAGCTATGATCCAGATTTTTCTTTCCCTTCTGACCTGTAAGGTTCCCAGGGGTCTTCATCAGATCACAGCATCACAGGTAAACCAATTACTATTTTGCTCAGTGTCTGAACTCTCGGCAGAGGCTGGGAAAAGATTTATGTGTTAGTAGGGAGAATGGGGTAAAGAAGCTACATAATTATTATGCTAAGACCTGGGCATCGAGTTCTTTTGTCTCTGGCTTAATTTGCTTTGGCGTGAGGTCTCTATGAAGTGTAACAGCTGCTAGGTTGTCTGTTTTGCCCCTAGTTGAAATGGACAGGAGACTTGTTATTTTAGGAGTAAATGAAAGGGAGATTAAAAAGCAAGTCATTGCTTTGCTGATGACTTTTTCTTTGTGCTATCAAATGCTGCTCCATATTTATTCTTAAGGGTTAGTCAGTTAAATGATTCTCAGTATACCGCAACAATCCCCCAAAGGCTTATTTATCTTGATACAGTGTCTCTAGATCTAAAAACTTCTACAACTGAGGCCTTAAAATACCGACTACCCGAAAACATGTTTGTATTTGGTCTAGATGTTCCAAACTGGTAAATGCGTCCATTTGTTCCCATTGTCATGTCAGAGACCAAGGCTGAAGTTGCTTTTCATTCTGGCTACAAGGCTAAAAAAGAGCTAAGGAAGGGGCATCTGGTTGGCTCGGTCGGTTAAGCTTCCCACTCTTGGTTTCTGCTCAGGTCACGATCTTGTGGGATCAAGCCGCTCCATCAGGCTCTGTTCTCAGTGGGAAATCTGCCTAAGAATCTCTCTCCCCTTCTGCCCCTTCCCCCATGTGCTCTCCTCTCTCTCTAAAATAAATAAAAAGATCTTGGGGGGAAAAAATAAATAAATAAAGAGAGCTTAGGGAGCCAAGAGTCAGAAAGGATTTCCTCCTTTCTTTCTCCACAGAGCCGGCCCCTCCTCTCTCTCCCATTTTCACACACAGGGACTGCCAAATATATTTCATTCCCTTCCTTGCCAAGGCTAAATGCACCTCTGCTCCCGGAAGTACTTTGTAATTTTGAGATGATCATACACATTTTTTTTTAACCCCTACAGATTCTTGGCTTCACTGCATTTGCCAACAAGATAAGCATGGCCACCGAAACAAGCAGGACGCTCATTGATATGATTCCTTATAGGTCAGTAACTCCACTTCTTAGGATTACTTTTCCCTTTCTGTTACCTTCGCTTAGTCTCTGACCACAGGACCTGATTGGTATTCTCTACTGGCAGCCTGGCCACGGACAAATATGGGTAATGGGCTCTAATTCATTTTAGAATACAGAGGTCCACACAAGAAGATGGGCTAGGACCACCCTTTGTTTTTCCCGTCAGCCTCTTACTCTCTTCCCATAGTTGAGCCAGTCCGCTTATACGAGTAAACTGTTGGAGGCACCGGATACCAAAGAGATTCCCACAGTTTTTTTTGCAGTACATCATGGGTCTTCTCAACGTCCATCCCTATTACTAACTCTCAAGGATGGACCAAGAGATGCGTCTACTTTCCTGGCCTCTGTCCTGGAGCTCAGTGCTCAGGAGATGAGTGTTCCTCTGTCTCCACCCACTTCAACCGAATCGGTATCTTTGAGAAGCATTATTTCATTATTTTCATAGTAGAAAGCTATTTTCAAATGGTCTGCCTTATGGAGTTCTTAAGGACTTGAAATGAATTTACATTGTAATTCCTCTCAATGACTATGGGTCACTATTGCTTCTGTTAGGAAATTTTAGTTCCCTGTAAGCCTGATCAGATGAATCACTTTAGCTAAGAAAGGCAATACATTGCAGTTTCTTGATTCACAGGCAGGCTTTCGAAGGGCATTGTTCATTTCCTAAGGCTGTTCAGTGGGGAATACTGCAAATAGGCAGTGATACTGGCAAACTCCGGGAGAACACAACATAGGCTGCTTTGATGAAAGCAAATTGGATTAGTCTCATGTCCTACCAGTTCTCCATGAAATCTGATGGTGACTAAATCATTTGCAATTCTGTTCACTTAAAAAAAAAATGTGAGGGGCACCTGGGTGGCTCAGTGGGTTGAAGCCTCTGTCTTCAGCTCAGGTCATGATCTCAGGGTGCTGGGATAGAGCCCCGCATCGGGCTCTCTGCTCAGCAGGGAGCCTGCTTCCCCCCTCTCTCTCTGCCTGCCTCTCTGCCTATTTGTGATCTCTCTCTCTCTGTCAAATAAATAAATAAAATCTTTAAAAAAAAAAAAAATGTGAGCAGACCACCTAGGTGCCCCAGAATGCAATGGTAAATAAGACTGCCTCTCTGCTCTCAGAAAAAAAATAACAAGAACAACAATGAGATTGATGATCATTATTTTATTTCATTCACACCTACTAGTAATACTCCTTTTTATGGCTGAAGAAACTAAGGTTTACCAGTTTAAATCACTTACCTACCATCACAGAGTTGGTCAGGGGCAGAGCTACTTTTGAGCCCATTTTCTATTTAATTCCAAAATCTATGATTAGAATCACTCTATTGATGACTTAAAAACCATACGGTCAACTTTTGCTTGTTTCATCGCAAGATTCAGGGTATAAGCATTTCAAAAATAGAATTTTAGTTATCGCTTTCTTTTTTTTTTTTCGTAGTGCTTTGAACTTCCCTTTTTATTATATGTTTATCTGAGGTTGCTAAAGATTAGAAAATTTGAACAATTTAAGTGAGTTATTTCTGTGTCCATGTCTCTTTGTAACCAAAACTGCTAACAAAGAATTAAATGTTAGAGGACAGCACAAAAGAAAAACATTAGTTTGTGTTAGCATACTAAATATTTAAGGTTTACATAGATTTGGGCAATAAGTTCCATTACTGTAGACCTCCTTGGGATAGCCACATTTTTCTCTAATTTCTTAAAAGTACAAAAAGGGGAAATTTAACAAAAGGTTAAATATCTGCCTTTGAGCATTCAGTTATATTTCTATGTAGGTCATTACCTAGAAAACACCTAGGTGTTTGTAAGTTATAAGTATATTTTATTGTATTTTATTTTTAAAGATTTTATTTAGTTGACAGAGAGAGAGAGATCACAAGCAGGCAGAGAGGCAGGCAGCGAGAGAGGGGGAAGCAGGCTCCCTGCTGAGGGGAGGGGCTCAATGATGTGGGGCTCAATCCCAGGACCCTGAGATCATGACCTGAGCCGAAGGCAGAGGCTTTAACTCACTGAGCCACCCAGGTGCCCCGTTATAAGTATATTTTAAATAGAGAACTAAAATAGACATAGTTAGATGGTAAAGTAAAAGACATTCAAAAATAGGAATTTAGATTCCTGTACATAATAATGATGAGAAATTGGAAGACAGGAGGAGATAGTACTTTGAGGTGCTAAAAAGGATGCTTCCTACTCTAAGGAAAATAAAATTGAAAATGCATAAGCTAATAACATTTCATTAGATAAGGGATTAAATATAAATACATCACAAAATATATTTTAAAATAATTTTCCCAAGTGGTATTTACCACATTATTCATTTTACTGAATTTGGGTTTTACACAAAATTTTGGAAGTCAGTTATTGAGTCCTATATCTGTGTCTTGATGAAAGGATAAAAATAATGAGAAGAATAAACATTTCAAATAGCAAACTTCATCTAAAACATTTCAATGTTTTTTGTTTTTTGTTTCTTGTTTTTTTACTTAGAAAATAAACCTTGAGATATAGAAACCAAAGCATATGTGTGCTTCCAAATTCAGTTTGAGGGATTATTCTACAGATCCATGGGAAAACAATGCTGCCCTCTAAATCATGAAGATTTCTTTTCCTTTTTTAGTCTGTTAATATCATGATTGATTTTTGAATGTTAAACCAACATTGCATCCTCGGATAAGCCTCACCTGGTAATGATATATTATTATCATTCTGTATATTGACTTGCTAAAATTATGTTAAGAATTTTTACATTTATGTATATGAAGGATATTGGCCCGAGAGTTTCTTTTCTTGTAATATCTGTGTCTGACTTTAGTACCGGGGTATTATAGACATTATAAAAGGATTTGGGATGTATTCTCTTGTCTAATTTCTGAAAGAGTTTCTATAGAATTGGCATTATTTATTTCTTCACATTAGAATTCATCAGTGAAGATAGTTAGGCCTGAAGTTTTCATTGTGGGAAGGTTCCTAACTACAAACTCAACTTTTAATAGGCTATTATTTAAGTACAGTTACTATTAAGTTACATAAACACTCTCTGTAAGTCAGGTTATCTATTTCTTTTTTTTTTTTTTAAGATTTATTTATTTATTTATTTGTCAGAGAGAGAGCATAAGCAGGCAGAGTGGCAGGCAGAGGCAGAGGGAGAAGCAGGCTCCCTGAGCAAGGAGCCCAATGTGGGACTCGATCCCAGGACCCTGGGATCATGACCTGAGCCGAAGGCAGCCGCTTAACCAACTGAGCCACCCAGGTGTCCCAGGTTATCTATTTTTTCTCAAGAGTACTCAATTTTGGTGATTCAAAGAATTTGTCCATTTAAATTGTCAAATATACTGGCAAAAAGTTATTTATCATATTTTCTTACTATCTTGTTATAATAACAGCTTTATTAATATATAATTCATATGCCATAAAATTCACCATTTTAAAGTGTACACTTCAGTCAATTTTAGGATATTCTCAAAGTTGTACATCCATCATTGCTATCTAATTTTAAAATATTTTATCACCCCCCAAAAAGAAGCCCTTTTCCCATTTGTTCCCCTCCACAGCCCTAGGCTACCACTTAATCTACTTTCTTTTATTTTTAATTTTTTAATTTAAGTAAACTCCACACCGCACATGACACTTGAGCTCACAACCCCAAGATCAAGAGTCACATGGTCTACTGACTGAACCAGCCAGGTGCCCCTTAATCTACTTTCTACTTCTAGGGATTTGCCTATTCTGCAATGGAATCATAAAATGTGTGGTGTTTTGACTCTAGCTTCTTTCACTTAGCATTAATATTTTCAAGATTCATCCATATTGTACCATGGATCATTCCTATTTATGGCTGAGTAATATTCCATTATATGGATATACCCCCTTTTGTTAATCTGCTCATCAGTTGATAGACATTTCATTTATTTCTAACTTTTGGTTATTATGAATGGGCTACTATGAACACTCATGTGCACGTTTTTCTTTTGAGTACCTGTTTTCATTCCTTTTGAGTTTATACGTAGGAGTAGATTTGTTGGGTCATATGGTAATTCTCTGTTGAACTTGTTAAGGAGCTGCCAAACTATTTTCTACAGCAGTGGCACCATTTTACTTTCCCACCAGTAATGCACAAAGTTCCAGTTTCTTCCAGTGCTCACCAACATTTGCTATTTTTTATTATTATTGTTATTATTACTCTCTTAGAAAGTATGAGGTGGTACATCATTCTGGCTTCGATTTGCATTTCTCTGAGGGCTAATGATGTTGAGCATCTTTCTGTGCCCTTACTGGTCATTTGTATATCTTTTCAGAGAAATATCTATTCGAGTCCTTAGACTATTTTTAATTGGATTGTCTTTTTGTTGTTGAATTGTAGGAATTTGGGATACTAGACCCTTCTCAGATATACAATTTGCAAGTATTTTCTCCTATACTGTGGGTTGCCTTTTCACTTCCTCAACAGATCCTTGAAAGATGAGGATTTTTAATTTTGGTGAAGTCCAATTTATTTTTTCCTTTGTTATTTGAGCTTTTTGTATTACGAGGTCATGTAATGTAATCCAAGGTCATGAAGATTTACCCGTATGTTTTTGTCTAAGAATCTTACAGTTTCAGATCTTACATTTAGGCCTTCAATCCATTTCGAGTTCATTGTTGTATATGTTGTAAGATAGGGCTCTGACTTCATTCTTTTGCATGTGAATATCCAATTGTTTCGATACTATTTGGTGATGAGACTGTTCTTTCCCAATTGAGTGGTCTTGGCACTCTTGGTGAAAATCAATTGACCATAAATGTTTGAGTTTATTTCTGAACTCTCAATTCTATTCTATTGATCTGTATACCAATCTTAATTACTATAGCTTTGCAGTAAGTTTTGAAATGGAGAACCCTGAGCCCTCCAACTTTATTCTTCTTTATTTTATTTTATTTTATTTTATTTTTGTAAAGATTTTGTTTATTTATTTGACAGAGAGAGAGATCACAAACAGGCAGAGAGGCAGGCAGAGAGAGAAGGGGAAGCAGGCTCCCTGCTGAGCAGAGAGCCTGATGTGGGCTCAATCCCAGGACCCTGAGATCATGACCTGAGCCAAAGGCAGAAGCTTTAACCCACTGAGCCACCCAGGCACCCCGATTCTTCTTTATTTTAGAATAACTTTTCTATTTCTGCAAAAGGGTCATTTGAAATTTTGATAGGCATTGCATTGATCTATATATCACTTTGAGGTTTTTACTGGCAAAACACATAAAACATGCTTAAATCAGTGAATCTAAAAATTCTAAAAGAGGTGGGTAGCTCAGTCGGCTGCGCATCCACCTTTCGTTCAGGTCCTGATCCCAGAGTCCTAAGGTCAAGTCCCGTGTTGGGCTTCCTGCTCAGTGAGGGGTCTCCTCTCTCTCTCTCCCTCTGCCCCTCCCCACTGCTTGTTTTCTCTCTTTCTCTCAGATAAATGAATAAAATCTTTTTTTTTTAAATGAGCAAACTCATTTTTTTCACCCTCCCAAATGCTGTAGAACTAACTTGTTATTTTGAAAACTGTTAAATAAAAAGAACAAATTAAGTATTTATCATGCTTTTCCTATAAGAACTGCTCTTTGGGAGATCCAAATCATTGATAACCAGACTTTTCACTTTATAAAAGTATTACAGCCATTTAAGGGAGAAGGAATTATAGAGTTAGGATATCACCATTAAGGTATACTAGTGTATCATCTGTTAACCTCACAAGAAGACACAATAACGAACTATCAGAAAGAGAAATTAAGTGGCTCAGTCGTTAAGTGGCTGCCTTCGGCTCAGGTCATGATCCCAGGGTCCTGGGATCGAGTCCTGAATCGGGCTCCCTGCTCAGTAAGAAGCCTGCTTCTCCCTCTCCCACTCCCCCTGTTTGTGTTCCCTCTCTCACTGTGTCTCTCTCTGTCAAATAATAAATTTTTTAAAAATCTTTAAAAAAAATAAATAAAAGAAAAAAAAGAAAGAGAAATTAAAACAATCCCATTTACAATTGCATGAAAAAGAATAAAATACATAAGAATAAATTTAACCAAGGAGGTGGAAGACATGTACACCAAAAACTATAAGACATTGATGAAAGAAATTGAAGAAGACACAAATAAATGGAAAAATATTCCATCCTCATGGATTGGAAGAACTAATATTGTTAAAATGTTCATACTGTCCAAAGCAATCTATAAATTCAATGCAGTTCTATCAAAGTTCCAATGGTATTTTGCACAGAAATAGAACAATCTATTTTTTAAAGATTTGTTTATTTATTCTAAAGAGAAAACACAAGCACAAGCAGGGTGAGGGACAGAGGGAAAGAACCCCAAGCAGACTTCCCACAGAGTGCAGGGCTCAATTCCAGAACCCCGAGATCATGACCTGAGCAGAAGGCAGATTGCTTTACCAACTGAGCCACCCAGGTGCTTCTAATTATAGTTTTTAAAAAAAGACCTTGTATGCCTCCTGACAGAATTATACATCATCACCTATGAACTATTTTTGCCCAAAAAACCTAGCCCATATCTGACCAAACCTGAAGGGCTAACTCTCAATTTACAAGAAATACAAAAGATGAATATGTTAAATGATAATGCAGGGATGCAATCAGCAAAATCTTTTGGGAAAAGGATCAGTGTCCAGGTTTCTTTAACTACAACAACAGCTTTTGTTGCAGAGAAAAAAACCCAAAAATATGGAGCAGGAACCTACAGCTTAAAAGAGATTTAAGAGACATAACAAGCAATTGTAACATATGGGTCTTATTTGGATTCTAATTTGAACAAACTAAAATATATGTTTATAAGACATTTGGGAAAGTTTGAACATTAATTGTATATTTGATAATATTGATAAATTGGTATTAATCTTTTGGTGTATATCTTTTAAATAGGTACACTAGAATGTTTACAATTAAAACTGTCTAATGTCTGGTATTTGCTTCAAAATAATCTTGGAATAGGCAGTGGGTAGGAGTACAAAATGAAATAAGATTGATTATAAATTGCTAAATGTTGGAAATGAGTGATGGGTATACAAGAGCTCACTATACCATCCTTTCTTCTTTTGTAAATATTGGGAAATTTTCCACATTAAAAATAAATGACCAAATATTTATGAGTGGTGCTCAGTGATGCATGCGCACGAAGGGAACCAAAAACACAATCTCTGACTCCTAAGAAGTCCGCCTAAAATTGACCACACAGAACCTGACTTGGATACTCTGGATAACAGAGTGGAATTCCTAAACCCATAGACAAACAGACAAGCATCCATTCCCATAAGAAGCAGGATAATCTTTAATTCTCTGATCAACAATCTGATAGTAATACTGACAAAGAAGAAAGTTTATTGTCTTAAGGAGAGTTCCCTGGTTAACAATGTGGTGGGAGATATACCTGGGAAGAAGTTCTACTCTTGGTAATGTGAGACTGGCAATGTTTTATACGATATGATCTTAGAAGAAATTGTATGTATTGACTTAATAGAATTAGATGACCATGACTACGGGCAAGATGGACAAGTCTCAAAATTTTGGTGACTTCAAAACAACAGGAGTTTAGAGAGGATTTGGGGAGATGGTGGAATAGGAAGGACCAGGAATCTCTCTCCCCACCTAGACAAAAATTGCACTGGCAGAATCTGTCTGATATGACTATTTTGGAACTCTGTAGCCTATTGAAGGCTTGTAACCTCCAGGGGAAGGCATGGATGGTAAATTGCAATTAATTTCAGGAAATTTCAGCTCTTAGCACAGTGGCAGCTACCATCCCCCATATCCAGCCTTATGGCAGGCAGTGGCACACCTGGAGCAACTTGCACACAGATTGAGGGAGCAAGCATGGGCAGAGAAGACCCTGTTCTGCAAATATTGGGGATCTTTCCTCTGATTGCTGATTGCTGCTTCTGATCACAGAGGTGCAAACAAAAAGGTGAACAGCCATTGTTGTTGCATCTCACTCCCATTGTTGCAAGTCCCTCCACCTCTGGCAAAAGTGACTTTCAAGGGATTTAAAGTGCTAGTACCCCTTTTTTCTTCCTTTTTCTCTTTTTCCCCCTTTTGGAAGTCATACATTAAAGATTAGGACATTAAAAAAATAACTGCAAATACAGGAAAAATTAGAACGTAACTACACATGCCCAGAGAAAGGTACAGGCTCAGAAAAGCCCTGAGAAAACCTTAAGTTTATACATCAAGCTTACATCAAGTTTATAAACTTACATCAAGTTTATACTTCAAGCTTATCCGTATCAGCTTAAAAACAGCCAACAATGACAACAGAACAATTACAAAACCCAGCAAACTCTGGGAATGGGGAGAATCTGATTGCCAGAGTTACCACATTATTAGATTCAAATATACAGTGTTCAACAAAAATCTGAAGGCAAATAAAGGAAGTATGGCTCATTCAAAAGAAAAAAGAAACAACAACAATTGTCCTGAAAAAGACCTGATGACAGATCTATTAAACTAAGGCTTTAAAGCATTTGTCTTAAAAATACTGAAAGAACTAAAGGAAAATGTGGAGAAAGTCAAGAAAACAATGTGTGAACAAAATGGAAATATCAATAAAGAGATAGAAAACTTAAAAAGAAACTAAAAAGAAGTTATGGGGCTAAGAAGTACAGTAACTGAAAGGAAAATTCACTAGAAGAATTCAAAAGCAGATTTGAACAGTCAGAAGAAAGAATTGGTGAACTTGAAGATAAGATAATGGAAATTATTGAGTCTGAGGAATAGAAGGAAAAAAGATTAGAGAATAATGAACAGAGTTGTAAGGACCTATGGGACACCATCAAGCAGAGCAACACACACTTCATGGGCGTCTCAGAAGGAGAAGAGAGAAGGAAAGAAATGGGAACAATATTTGAAGAAAAAAATGGCTGAAAACTTCCCAAATTTGATGGAAGACATGAATGTAAATGTCTAAATCCAACAAATTCCTACTAAGAGAAACTCCAAGAGACCTGTATCCAGATACATAATTAAACTTCAAAAGACAAAGAGAATCTTGAAAGCAAAAAGAGAAGTGACTTATCATACACAAGGGCTTATCGATAAAGTAACGAACCGATTTTGCATCAGAAACTTTGGAGACTAGAATGCAGTGGGCCAACATATTCAAAGTGCTAAAAGAAAAAACAAAAAACCTGTCAACCAAGAATCCTATATCCAGCAAAATTTGCCTTCAAAAATGAAGGAGAAATTAAAGCATTCCCAGATAAACAAAAGCTGAAGGAGTTTATTACCCCTTGACCTGCCCTGCAAGATATGCTCAAGGGAGTTTTGTAGGGTGAAATGAAAGAACACTAGACAGTAGCTTAAAGCTGTATAAAGACATAAAGATCTCAATAAAGATAAATATTGGGAAATTATAAAAACTAGTATTGTTAACAATGGTTTGTAATTCCACATTTTATTTTTTACATAATTTTAAGAGACCAATACATTTAAAAGAATTACTAGTTTTGGGACACGTGGGTGGCTCAGTCAGTTAAGCATCTGCCTACAGCGGGACCTCGAGGACACTATGTTGAGTGGACTAAGCCAGTCACAAAAAGACAAACGCTGTATGATTCCACTTTTATGGGGTGCTGAGAGTAGTCCAAATCATCAAGACAGAAAGGAGAATGGTGGTTACCAGGGTGAGGGAAGGAGGGGAAAATGGAGAGTTGTTGGTTAACCAAATTAATAGAGTTTCAGTTTTACAAGGTCAAAGAGGGCCAGGCATGGATGGTAGAGATGATTGCATGTTATGAATGTATTTACCACCACTAAATGGTACACTTAAAAATGGATAAGATGGTAGATTTCATGTTGTGCATACTTACCACAATAAAAAAAAAATTGGGGGGAAAAAAAGCTACAGGAGGGAAGGTGTGGGTAGAATTGGAAGTAATTTGTACAAAGAACAGTGATTTAAATTATACCCTGAAAGATTTGAGCATGAATAGAATAGAATTCATTGAGCTTTTTAGCTCTAACCCATCTCAGACATGGTATCTGCCTCTTGTTTATCCACTGGAATGGTCTCCAACAGCATAGATGAGCCATTTTCTGTCAATCTTTGTGGCTTGCCTATCCTATTTGTTGCTGTTGCTGTGTGGCAAAAAGGTTGACTTGGAAGATAGCAGAGCATGTTCTTGCAACGGCTTTTATAGCCTGGCTGGGTTTGCTTGCGGTTTTTGGCACACTGCTGCCTCAGTTGCTCTTCTTATCTCTTATTGTTATTTTTTTAAAAAGAGTCAGGCCGGTCGCCCCACGTGGTAAGTCTGGAGTGGGGGTGGGACCAATAAGTTGTTCCTGCTATCTAGGAATGATTCCACCATTTTATTCCAGCTTCCTGTTTCCTGTGACGCCAGATTTGAACATTCTTCCTGAACTTATTTTAGAAGCCTTCTCCTTAGCTTTAGTGAGCTCCTCTCTGCTCATATTTCTGGGCAAGAAGATTGCCAATTACCATAACTACCAAGTGAATTCCAACCAGGTGAGATGACAGGCCTTTCTCTTATTTCCTCTGACCCTTAAGTCCTTGTTCTCTGATCTGAGTCTCCTGCTAACATGAAGACTGCATTCTTTGTAACCAGAGAGTCAGTGAGGCTGTAATTTGAATTATAATTACCCAAGGATTTTTGAGGAGTGTGGCATACTTAACTTTGAAGTCACTTAAATTAACACGAGTGTTATTCCCCAGAACAGCTATGGTGTAGGGAGGCAAGAAGATAACATATGGCATCGTGTCGTTAAGCTAGCAGAATTCCTCTCCTCTTAATTTTGTCTTTCTTTCCAAGTCCTTAGGAGTCAACCACACACCGAGGCACAATAAGAAATGCTAGGGAATATCGAAACCAGGCTACTAACATAATTACATTGCTCTCCCAGAAACAGTCCTTCTTTGTTTGTTTGTTTAATCTCCCCACTATTCTAAGTTTGGCCCTTTTCCTAGAACTCCAAAGAGAGATGCGGAAGCAAGAGGTGTCCCACTTTGATTCTGAGATAGTATGTAAGGGAGGGGGGGAGTAGTGCTGTGTTTCCCTCTGCCATTCTAAGTCCCAGTAATCATGTGAAAGGGAATAATAAGACAAAAAGTTCATTTCTCACTTTGAAAAAGTGCTTTTCTTATGATGGCTAGCTAAAATGAAGATTCGAGTTAGTCCAGGAATCAGATTCACCATCCTTTTGTTTTTTTCTAAGAATATTTCAGTGTCGTCTGAAGTGATGGAAACAATCTTATCAGACATAAGAAATAGACAGTATACCTTGAGTTCAAACTCAACCCTACATTCTTCCACAAACAGTGGGCCAAATGTGTTTGCCATTTCTTTACAGGATTTAATAGCCATTGGCCTTTGCAATGTCGTCAGCTCATTTTTCAGATCTTGTGTGTTTACTGGTGCTATTATCAGGACGATTATCCAAGATAAGACTGGAGGAAGACAACAGGTATGTTGGAATAGAGTTTTGTCTCTAATATAAAACATATTTATATCTACTCATATGTATATTCATAGAAGAGTATTTTATTTGTTTAATCATGTTGCTGCTTTAAGATTTTATTTATTTGAGAGAGGGAGGACGAGAGAGAGAACATGACCAGGGGGGAGGGGCAGAGGAGAGGGAGAAGTGGACTCCTTGCTGAGCAGGAAGCTCAAGGGAGGGGCTCAATCCCAGGACCTTGAGTTCAAGACCTCAGCGGAAGGCAGACGCTTAACCGACTGAGCCATCCAGGTGCCCCATATTGCTGCTTTAATGTTATGTTTGTTAGGGAAGATCTCTTGGAGCAACTCGGATTTCACACTTGCCTAAATTTTTGCTCAGACTTTTGTCTTAAAAGCTATTTGCCAATGTAGAACTTGAAAGTCATTTTCTGTAGAAATATTATTCTACGTGAGAGGTTTCTATGTATTAGCCCATAAAGACCTATTTTTCTTGTAACATCCCCCAAAGAATAATATTTCAGGTAAACTAACCATCACCTCTTTTTTTTTTTTTTAAGATTTTATTTATTTATTTGACAGAGAGAGAAATCACAAGCAGGCTGAAAGGCAGGCAGAGAGAGAGGGCGAAGCAGGCTCCCCGCTGAGCAGAGAGCCCGACGCGGGGATCATGGGGATCATGACGTATGCCAAAGGCAGAGGCTTTAACCCACTGAGCCACCCAGGTGCCCCTAACCATCACCTCTTAACATTGTTTTCCATGGAAAGATATATGCCCAGTCCTCATCTGGGAAGGCAAATGATACAACTCTCCCCATCCTAGCTGCAGAACTAGAAACTTTCCTAGCTTCCTCAAGGGGCATGGCAAGAGGCTTTCATGATAGAAAGTAAGGTCTTTGTCTAGATGAGCCTAGAGAATTTATGACCAGTCTGCCTTGGAATATGAACAAATCATCTAGGTCAGATTCTCTTCAGGTATGCTGAATTAGTAAACTAAATGTGTGGGTCAGAGGGGAGAGAGAAGGGGAGGATGATGGTAGAGAAGGCTCTAGCGGCCAGCTCTTTGTCTAACTGCAGGCAGGAGATTTTGTAAGTCCAATGTCCACGGATTCTGAACTGACTAGGTAGAAATTCCAGCTCTACCACATGGGAGGTGTCCCAGCTCAGCTCTGCAGCATGACGAAATGTCAGAGAACTACCAGAATCAAAACTGGAGTAAGCCCAGAGAATGAGTCAGGGTTCAGAGGGCAGACAAACAGTGACAGAGGTCAACAATGAGCTTAGGTCTCAGACACGTGGTAGAAACTTAAGTGTCAGAGAATGGACACTACATTTTTTTTTTTTTTAAGATTTCATTTATTTATTTGACAGAGAGAGAGAGATCACAAGTAGGTGGAGAGGCAGGCAGAGGGAGAGGGGGAAGCATGCTCCCCGCCAAGCAGAGAGCCCGATGCAGGGCTCGATCCCAGGACCCTGAGATCATGACCTGAGCTGAAGGCAGAGGCTTAATCCACTGAGCCACCCAGGCGCCCCTGGACACTACGTTTTAATGGGGGAAGATAAAGTGTCCCCATCTCTGGGTAGATAGAGGTGAAATGTAAGGTGAAAGCCAATAAAAGTCAGTGGGGGTGAGAGGTTAGAGAGTAAGACCATGTCATTGTCACTTCACATTCTGCCAGACACACTGACCTGTAAGATGTAGCTCTTTTCCACCACCGTTGGACAGAAAGAAGGAAGGTGGGCTCTGTGAAAAAGAAGGATGTTCTCTGCACATGTGTACAAACATTCAAGTCAAAGGAGGGGATTTCATGATAAGAAGAGGAAACGGCCATCCCAGACGTTAGTCCCAACTAACTTTTAACAATATGCCTTGTATATTCAGTAGGAAAGCATAAGATACATGTGGGGAGAAACGATGCACACAGTTGGAAAAAGTAAATCACAGGGCAAATAACATTAAGTGCAGAATAAGTCTTATAAATATGCTGAGTGAAATAAGTCAAGCAGAGAATGTCAATTATCGTGTGATTTCACTTACTTATGGAACATAAGGAATAGCATGGAGGACATTGGGAGAAGGAAGGGAAAAGTGAAGGGGGGAAAATCAGAGGGGGAGATGAACCATGAGACTGTGGACTCCGAGAAACAAACTGAGGGTTTTGCAGGGTGGATGGCTTAGCCTGGTGATGGGTATTAAGGGGGGCACAGATTGCATGGAGCACTGGATGTTATACACAAACAATGAATCATGGAACACTACATCAAAAACTAATGATGTACTGTATGGTGATTAACATAACATAATAAAAAAATAAGAATAAAATAAAATAAAAAGTGCCATAAATACTATAAGAAGGAGACGGATGGAGGAAGTGGACTTTCATGGATTATTGAAAGAAGGCTAGGATTAGGGCACCTGGGTGGCTCAGTCAGTTAAGCGTCTGCCCTCGGCTCAGGTCATGATCCTGGGGCCCTGGGATTGAGCCCCGTGTCAGACTCTATGCTCAGCAGGGAGTCTGCTTGAGATTCTCTCCCTCTCCCTTTGCCCCTCCCCCCACTCAGTCTCTCTCTCTCTCTCTCTCTCTCTCTCTCAAATAAATAAATAAAATCTTTAAAAAAAGAAAAAAAAGAAAGAAGTTTAGGATATGTATAGCCAGCAGGAAGGAAGAAGGGCTTCAGTTCAGCTTGAGTTGAGGTTAGCCTGTCGGACAAAGTACCCGATTCAGAAGCAGCTTGGGGCTCTCATTCTACTTTTTGCTGCTGCTGCTGCCGCATTGTGCCCCTAGGCAGTACGTGTCCCTAACAATGACTCTCCCTGAGGGACAGTGA
The DNA here is from genome assembly GCA_028534135.1 of Potos flavus. Classification (NCBI taxonomy): domain Eukaryota; kingdom Metazoa; phylum Chordata; class Mammalia; order Carnivora; family Procyonidae; genus Potos; species Potos flavus. Next base: position 102,429,594 of record CM052886.1, read on the forward strand.
CACTTCACGGGCGGGCATTCTCCTAGGGATGCTGGTCAGCCCTTCCCCGAGACCCTAATTTGCCCAGCAAATCCCTAGTTCGAGCAGAGAATGTCGGTCGGCCCCTGGCCCCGGAGGCATGGGGGGTCCCCAGCCTCCACTCCGAGTTTCTGATCTGGACAAGCAAGGGCCTCTGAGACTCATTCAGCCCTCTTCATCCCACAGTAGCATGGTATGCTCTCTATCCCTCCTCTCTGGGGAATTTTTGAGTCACTTGTCCCAGGAACACCCTCATTTCTTCAAAGTTCCCCAGAACTATAGGAAGGAGAAGCTAGGGGGGCTGGCTCTGTGCCTCTCAGACTTGACCTGCCACCGAAGGGTCACTTTATTTTCTTTTTAATCTGGATTTCACTTTAATTTTCCTTGTCTAGAACCCACTTGTCTTCACTGGTTGCAGCAAAATCTTTTGGCTCTTGCAGCCATGGCTTGGACCTGCAGTGATGGCAGGCCAGGGCACAGGGGATGCAAAGAGCCCCAGACCTGTGGCCGGTTGGACTGTCCCCCTACTCCATCGTCCGGCTCCTCTCATTCTGACCACTGGGCGTCCTTGTTCTCCATGACTGGGCTCCTTCCCTTGTTCCCTGCTTTCCAAGGACTGGTCTTCTAGCCATGTCCCCAGGCTCTCAGAACTGCTTTAAAAAATTATTATTATAGGGGCACCTGGGGGGCTCAGTGGGTTGAGCCTCTGCCTTCGGCTCAGGTCACGATCTCAGGGTCCTGGGATCAAGCCCCACATCAGGCTCTCTGCTCAGCGGGGAGCCTGCTTCCCCCTCTCTCTTTGCCTGCCTCTCTGCCTACTTGTGATCTCTCTCGGTCAAATAAATAAATAAAATCTTTTAAAAAATTATTATTATAAAAGAAAGACAAGAAAAAGATATAAAAGAAAGAAATGCATTGTGTTCTTCTTGGAGGAAGCAAATGGGGCAGTTGGAGAGAGCCTAGATCTTGGAGTCAGCGGGTCAGGTAGATTGAAACCTGCTTCAGCGGTTCCTAGATGTGTGACCTTGGGCAAGTTACTTTTGCTTTTTGAGGCTCTAGTCCTCATCTGTAAAATGGGGGTAAAGATAACTTTTCAGTTAGGAGAATTAAATCAGATAGCAACAGTGCCTATCATAGCGCCTGTCACTTAGGAGGTTCAAAAATTGTAGCTTCTACCCCAAGTCCGTAGGGCCCGGGCTAGTGCTTGCCAATCTGCTCTTCGAATTCATGGAACCCACTGTGTATGGAGTAATTGGTGTCCGAGGGTCTGCATGTCGATAGTGGCTGTGGCTTGTGGGAACTCACAGTGCCTTGAATTCCGGAAGAGAAGGCAGAGTCAGTTTTTGTTCAAGAAAACCTGGGAAAGTGATGGAAAATGGGAGCAGAATAGCAAAATATGCACGAGATGTAAAGTTCTACATGCTTGTTGTCTTTAGATCCTGTTCAGACACTGGGTCTGAGATTCTGAGAGCCATCAAGCATCCTCCTAAGGCACGATGCCACCAAGGATGGCCCTCTGATCCCAAAGTCCACTCCTTTGTGTGTGCAGCCCAGGGAGACACAATTATTGGCAGGCCTCCCACCCCTCTCTCAGCAGCAAATTTTGTGGGATTCGGTGTCAGATTTGTACTCATTTAAATCTAGGGGGTTTTTGTTTTTTTTTTTTAAAGGTTTTATTTATTTATTTGACAGAGAGAGAGAGATCACAAGTAGGCAGAGAGGCAGGCAGAGAGAGAGGAGGAAGCAGGCTCCCCACTGAGCAGGGAGCCCGATGCAGGGCTCGATGCCAGGACCCTGAGATCATGACCTGAGCCGAAGGCAGAGGCCTCAACCCACTGAGCCACCTAGGTGCCCCTAAATCTAGGTTTTATGCAGCTTTTTTTTAGCATCTGCATATCTTTGATTTCTTCAATCAGAAGAACTTGGAGAAAAGAAGTGGGAGGTAAGTCAAGCCTACCCAGGGACGCCAAAAAACCAAAACACCAAGGCAAACAAAAACAAAAACAAAACAAACAGCAACAAAAAAGAAGTGGTAGGAAGTCCTGGTGTATTTTCCTGTGCTGATCAAAGTAGTTTTTCTGCAGTGCCAACAAAGACCATCCGAGGTGAGACCCTCACGCTAGATCGGGCAGCAGGCTGATGTGTACATTGGTTGGAGGAGCTTATGGTCTCAGTTACCTGTTTCAGTTCTACAGGGTATCAAAGGTTTGTCCGTAGAACTTCCTTAGTTTCAGTTGTAGTGGTCCATTTTCCCGAATCCTCCTTTCAACGCTACCATCGCGGAAAGAAGGAAGTAGGAAATTGATTTCCTTGCTATTACTTTCAGTGGTGCATTTATAAGCAAATAGCAGTGAGCAGCAAGAGGGAATCCAGTAGGAAGGTTTTTCTTTCTTTCTTTTCCACTCCTAAGAAAGAAAGAGAAAAATTCGAGAATCACTGCTGATCTGTCACCTAACGGTTTAGCTTTGAGGGACTCCCTCAGTTCTTGCTTGTTTATGCCATTGTTCTGATTAGTGGTTTGTTTTACCTTCCCCCCCCACACACACCCAACGCAGTGAGAGATTATACTGCTTTGTATGCGTTTTTGTTATTAGGGGCTTAAACGATGGAGATTTATCCATGGAGGACATATTGAGTTCAAGACTCTGTCCAGAGAGCCTTGAGACTCTAAAGGGGACTCTGTTGCTCAGCTTGCTATCTCTAGTTGCCAATGAGAACCCCTGCTTACCCAGCAACACTGAGCCCAGAGTCGCCCAGCTAGGATAGGACCCAGAGCTGCTCTCTGCAGCCCTGACTCACATTTGTAACATTTTTTTATGGTAATGAAGCAGAGAAAAACTGAGGAACATCAGAAATGATTATCATTGCATTTTTAAGATGGAGTGTTTCTAACGCTGTTCGATGGGAAGCTATCCAAGCTCCAAGCAGGAGAGCGAGGGGGGAGGTATTTACTGATATGGGAAATGGAAGGGTTGGGATTTTAGGGTGGACGGTGATGAGTCTACTTTTCTAGAATGCTTTTCTAGAATGGGGCTTTTCTAGAATGTTCCAGGAGGAGTTAAATTTGGGAGGGAACACAAGCCCAACCTTAGGAGACTCCAGATTTCACAGCGCAAAGCTAGGGCAATAAAGATTCAAATAGCCAAGACAATTTAGCACTTTTCAAAAAGCATTCATTTGGCAAGTATTTCTTTCTTTCTTTTTCTTTTTTTTTTTAAGATTTTATTTATTTATTTATTTGACAGAGGAGTCACAGCAAGAGAGGGAACACAAGCAGGGGGACTGGGAGAGGGAGAAGCGGGTTCTCCGCTGAGCAGGGAGTCCGGTGCCGGGCTCGATCCCAGGACCCTGGGATCATGACCTGAGCCAAAGGCAGACACTCAATGACTGAGCCACCAGGCACCCCTGGCAAGTATTTCTTGAGTACCTAGTGTACGCTTAGCGCTTTGACAAGACCTGAAAATGTCAGCTCAACAAAAAATGCACTTAGGCTGGATGGCTACACTCAATTCCTTCAAAAAAAAAAAAAAAATGACACGCTTCTCGCCAAGCAGAAGGCCTCAGTTGCAGACAGGGACCAGTACGTTCCTGATGGTCTCTCTCCAACTGGCTCTGTCTCCTCAGTTTGCATCTCTGGTAGGCGCAGGTGTGATGCTGATCCTGATGGTGAAGGTGGGACGCTTTTTCCACGAAATGCCAAATGTAAGTAGAACTGATAAAAAACCGAGTGGGGAAAGATCAGATCTCCAGATTGCAGCTTGGCGGGGCATTCACCTTGTCCTTAGGGGTCACCCTGTCCTATCTCTGATCCCTTCCCTTTAAAATAATAGCATCCACCTCATAGGATTGGGACTTAAATCAGGTAATGTTTATAATATAGAGAGAACAGCGTTGAGCTAATCATAAGTGCACAAGAAATATTAGGTATTATTGTCACTCTTCTCATTCTCATTAATCTTCTTTTTATTGCTTAAGCTATAAAGTAAGTTTTATAAGTAAGGATTCAGTTAAAGGTGACCAAAATAGAATTCAGATGCCAGAACGCCCCTCACCGACTCAGGCTTGGAAACTCATTGTGCATTCATGCCATCTGTTTTCCTAAACCGTCTCCAGAAGGCCTTGTTCTGCATTCAGATGAACTCAATCCCCCTATTACTGCCGCTCTGCCTTGTGATTAGTTTACACTAGAAAGCAGGGTCTGAAAGTTGGGTTTTAACCCTGTTCAGCTGGGACGCCTCTTTATACTTACCATTTCTTCCCTTTGCAAGAGACTGATCACCTTGCATTTAGAGATGCCAGGGGCATTAATGATTGGCTGTCAATCAATTTGTTCTCGGTTACAATACAGATCAATGCTCTGTGACCACAATTTCCTTGTCGATTTCCTCAATGTTCCCTTTCGCCATTTTTAGATAGTACTAAGGGAGGTGGGAAGAGGTTTCAAGACTGGGGGGAGCAGCTTGGTTACACACTGAGCTGGCCATCCCTAAAGCTGGAGTGGTTGCAAATGTTATTGCTGTGTTTTTGAACACCTCCGTCCCACCTGGTAAATATCAGGTTTCAGAAGAGTGGGACTACCTTGAGGCTCCTGCTGCCTTCTGCTCTTGTGATTCAGAGATCTTGGAACTCAGCCCCAGAATCTATATGCATGGAAGGTGGGATTAAGCTTGTATTTATCACACAAGCTGTCTTCTGATTCCCAGCAGAAGTCATCTCCAAAATGTAGCTTCTATAGCAAGGTGCATTAACTCTTAAAGAGTCTATTTTAGGAGAACCGCTCACTAATTCACTTTGAATAGGGATTTTCTTTTCTTTTTTTTTCTGTATAGCTGGAAGAATCAGAATTCTTTTTTTTTTTTTAAGAATCAGAATTCTTTAAAACTGCAAACAAATAAAAATCTGTCACAATTCGCTAATTTGCAATGTATTATAAATACGTTGGGGACAGCTTTTGGCTCACCATGTTATGTCACATTATTTTTATAGCATCTGGTTAGGATGTTTCCAGATGAGATGTGAACACCATCTGATCAGTGGAATATCTAAACCGCTGTAATAATGAGGCTCTATAAGCATTAAACTATGAATGAGCCCTTCCTTCCTTGAGAGATTATGAATAGCTTGTTATAAAATTCTTATTGGAGTAATTGGTGGAGCATCCTGGCTAGCATCTCAACCAGTTAGCAAGGGGACCAACACAATATTTTTAAAAACATGATACAGAATAGTATCTTCAATATTCCAATTTTATGTGAAAAAATAAGTAGCACATACCAAAATGATGGAAATTATATGTAAGTCTACTTCTTTCTTTATACGTGAGTATGTTTTACCTTAATATTCAAAAAGGCAACATTTTTATTATATACTGTTTTATGAAAAGATTTTCCAAAAGTCTTGCAAAAAAACCTATGGGGTAGAGTTTCTTTTCCTTCCCACCACATGTCCCTGCAAATTGCAGAACATTTAGAGATTCTTGACTGGAAAGAAGATGAAGATGGGAAAGAAGCGATTTCTGCTGACTTCGTCTTTGCCCATCCCTCCTCTGCTGACCTACTGAGTCCACTGGTCATTGAGTAATCTCAGAAAACCAGAGTGAGCTTGGACCCAGCCACCCCTGGTGATAGGATCAGTTCTAATTCTCAGGCAGAGCATATAGAGGAGATGGCTAGGAAAAGGCTAAGAAATGGTAAGCTAGTGCAAGGACTGCATGAAAACAAGAAAATGTTTCTTAAAGTACGTTAGATTCTGCTTTGAGGCCCTGAGGATTTTTAACATTTCTGAGCGGTATGACTGACTTTTTGTGGTTCCTTTGTGAAGATTTGGGAATTTTACCTCTGAAGGGGAAATGAAGCAGGGTTTCCCTTTTCCCCATAGGCTGTGCTGGCTGGTATTATTCTGAGCAACATCCTACCCTACCTTGAAACCATTTACAACCTACCCAGTCTATGGAGGCAGAATCAATATGACTGTGTGAGTATAGATACACTGGCTGAGGTAGGGAGGGACAGAGGGGTAGATTGGAAAGAGGGAATGAGAACAAGCGGAAGAGATCAAGGTGAAGGACACTAACAATTCTTTGATAGCTAATACTCTAGCTTAAAAAAAGGGGGAATCAAGGTTATTGGTGCATGAAAATACTGAGACTTCATTCCAAAAATGACACAAAATTAATAAAAATGAATTAAGTGGCTAGAGTTAGATACAAACCTAGTTAAAAGGATTTGTCATACACGACGTAGTCGAATGATTTTTAATCCAGTTAGTGTAAACACATTCCAGGATAGGAGGCACAAATCTTACTAAGAGAAGGCAGTGTCTTGCCAGGCAGACTAAACGATGGAGCATCTTCGTTCCCTCTAGAGCATGCCACTGGGGACATAAAGGGGAAACAGCAAAAAATAAAAGATGGCAGATGTAATATCATGAGAGGGGAAGGACCCAGTAGAAGCAAAGAGACAAGAAAGGGGATAGTTTTGGGATCCAGGTCCCAGAGGATCTAAGAGAGGATGTGGTCCAGACCACAGATAACACTTCTTGTACCCAGGAGGAGGGATAGCACCTCCAACAGGAGTGAAGAAAATAAGGGAAAGTTAAGCACGGATACTAACTAACAAGTGGCAGGTGAAGGGGGAAGGAAATATTTAAGGGAGTTTGAGCCTATCCTCTCTGTGAAGATGAGTCAGGTCACCTGTTGAGAGTGATGGAGAAGGTGGTGGGGTAAGGGCTTGAGAAGTTGTTAAAGGTTCACCATAACAGTGATAGGTCTTAAAATAGCAACTACCATTCATTTGGTGAGCGTTCTGGGTTGCTTTGGGATCAGGATTTTTATTTTTATTTATTTTTATCTTATTTTATTTTTTTTTAAGATTTTATTTATTTGTCAGAGAGAGAGAAAGAGTGAGCATAGGCAGGGGAAACAGCAGGCAGAGGAAGAAGCAGACTCCCCTGAGTAAGGAGCCCGATGCAGGACTCGATCCCAGGACTCCGGGATCATGACCTGAGCCAAAGGCAGACGCTCAACCGACTGAGCCACCCAGGAGTCCCGGGATCAGGATTTTTAATCTCAACAGAGCCTATAAAGTAGATATTGTTATCCCTATTTTGCACATGAGGTTTCAAGAGAGAATTGAAGAGAGAAATGACCAAGGATGCCTACAAGAATTGCTAGACAGCCTTGGAACCCAATCTTTGTGATGGCGTCAGTCCATATGGCTGTGGAATTTGTGCTCTAAATTCCAGGTGTCGGGAGGGAGGAGGGGGTGGGGGGGAAGGGGAGTGGAGAGATAGAACTTGTGGTTTTCTCGATTCTGCTTGTTGTCATGGTCTTCCTTTGCCCTTCTTCCCCTTTTCCATAAGGTTATTTGGTTGGTGACATTCACATCTGCCATTTTCCTGGGACTGGATGTTGGACTACTTGTCTCAGTAGCTTTTGCCTTCTTCATCATCACTGTTCAGTCACACAGGTAATTTGTCTCAGGTGATAGGAGGTTGGCCATGGTGAGGTAAGGCAACTATGACCTAAAAGCAAATACATTTCCTTTCAGAACTAAGATTCTCCTCTTGGGTCAGATCCCTAACACCAACATTTATAGAAGCTTCAGTGACTATCGGGAGGTAAGACTCCAAATCGGTCCCATTCCTTTGCCCAAAGGATGAGCCGGACCAGGCCCACTGCTTAGTTTTTCTACAAAATCCCTTTGCTGTTGTTGGCTGCACTAGAGATACGCATCTCCCAAAGCGGGGAGAGGGAGGCAGGAAGACAGAGGCAGTGACTTAAGTAGATAGATCCTTAGAGTACACTAGCTAGTTAAGATCACGTCCTTTAGCGGGAGGGAGCCCAAGAAAAATAAAGAAGCAAATGGAGGGGGAAGAGGAAAGCAGGAAAAGCAGGGGGTAAAAAATGGGTGGAAAGAACTTGCTAATTCTGGCCTCTTACAAAGAGGAATACAGATTCTCCAGGGGGTTCTAGAGATTTCTTTTCTTCCTCCATAAAAGAGTTGAGAAACCGCCCGCCATTTTACATTTGTCTTGAAGGTTACAAACATTCCTGGGGTGAAAATCTTCCAGTGCTGTAACTCCATCACTTTTGTCAATGTTAATCACCTAAAGCACAAGCTGCTGAAAGAGGTGAGGGCTGCCTCCCCTGCCTTTCTCCACCGGCTCCCCTCCCGCTGCCCAGGGGCCCCTCTCTTTGCCCACTTACCATCTGACCGAGACATCTCTTACTTCTCTCAGGTTGAAATGCTAAGGGTGCCGCTTAAAGAAGAAGAAGTGTTCCATCTGTTTAGTCAAAGTGAAGAAGGCTCACAGGAAGAAAAGATATGTCAGTGTTTCTGCAACTGTGACGAAATCGAGCCATCACCCAGGGTTAGAAACCTCTCTTCCTTTCTGTATAACGTTCTCCACATTTTATCAAGACATGCACTAGTCCTTTAAAAAGAAGAAGTAAGGGGCGCCTGGGTGGCTCAGTGGGTTAAAGCCTCTGCCTTCAGCTCAGGTCATGATCTCAGGGTCCTGGGATCGAGCCCCGCATCGGGCTCTCTGCTCAGCAGGGAGCCTGCTTCCCCCTCTCTCTCTCTGCCTGCGTCTCCGCCTACTTGTGATCTCTAGCCCTCTGTCAAATGAATAAATAAAATCTTTAAAAAAAAAGAAGAAACACCCCTCTCCTTCGAACTATAACTTATTAGCCATCCACACCACTGTTTTTTGCTATACGACATAGACTACCTTGTACAGTTTCTCCCTAGAAGAAACATCACCCCAAACTATACCACGCTAGCAAATGAACTTTTAAAAAATGTCTCCATGTACCTTATAGTTCTTGTCTACCTGTATTGTTGCTTTTCCTTTGAATGGGCACGTGCGCTCTCCCCAGGCAGAACCCGGTGCCTGTGACTGCAGAGTGGGGCATTCCAAACCTTGTGTGCTATTGTATTCCCGGTGCTTGGTACTGTCCTTAAGCTATGGCAGGCACTCCAAGCCTATTAGGATGAAAGAGGCAAAAGGTAAAGACAGCCCCGCTCGAGTAACCTCTACTTAAAGGAAGTCTGATGAAAGATGGAGGCTTCGAGAAAGGGACCGATGGAAGCAACGCTTCAAACAATGTGTTAGGAGGTGCTGGAGACAAATTAGAACCCAGGGAGGAGGGGAAGAAATAAAGCAAAGATGATCTTAAGTCTGGCTCACAGGACAATGAAATCATCACTGGTGCACCGAGGGAAGCTGGGCGGGAAATGCGGTGCATACGGTTTTAGGTGTGAGCTCAAAGGGACAATGAGGTATCCAAGTGAGACCCAAGCTCCTAGTCCGCGGGGAGCTTTCCTGCGAGAGAGGGCGGTGAGTCCGCGGAGAGAAATGGCATAGAGGGCGCCCTCCTCCGAGCCTCCTCACGGTCCTCCCCGAATTCTGTTGTCTCAGGTTGTCTACACGGAACGATTTGAAAGTAAACGGGACCAAGACTCTTCCTCCATTAACCTGATCCGCTGCTCGCGTTTCGACAGCATGAACATGAGCCAGTCCACGTCCGAGGAACGAGTACCATATACCCTATCTTCCACGTCGCACAGAAACTTCGGACAACAGTACGAGGACGTGGACCAACCTTGGCTTTCTAATAATCCCTCTAGAAACAGCTCGATGCCACTGCCTGGCACTGCTGAAAACCAGGAGAGGAAAAGATCATTCCTCCCCCTCTCAGAGAGCTCTCTTCTAACCAGTATCCACACCATTATCCTGGATTTCTCCATGGTCCATTTTGTGGATCCACAGGCTTCAGTGTCGTTAAGACAGGTAAGTACTGATGAGGCTTTCACAAGAGCCCCGATCCCCTCCTACCCCCGCCTGCCCAGATCCTGATCGAATGCCGTCAGTCACTGATCAGCGGCTATGTGACTCCAGGGCCACTAGAAACGTGACCACTAAAGACAATTCAAGGTCACCCAGAGTAAGGGGCACACCTGGGTGGCTCAGCTGGTTAACTGGCTGCCTTCAGCTCAGGTCATGATCCCGGGGTCCTGGAATCGAGCCCCGCATCGAGCTCCTTGCTCAGCGGAGAGCCTGCTTCTCTCCCTCTCCTGCCTGCCTCTCTCTCTGCTTGTGTTATTGCTCTCTCTGACAAATAAATAAATAAAATCTGACAAAAAAAAAAAAAGGTCAACCAGATTAAAAAGAAAATGAACCACTCTATTGAACTGGGATTGATTCTCTAAGCACAACATATTATTTCTCAAAAACTCAAAAGTGGGAAATTTTAATACCACTGAGGCAGCCGTCTGTGCTACACACCCAGCCACTCCCAGGATATCCTAGGAGTTCACTGCAGATCTTTTCAAAAATAGGTCTGAATGCTACAGAAAAAAAGCACACCGAGAATCTTCTGCTATATCTCTGCTCTGCAGTGGGCATTGTAAAAGACGCTCAGATGCGAGGACGTGGTAAGAGGACACTGCAAGCCTGGGGCTGCCTGGTCCAGACCCTACAGGATCTCCCCAGGTCCTTCCTCCTTGCCTGCATCTTTGGGTAAAAAGGGCAGGGGCGACTTTTCCTTCAGAAGCTGCTTCCCTGAGTCCTGGCTTCTCTCCTACTCTCTGGCTTCTCGGATGGTCGTGGTTCCTCTCCTTCTTATGCAATGGGGACAGTTTAGATGCACAACTAGCTATATCGGCTTTATCGTTAATGTCTCATAGGTACAATATCTGCTTTCCAGCCGGCTTATGTCCCTCTACAGCCCTCTGTCTCTTTCTTGCTCCTATTGGTGATGGCTCAGGTATAAGCATCCTGAACACTCACTCACTTCCCAGGTCTGACTCTGCACCTACCTCTTTTTTTTTTTTTTTTTGAGATCTACTCCTTTGGTTGATTTTCCTTCTTTTATCCTCTGATCCTATCTTATCAAACCTTCTTGGGGCACCTTGTTGGCTCAGTCAGTTAAGCGTCTGCCTTCGGCTCAGGTCATGATCTCAGGATCCTGGGATCGAGCCCCACATCGGGCTCTCTGCTCAGCGGGGAGCCTGCTTCCCCCTCTCTCTCTGCCTTCCTCTCTGCCTACTTGTGATCGCTCTCTCTCTCTGTCAAATTAATCAACAAAATCTTTTTAAAAAAAGAAGCAAAAAATCTTCTTATTCCTAAAGAACTACGATTCTCTCTTATGTGAGTCCAGCTTCTCTTTGGTCTGAGACAACAGGAAACTTCTCAGAGTGGGAAGAACTCCGGCTGGCCATCCGTGGTGGTGTCCTCGATCCTGGCTTTGCTACCGTTCACCGTCCATCTGACCCAACGTAGTTTAGTAAATTACACTGGGTCTTCAGTTCCTCATCTATAAAATGAGAAGCTCAGAAGAAGTTAACATTAAGGGCTCCCCCATCCCAGACATCCTGTCTCCACCCCATTTTCAGATTCAATTATACTCGATGTCATCTTTGGGGCTTTTCCATCTTCGGTTGCACTGCGGGGCTGTGCAGAGGAGTTCCAAATATGAACCTCAGGATTCCTGAATTCCGTTCTCTACTATGTCACTTGACCATCTCTGGGCCACGTTTTGTTTTTGTTTTTGTTTTTGTTTTTCCTCTGCTCAGCAAACTCTAGGAAGAAGGGGGTCCCATGCATACACTAAACAATAATACCAAGATCTAGCTGTTCCTGAGGGCTGTCCAGTATGTTCCCATCACACCCCTGCCTGTGTCTATCCTAGCCCTGTCCTCAGGAGCATTATCTCTTAGTGTGAACTCTTTACCACCTGAGACCATGGGCGACCCTCCCTCTCAGTACCCATCCCACATGAGAACATGTGATTCTCTTCTGTATTCCTAGCACTTTAGATATTTCCTGGCATATGGAAGTCCACGCATCAAATGTTTAAAGAGCTGAGTTGGAATGCAGAGGTACAAATACTCCAGACAAGCGAATGACCAAAGGGGTATTATTAAAACTTAGTGAATCCGGAGGCCCTTTCCTCGCGAGTGTGAAGATCACTAACGCTGCTTTCCTCTCCCTCTCTCCCCAGATGTGCAATGCTTTCCAAAATGCGAACATCTTGGTACTCATTTCAGGGTGTCACTGTGAGTATCCACTACCCTGTGAGAGGGCTGTTTGCACCCTGGGTGCCCTCCTTCCCCGGGTGTCTGACCCCGTGTGTGTTCTGGGTTTGGTTTGTAGCTTCTGTGGTCAGGGCATTTGAGAGGAATGATTTCTTTGACGCTGGCATCACCAAGGCCCAGCTGTTCCTCACCCTCCACGACGCTGTGCTGTTTGCGCTGTCAAGGAAGTTTCCAGAGTCATCCGAGTTAAGCATGGACGAGTCTGAGACAGTGATACAGGAAACCTACTCAGAAACAGACAAGGTTGGATGACGTCAGGCGTCGCGGTGGGGGGTGAGCAGGGGGAGACACCTGATCAAGTCGAGATGAGCAATGGCCAGGAAAGGTTTTTGAGTATGGCTGTGCGAGACTTTGAGACGTTGAAGGGCTCCCTTACCAGTTGGTAAATGGCAGTGGAACTGAGTCCCATGGTTCCCCCACTGCCGTGGCATCTGAGCCCCATTCAGGACCCTTTCCCAACTGAAGAGAGTGTTACCCAACCCAGCAGAGGTCTCAAGGATCCCTTTACAGCAAGCTTGGTTAGCGCCAGTGCCATCCCAATTACTGAATATTTTAAATCTCTCCCCTAGCTATACGTTTAGAATCCATCCCTACATCACCCTCGGGGTGAACAATAGAATTGATGAATGAGCAGATGTAAAGATCTGCCAGTCTAACACTTTGGCTCTTATTTACATTGGGAGTAACATAAGATTTACTCAACCTGACAAACACAAAGGAGAATGATCTATAAGCCAGAACTTTTAGCCATTTATTAATACTAAGTAAAGACCTGGGCCTATTTCAGTATTTATTTTTTTTTATTAACACATAATGTATTATTTGCCCCAGGGTACATGTCTGTGAATCATCAGGCTTACACATTTCACAGCATTTTTTTTTTTTTTGAGATTTTATTTATTTGACAGAGAGAGACACAGTGAGAGAGGAAACATAAGCAGGGGGAGTGGGAGACGGAGAAGCAGGCTTCCCCGCCGAGCAGGGAGCCTGACGTAGGACTCGATCCCAGGACCCTGGGATCGTGACCTGAGCCAAAGGCAGATGCTTAAAGAATGAGCCATCCAGATGTCCCTTTTTTGAACACTTTAAGAAGTAAAAGATATCCAAGCTTGTAAAACATGGTCTTTTTTTTTCTTTTTCTTTTTAAGTAAACTCTCTGCCCAATATGAGGCTTGAACTCATGACCCCGATATGAAGAGTCACATCCTCTACAAACTGAGTCAGCCAGGCACCCCACTTTCTTTTTAAAGTAATGTATTTCCCCTACTTATTGAGAATTCTCACAGATGATGTGCCTCTGCTTATCCCAAACAACTTTTTCCTCAATGGACATATTTTTTCTATTCTCCTCTATACCCCACTCCCATCTATAAAATCATAGAGTCACAAAACCTTTCAGTTGGAAGAAACCTCAGAGTTTCTCAGGTTCATCCCCACCTGGAGCATTCATTCTCTTAACAACATTTCTGACAAGAGGGGGTCCTGCTTGTGCTTGGAGATTTCCTGTGGCTCTCAAACTTTAGTATGCATCAGAATCACCAAAATATGCTGTTAAAACAGACTGCGGGACCCCACTGTGCTCCATATCCCCTGAATTTCTGATTCAGTGGGTCTGGGGTAGGGCCTGAGAATTTGCATTGCTAACAAGTACTGGTTAATGTTGATACTACTGATATAGAAACCACACTTTGAGAACCACTGCCTTAGAGATTCAACGTCCTTCTTTCACTATCAAAGTCCAATGTGTCTGGTAATCTTTGGGTATGTGCCAGGCATTGTATTTAGAAAATGTTTATAAAAATAATTTGAGGCCCAGGATGATATTTTTCTTCTGGAAAGGATTTGTTTTGCCAAGTATCTGGAGACACTAGCAATCCAGGGTAACTGATCTGATTTTAGGACTTAAGGTGTTCTGGGCCATCCAGATGACCCACAGCCCAGCCTCAGGCTGTAGGAAGGCGTGCCACAGCCCCTCCCTTGGCAGACCCTGGGATGCAACCTTGGCAACTCTTAAGCCCTTAAAGTTGTCAGAAGCACTGCTCTGTATATATGTGTCACTTCGAGATCATCAAAAACCTTCTACAAAACTGGTCCCAAATGCCAGAGTCACCTCTGTAGATTTTCACCTTTTCCGAATCTTGGCCTGGTAGTGCTTCATGATGTTTGTTAGCTTTGTAGTGTCTTCAAGCAGAAGTTTTAAAATATTTTTCCCAGTTCTTATGGCTATCCTCAGTAGGAGGTCTGAATTATGTAGTCTGCCTTTACTATAAGTAGAATTTCCTCTATTTTATTTATAATTATGATATACTTGGCAGATTCGTTTTACATATTACAATTGTCTTTCCTATATTAATCTTTTCTTATTTTCCTTTTGTCTTTTGTTTAGAATATCACCTCACTTAGGAAGTAAATTAATCATTTATACTTTCTTCTAGATTTTTATGTTTTAGGTGTTTATATGTTATACTCTTTAATCTAGTTAGAATGCATTTCAGTGTGTGGTGTTAAAGAGTAATCTTTGTTTTTTATCTGTACAGCTAACCATTCTGAGCTAATTCATTGATTGGATAACCTGTCTTTCCTCCACTGATTAGAAATGTTATTTTTATAAAATATTATATTCTTATGAAAACTAAAGTCTATTTCCAGCTTAATGTTTTCATTGTTGAGTAGAGCTTCAATACAGCTTTGTAATACATTTAGCATTTGGTTAAGAAGTCATGTGTCACCAGTGCTCTATTTCAAAATCTGCTAAGTCATTCTCACCAATTTATTCTTCCAAACAAACTTTTAAATCTTTTGTCAGCACCCCACCCTCGCCTCGAAAAGAATCCCATTGGAATTCTCGTTAGAATTGCATTAAAAATATAAAATAATTTGACAATCGATAACTTTACAGTGTTTGTTCTTCTTATCTAGGAACACAGGCTGTCTTCACATTTATTCGGTCTTTTTAAATGTTGCGTTCAGAGTAAGGCTTTGTGATTTTCTTTATACAGACAAATTTTAAATACTTTATACTTTCTTTTATACTTTTATTGATTTTTTAAATGAACATTCTTTTTCATTATATTTTCTACCTGGCAATTGCTAGCCTATAGGAAACCTATTGATTTGTATAAAATTATTTGGCCACCTTTGTGAATTCTTTTATTAGACCTAAGAGGTTTCATTGTTAATTCTCTTGAGTTTTATAGATAGAAAAATATTTTCTACAAATACTATAAGTAATATATATATTAATAACTATATAATATATAGTTAATATATATAATAACTTATTATAAACTACAAATAATATAAATAACTACAAATAATTTCTATAAATAATATACATTATTTTCCAGTTTTCCAAAATTCATATTTCAGTATCATATATTATGGCAATAGCTAGATCTCCCAGAACAATGTAAGTAATAATGGGCTGTCTTGTCTTACTCCTGAATTTTATGAGAAAAACTTCTTATGTATCTCTATTAAGGATAGTGGTAACAGCTGGCTTAAGATAGACATTATATTTATTCTGTTTTTAAAAAGCATTTTTCTCGTTTACTAGTATCTTTATCAGGACTTATATTAAGACTTGGTATTGAATATGTCAAATTTTTTTCTCGCATCTAAGCTAGGGAACTTAGGAGAGGAGCAAATTCTACTTTGGATGTGTTAAATTCAAGATGCCTGTTAAACATTCAAGTGAAGATGTCAGAATGGAAATGGGTATAAGAACGAGCAGATTTTAGATTTTTTTTTTTTTTTTTTTTTTTAGGGTTATAACCAAAAAGTCATTGGCACATAGATGATAATGAAAATTATGGGCCTAAATAAAATTGCCTGATGAAAGGAGTATAGGTACAGAAGAGAAGGTCCCAAGATCGAGCCCTGGGGCTTGCCAACATTTAGAAATCCAAAAGAAGTAGAGGAGACAACATATAGACCAGAAAGAAGCAACCATGAAGGAAAGAGGAAAAGCAAAAGATGTCATATGGTGGAAAAGAAAAAATTGTTTCAGGAGAGGTGAAAGTTGTTAATTCTATGCAATGCTTCTGCAAAGCTGATTCACCAAGCCTGTGGGGTATCTGCTATGGGACAGGCTCAGTGCCTATTATCAAAAACCTGGCACTGCCTTACCTCGAGGAGCTTAGAGTCTAATAGGGGAAATAGATTTGTAAATAAATAAGGCAATACATTATTGGCACTGTGATAGAGGTGTGTGTGAGGTATAGTTGGAACACAAAGGAAGCTGTGATCCTGGTTGGTCATCTTCGATCTGAATTTGGGACAGTGAATAAGTGTATGTGGACAAGGTGGAGAAGGACAAGGCAGGCACAGGGAGCGGCATGAGCAAAGGCAAGCAGAAGTTAGACATCTTTGGTTATCTTTAAGGCTAGAGCAAAGCGTAGAGACTACAGATGTGGGTAAAGCTAAAGCAGACGGCAAGAGGCAAGGTCACAAAGGGCCTTACATGCCCTGCCAAAATTATACTGGGGGTTGGAAAGACAAGTAAGATCAAGAAGACAAGATGTTTCAGATTGCTGGCAAGACCACTGCTGTTTTAAAGATTGACCATGAAATCCAGGCTAGCTAGGAAAGCCAAAGAAATCAGAAGTTTTGGATTGATAAAGCCTAAAGAATAGGGAGTAAACAAGGAACTGGAAGGTGCAACGATGAAAAGCAGATGGGAGCCAGAAGTACTTTCTACTTTGCCAGGAACTCATGATTTCACGTATCTTAAGTCCTATTGTATTCTGAAATTCCTTGACTGTTTAGAAGTTAAATTTAATTGGAAATTTTAACCCATCTAATTGTGTGTATTTTAGAATGGAGAGTCAAGGCATAAAATGAGCAGCAATCTTCTAGATGTCCCCAAAAACATAAATCCAGACTACGGCGTGGCTCAGGAATCAGTAACAGAGGAGGAGTCGGAGCTCGACCTGGAGCTGGAGCCCCCGCTGGAGTCAGAACAAGAACCTGGGCTGGATCTAGAGCTCGACCTGGATCGTGAGATGGAGCCTGAGTCAGAGTTAGAGCCTGAATCTGAGCTAGAGACCCAACCAGAGCTCGAGCCTGAATTGGGGCTCGAGCCCGAGTCTAAGTCCAAACCCAGGCCAAGGACTCAGACTTACACTCGGCAGCAGTACTGGCCTCTGTATCAGTCTATGCCTCCCAGCTCCCCAAGTCAGGATCGGCCTAGGACACAGTTGTTGGAGAGGAGGCATCTACATAAGAATTCATATTCACCCAAGGGCAATAAAACGGTAGATCCTTAGGAAAGGAACTGGGAATAAGGAGTCAGATTCCCTGGGCAAATCCTCTTAACCCAAATGGGTTAGGTCAGAAGACCTAGACTAGTTACAAACTAGCAATACTTGTTTTGGGACTCCTCCAACTGCTGGCCTCTTGCTTGCTCAGCACTGGGATCTCACTCCCAGATCACAATACTAAATACCAAGAATTATCTCTGAATTCCCTATCTAGGCTTACCTCATTTCACCTTCAGCAGATATTCTAGTGAAAGATTTCCTTCTTTGCATACCCCATACCTCTGGGGATATTGTCCAACCATCTCTAATTTACTCCTTTCATCTGTTTCCCCTTCTCCAAAGAGATGAGACTCAAATAAAATATATAACTCTAGTTACATTTGGACCCTTCCTGCATCTTTTCCCTTTTCTGTATTCTGTATGCCTAAGGAAATGTTGGGTGGGAGAAATTCCAGAAGTGGGCGGACATGGTGAAGAAGAGATGAGCAAGAAAAGGAAAAACTGGGTAGCACTTGTCATTTATATGCAAGGTATCCTCACTGCACTGATGGTGGAAATGCAGAAATAGGTTAAACTAGGTCAGACTGTGAGGTTTGTAATACAAGGAATTGTTAGGCTGAAAACAATTTTGCCATCACTTCAAGGTCAGGATCTTATCCTACCATTGTTTCAGAAGACCAGACAGCTGTACCAACTGATGGGAATGTTAGCTCTATAGAGCTCTCTTTGGTATTCAGATTCACATTCACCACTGCTGCTTTCTTACAAGTTTTTAAGATACAAGCAATCTAAAATCTGATTCTTGGTGGACCAAACTTAAAGTCTATGACATACACAAACCTCTTAGGAATTGGAAAAGTCAGGCCCAAAATTTGGCCCAAATTCTGGAAAAAAATAATTCCCACTCCCTGTTAAAAAATATCTAGTATTAAGCTGTAAGCAGAAGAGAAATAATGGACCTCTGGGCAAAGGTATATAGAATCCTGAATTTGATTTTCCACTCGATAAACAAGATTCCTCTTGCTTGGGTACGTAATTTCTCTCATCTGTTAGATGAAAGAAATTCTTGTTAAAATATAGGTGTCTCTTATCACAGAGATGACATGTGCAATCACTCATTCTACATTCACTAAGCATCTGCTCCATTCACACCCCGAACTGTGGGGTAGATAGAACAATATTAGCCCTACTTTACATGCATAAACTGAGACTCAGGTAAGTTTTGTAACTAGCTTGAGGTCATAGACAATTGTACCCTAAAAGAGGTGGAAGCCCACATCACAAGCTTCATATGTTCATGTTTACTCAATACATTTATTGAACTTGTACGGTACGTCAGGTACTGTCCCAGGTGCTGAAGATACGAGATGAGCAGAATAGACCACAAAAATAATTATAAATTGTGATAAGTACCTTGAAGGTAAAATACAGGAAAGTCTGAGGGCATACATCAGGAAGGCCTGAACCTATCTCGGGTGTTAAGGAAGTCCTCCCCATGGCAACGACCTGTGACCTGGCACCTGAAGGACGAGTAGGAGTTTGGCCTAAACCAAGTTCCGATGACTGCTAGGAGGGCAGAGCCCACTGGGGGACCAAGAGTGGTGACGATGGGTAAGTACAAAAGCTAGGTACCTTGGAACACAGCCAGACGGAGTCTAGTGGTACTTGCTATGGCCCCAAGGACTTAACCAGAAACTGGGTCGAACTCAGAATGAATTATCAAGGTGGCAGGGACGGGCATAGAAATTTGTCAAAACCAAGAAAACAGTTCACACTTAAAACAGGAGACTAGGAAGTACACGGAGAGCCTAGTTTCTGTGGGCTGCCACCCTCTCACACCAGCTGCCTTGTATTGCCACATTTCCATCAGAGGAAGGTCTTTAAACATGGAATCAGTGGCTTCTGACACTTGGACAGGAAGTGGTAGAGTTTAGACTCTGGTCCTTTCTGCTGCAACTGCAACATAGCTAAATCTTGCCTTTGATGCATGACCTCAGAATGACCCAACTAGGTGCTTGTATTACAGTCTACCCTTAACATCCACCCTTTCCCAAAGTAGTAAGATAAATAAAAATGGTTAATTGATTGTAAATAGTACAGCACTAAAGAAAATGTAAACTGAATAACAATTCAAAGGCTGAGTCTTCTTCCAAAATGCAATTTTGAAATTCTAAGACATTTCAAACCTTATAAAATACTACAATTTGGATTTCTTAGCTCAGTTTTCATAGCATGGTCAAGACTGAAAAAACAGTACAGATTGGATCTGAAAGTGTGTCTTAGCACAAAGTTTTCTCCACTACTGCAAAAAAATACCTCAAAGCAGCTGATGATCTACAGTAAATGGGAGTTGGGGTGTGATTTTTAAATGTGAAGAACTAAGCGAAATCACTAGACCTGCAGAAAATAGGTCTGGAAAAGAAACTGGTCGAAATAGGAAACCTTAGGCAGCTGTGTCCAAATACATTAAATATCACAAAGCCCAATGAATTGAAACATGCAGCCTCATCCATATCTGATTTAGATGATATTTACATAAGTCTTTGGGCTTAGACCTTTGAGTTGATGACATGTGAGAAGGACAGAAATTTTGGAGGGCAGGAGTAGAATGTTATGTTCTGAATGTATCCCCCCAAAATTATATGTTTAAATCTTAACCCCCAAGGTGGTGGTATTAGAGTGGGGTCATTGGGAGTGATTAGATCACCCTTATAATTATTACTGGGATTGGTGTCCTTTTAAGAGAGGCCTCAGAGAGATCCCTCCACAACCACCTCCCTTCCACAGCAAGAAGAGGGCCATCTATGAATCAGGAAGTGGGTTCTCACCAGACACCATATCTGCCAGCACTCTAACCTTGGACTTCCCAGGCTCCAGAACTGGGAGAAATACATTTCTGTTGTTTATAAGCTGGCATCTTGTTATAGCTCCCCAAATAAACAGGACACCATGGCACGAGGATAAAAGGATGAATAAAGTATGATTTTTGCCCTCAAGGAGCTCCCAAACTACAAACAGCCATTGTGGAAAGGAGTGTCATGGACTCCTAAATGAAAAGGTGATGATGAGAGGTAAAGTACTATGGAAATAGAAATGACAGGAGAGGTTAGAAAGAATGCAGATCAGGGAAAACTACTGAGATGAAATGACATTTGAGCTGGACATAAAGAATATGCAGGAACTGTCAACTATACTTAGATTGAAAAGTTTTTGTTTTTTTTTAAAGATTTATTTATTTGACAGAGAGAGGATCACAAGTAGGCAGAGAGGCAAGCAGAGGGAGAGGGAGAAGCAGGCTCCCCGCTGAGCCGAGAGCCCGATGCAGGGCTCGATCCCAGCACCCTGAGATCATGACCTGAGCCGAAGGCAGAGGCTTTAACCCACTGAGCCACCCAGGTGCCCCAGATTGAAAAGTTTTTTTAAGAGGCGCCTCGGTGGCTCAGTCAACTGGCGATCTGACTCTTAGTTTTAGCTCAGGTCATGATCTCATGGGTCATGGGATCGAGCCCTGAGACGGGCTCCACACTCAGCATGGAGTCTGTTTATCCCTCTCTCTCTGCCCCTCCACGTTCTCAAATAAATAAATAAATGTCTTTTAAAAATACTTTTTTTGAAAAAAGAATACATAGGAATTATGTGATAAAAAGAGGAAGTACACAGTACAACTTATGAAATGATCTTGCCAAAAAACTTAAACCTGAATATTATCAATACTGCAGATCTAATTGCTGGATTATAGGAAATACAGGGGGCAGATGAACATGTTAAATGATACTAAGTAGAGTCCACCAGTGGGATCCAAAAACTCAACAGGACAAATGAGCCACCTTCCTCAACAAATAAATTGAAAAACAAAAACAAAGAAGGATGGAAAAATCTATAAATTCAGGGTCTTAAGGATGGAATGTGTGGACCTTGTTCGAATCTTGATTTGAACTAATTGGAAAAGAACATGAGAAAACTTCTGCTTCAGAGTAAAATGTAGGGGGAAGTGACAGCATCCTTCCCTCAGTATCAAGAAAAAAATGAACAAAGTATGAAATATTTCGAAAGACATTGGAAAACTGTAGAAGCCAGGAAGAGTAAAAGAACTCAAAGTTAAGAAAGAAAAGACTCTGTCTTAGGTAAGTTGAGATAATTGGCCATTTTTTTTCTTAAGGGTTATTTGCAGAATCTGGAATCACGCTTTCCTTAGGCAAAGGGCTCTGCCAGGAAAAAACAAAACTAATGAAGCTTTTGATGGCCACTTAAGTGGTTAAGGCAAGCTGACTGATTTCCTCTTTGAGACATTGGCTGAGTGCTAGGGCCACTCAGGAGGCTAGGGATTGGCCTGCAAAAGCAAAACGAAATCTACCAAGTCTTAAAGTACCTTTGTCTAGAAAAGAGTCACTAGAGGAAGGTGCCTTTAATAAGCATACAAAAGATCTTGCCCTCGAGACATTTGAAGCCACAGGTGGACTGAGTCTGACTAAAGCCATAACACAGTTCAATTTCCAATACAATAAAGATGATCAGTTCCTCATTTTTTTGCCTAATAAGAAGTATGTATCCTATGTGGGAAGAAATAACATTGACTTCAGTCTCTTTTTTGCATGACCTCCAGCATACAATTTTTAAAAACCATAAGGCATTTGAGGAGGTAGGAAAAATGTCTGACAATTAAGAAAAAAGGGGGGGGGCGCCTGGGTGGCTCAGTCGTTAGGTGTCTGCCTTCAGCTCAGGTCATGATCCCAGGGTCCTGGGATTGAGCCCCACATTGGGCTCCCTGCTCACCGGGAAGCTTGCTTCTCCCACTCCCCCTGCTTGTGTTCCCTCTCTCTCTGTGTCTCTCTCTGTCAAATAAATAAATAAAAATCTAAAAAAAAAGGAGGGGGAAGTATAGGGGTGCCTGCGTAGCTCAGTCAGTTAAGCATCTGACTCTTGATCTCAGCTCAGGTCTTGATGTTAGGGTTGTGAGTTCAAGTCCCACATTGGACTCCATGCTGGGCATGGGGCATACTTAAAAAAAGGAAAAAGAAAGTATACAATAAAAGCAGTCCCACAGATGATCCAGGTGTCATAGTTAGTGGTGAAAGACTTCAAAATAACTATTGTATATATATTTAAGAAAGCGGAGTAAAAGATGGGCAAAACAAATGAAAGAAAAATGAGTAATTTTGAAAGAGAATTATAATTGATAAAAAAAGAATTACATGGACATTCTAGAACTGGAAAATGAACACTCATTGGACATGTTTAATAACAGACTGGACACAGCACAAGATGGACTATATCATTCAAAAGACAGTAAACACAAGATATTCAAGATGAAGTACATAGAGAAAAACATGGGAAAACAGAAGAGAGCATTGAAGAAGACATGTAACACATAGTCAAATGGCCTAGTGTTATAGTAATGCAAGAAAGAAGAGATTATGGGGGAAGTAGTGTTTGAAGATGTAATGACTGAGAATTTGCCCAACATGAAAAATAGCAACTCAAAGATTCAAGAAGACCAGCAAACCCTAAGCAAAATAGAAAGAAAACCAAGCACAGACATGTCATAGTCAAATGGCTGAAAACCAAAGATGAACAGAAAATCTTAAAAGTAGTCAGAGAAAAAAGACACATACTTGCAGAGGTACAACAATAACACTTACTGCTGATTTTTTAACAGAACCTATGGAAAGCCAGAAGACCAAAGGGTGACATCTTTCAAATTCTGAAAGAAATGAAGAATCTGCAGACCTAAAATTTGTACCCAGTGAAAATATCCTCTAAAAACGAAGATGAAATAAAGATTTTATCAGATGAATAAATTGAGAGAATTCATTAGCTACAGATTCACTCTACAAGAAATATTAAAGTTCTTAAGGAGGCTGGAGCACCTTGCTGGCTCAGTTGGTAGAGTACGCAACCCTCGATCTCACGGTCGTGAGTTCCAAACCTCATGTTGAGGGTAGAGATTAGTTAAAAATAAAATCTTGAAAAAGAGAGAAAAGAGAAAGTTCTTCAGGCTGAAGGAAAATTACTGCAGGGGGAAGCTCTGAACTATAAAAAGGAATAAAGAGCATTGAAAGGGCTAAATATGTGGATACATATAAAAGAATATTGCTTGTGATTGTTTAAAGCAATAATAACTATATTGTGTATAGTTTATCAAATGTAAAAGTATGCTCGATAACTACAAAAATACAAAAAAGACAAGATGGTAAATGGAGGTAAGCTGTTCACAAAGTGGTAAAGAACTAATTTAAGGTAGGTCATAATAAGTTAAAAATGTGTATTATTATATCCAGGGAAACTATTAAAATAATAATGCAAAAAATATATAATTAAAAATTAATAGAGAAGAGATGCACCTGGGTGGCTCAGTCAGTTGGGCATCTAATTTCTACTCAGGTCATGATCTCAGGGTCCTGGAATTGAGCCTCACGTCAGGCTCTGTGCTCAGCCGGGAGTCTGCTTGAGGATTCTCTCTCCCTCTCCCTCTGCCCCTCCCCACTCTCACACTCTCTCACATGCTCTCTCTCTCCTCTCTCTCTCTAAAAAAAATATATATATATCTTTTAAAAAATTAATAGAGAAAATAAATGGTGTAATAAAAATAATTGATTAATCCAAAGACTCACTGGAATAAGAAAACAAAGAATATATGGTACAAGTAGAAAAGAAATAACAAGATGGCAGTCAAATTCAACTATATTCATAAACTAAATAAACTAAGTATTCTAATAAAGATACAGAATTTTTGAATGGATACTTTAAAAAAACCAACTATATACATATATATATATAATTTATGAGAGACACACTGTAAATATAAATATGCAAATATATACACAGGCGAAGGATGGAAAAACATAACAAGCAAATAGTAACTGAAAGAAAGCTGGGGTGACAATGTTAATATCAGAAAAAGAGTATAAGACCGAAAGTATTCCTAAAGGTTAAAGGGGGCCATTATATGGTGACGAAAGATGAAAGGGTCAATGAAACAGGACAATATAAATATCCTAACTTTGTATGCACTTAATAAGTTTCAAAATACATAAAGCTGGCTCAGTTGGTAGAACATGCAACTCTTGATCTCCAGATTGTGAATTCAAGCCCCACTTTGGATGAGTTTACATAAAATCGAGTTTACATAAAAATAAAATTAAAAATAAACCAAATATGGTATGCCTGGGAGGCTGAGTCAGCTAAGTGTCTGCCTTCAGCTCAGGTCATGATCTCAGGGTCCTGGGATCGAGCCCCGTATTGGGATCCTGGCTCAGCAGGGAGCCTGCTTCTCTCTCTGCCTGACACTCCCCTGCTTGTGCACTCTCTCTCTCTCTCTGACAAATAAGTAGATAAAATCTTAAAATAAATAAATAAATAAAATATGTAAAGCAAAATGACAAAAATAAAAGGAGAAACAGAGCACAGTTGGAGATTGTTAACACAATTCTCTCAGTACAGAAAGGATTCTAAAGTCCTTATATTTTTCAAGAAGAGGATAGAGATGGTGATTAATGCCATATTTCAGATTAAATATGTATAGCAATATTTTAAGGGTAACCACTGAAACAAAGTGTGTAACTTTCAAACCAGTAAAGGGAAAAATGGGGGAGGAGGGACTCAGTCAAAAACAAGGGGAGCAAGAAAGGAGAAGAACATTTTTTAAACAACCAATATGTGAGTGGGACACCAAGAAAAATCTTGAGTTTTGCTATTCTTTTCTTGAGTAAATCTCAACTTCCCAACATACAGTAGGTGCTCAGAATATGTTTACTCAGGATATTAAGCTTATTTATTCATTCATATACTCAATCTTTTATTCTCTTATTCATCCATGCATGCATGGATCAAACATTCAGGATAGTCCTTGCCCTCAAAGTATTTCTAATCTGAATGAGAATGAATAGAATAATAAATTACAACATTACAATGTGATATGTACAAACCAAAACTTTAAAAAAAAAAAAGAAAAAGAAAAGAAAGGAGTCGATACAGAGGGAGGAAGGAGGAGAGAGGCCAGGTTTTCCAGACTCCCATTCTTTTGTCTGCAGCCCATATTTTGTATCACGACACAATACACATACACACATATAACCGAGAAAAAAGTTCCAAGAAATAATACTTTCCCTCTTGTTACCTGATATTCTTCAATATTTTCTGTTCTTTTCTATTTCTCTGAGTGTATGTGTGTTTTCATGGTCATGACCCATCACATTTATTTCATGACTCGGTAACTTGATCAAGTTCCTTGGTTAGAAAAACTGTCCTCATGGTAGCTGAACTGAATTCTACTTTACTGTTTAATTTTAAGATAGTAAAAATAGGGGCACCTGGGTGGCTCAGTCAGTTAGGCGTCTGTCTTCAGCTCGGGTCATGATCTCAGGGTCCTGGGATAAAGCCCCACCTTGGGCTCCCTACTCAATGGGGAGTCTGCTTCTCCCTCTTTCTCTCTCTCTGTCCCTAACCCCACTCATGCTTGCTCTCTCACTCTCTCTCTCTAGTAAAATCTTTTTAAAATTTAAAAAAATATAAAACTACAATCTAGGGCTATTGTTTTAAGAAAATAAAATAGTAAAAAAAGTTACATAGTTCAAAAAATAAGAACTATTAAAAAATAAAAATAAAAAGAACTACTCAAAAAGTTAAGTCAGTGAAAAATCTTGCTCTTAGCCCTGTTCCACACTCCCATTCCCAAATTCCTTTCTCCTTAGCCCACCCAGATAACCACTATTATTACTTTCTTGTGTGTGCTTCCAGATCTTTCTAATACGTCTTTATGCAAAAACAGCAAGTTTGGCTATTTTTTATGCAACTAGGTATTTAAGTATGAATATATGAACATATAGTCTTATGTTCCCCCCTTTTCTTGCCCAAATAGTAATTAAATATGCTTGACAACTTTCTTTTTTAAAAACTATCTTGGAGATTTCTAATATCAATATTGACCTGAAGGAGGGTTTTTTTATTTGTTTGATTAGTTTTGTGTGTGTGTGCTGGACTTCAGGTCAGTTTTCATTTTAAACAGCTTTATTGAGCCATACTGATGTACAATAAATGATATATTTTTAAGGGCCCAATTTGATGTTTTGACCTATGTACACACCCACGAAACCATCACCACGATCAAGATAAGCATATTGGTCACCCCAAAAAACTTCCTTGTGCCCATTTGTAAGCCCATGCTCCTGGCCCTGCCCAACTAAGTCTCCACTCCCAGACAAACTGAGATGTTGTCACCATGCACTGGTTCTAATTTTCTGGACTTTTGCATAAATGGAATGATATGGTACATGCTTTTTCTGGCAAGGCGGGGGAGCTGGCTTCTTCCACTCAGCACTTTAAGATTTATGCATATTGCCGAATTTACTAAGGATTCATCTATTTTTATTGCTAGCTTTCCATTGTACAGGTAACTCACGATCTGTTTATCCATTCATCTGCTTATGGACATGAGTTATTTCCAATTGGGGGCTATTACAAATAAGGTTGCAATAAACAGTAATGCAGAAGTCTTTCATGAACATACAGTTTCACTTCCCTTAGGAATAGAATGGCTGAGTCATATGGTAAGTGTGTGATTAACATTTTAAGAATTTTCCAAAATGTTTGTACTAGTTTATATTTCCACCAGCAATGTATAAGAATTCAGTAGCTCCCTATCCTCATCAACACTAGTTATGTTCAGTCTTTTTCATTTAAGACTTTCTAATAGCTATCTAGTTATATCTCACTGTGCTTTTAATTTGCTTTTCTCTAATTACCAATAATGTTGAAAATGATTTCATATGCTTATTTTATATTCATGTATCTTTTAGTTTTATTGATTTGCTCTATGGTTTTTCTGTTTTTTATTTCATTGATTTCTACTCTGATCTTTATTTCTTTTCTTTGCTTATTTGGGGTTTCATTTGCCCTTCTTTTATTAGATTCTTAATGTGGAAGCTCTGGTCATTGACTTGAGACCTTTCTTCTTTTTAATACTGGTGTTAGAATGCTATAAATTTCCATCCGCATACTGCTTTAATGAAATTCCACAAATTTTAATATGTTATGTTTTTATTCAGTTCCAAATACTTTATGATTTCACTCTTGATTTCTCCTTTGACCCCTGGATTATTTAGAAGTGTGTTAGTTTCCAGATATTTGGGGGATTTTCTAGATACCTTTGTTTATTTCTAATTTAATTCCTTTGTGGTAAGAGAGCATACTTTGCATGATTTGATTCCTTTAAAATTCTTTGAGACTTTTTCAGTGATACAAAAAAGGTCCATCTTAGCAAATGGTCCACGTGCACTTAGAAAGAATGTGTATTCTGCTGTTGCTGGAAAGACTATTTTATGAATGTCCATAAGGTCAAGTTGGTTGATAGTATTGTCCAAATCTTCTAAATCATTACTGATTTCCTGTCCATTTGTTCTATCAATATTGAGAGAGCGGTATTGAAAACTCCAGCTACTGGGGCACCTGGCCGGCTCAGTTGGAAGAGCATTTGACTCTTGATCTCAGAGTTGTAAATCCAAGCCCTACGTTGGGTGTAGAGATTACTTAAAGTAATATAAATAAAAATCTTTAAAAAAAGAAAAAGAAAACTCTGACTCTAATTATAGGTTGGTCTATTTTTCTTCACATTCTGTTAATTTTGTTTAACATGTATTTTGATGCTCTGTTCTTAGGTGCTTAATATTTGGCTTTGTTATGTCTTCTTGATGAATGGACCCATTCATTCCTTATGAAATGGCACTCTTTGTGCCTAGTGATAGTTTTGCTCAAAAATTTACTTTGTCTAATATTGCTGTTACAGCTTTCTTTAGAATAGTGTTACCACGGTAAATCTTTTCTCTATCCTTTTATTTTTAACATATTTGTACCTTTAAATTTAAAGTGGGTTTCTTGTCAGTAGCATATAATATGGTCTTGTTCTTTTTTCTGTCTGAAAAATCTTGCATCTTTATTTGGAGTATTTTGACTATTTGCATTTAATGTGATTATTGATATGATTAAGTTTGAACCTATCATCTTGCTATTTGTTTTTTATTTGTATCATTTGTTCTTTGTTCCATTTTTCCTTTTTCTGCTTTCTTCTGGGTTAAGTGAATATTTTTAGTGATTCAATTTTATCCTTTTTGTTAGGTTGTTGTAGAGGTCGCTTTAGGGTTTATAGTATGCATATTTAACTTATCACAGTCTATCTTCAAGTAATAATCTGACTTCATCTATAAGAATCTTACAACTGGGGCACTTGGGTGGCTCAGTGGGTTAAAGCCCCTGCCTTGGGCTCAGGTCATGATCTCAGGGTCCTGGGATCGAGCCCCGCATTGGGCTCTCTGCTCGGCGGGGAGCCTGCTTCCCCCATTCTCTCTGCCTGCCTCTCTGCCTACTTGTAATCTCTCTCTCTGTCAAATAAATAAGTAAAATCTTTAAAAAATAAAAATAAGTACAAAATAAAAAAAAAAACTTACAACTCTATACACATCTTCCCTTCCAGGCTTCATACATTTTACTTCCATGTATGTCAGAAGCCTCCAAATATATTTCTACTATTTTTTACTTTAAACAGTCACTTATTTTTAAGAAGATTTAAATAAGAAAACATATTTTACTATTTACCCACATTGCATTCTATTGCTCTTCATTCCGGGTGTAGATCCATATTTCCACCTGGAAGTGTTTTCCTTCTGCTTGAAGGATTTCCTTGAACATTTCTTATAGTGCAAGTCTTTCAGATTTTTTATATCCAAAAAGTCTGTATTTCGCCTTTGTTGTCGAAAGACATTGTCACTAAATAGAATCTAGGTTTGACAGTATTTTAAAGAGGTTGTTCCATTCTTTTCTGGGTGACAGTGCTTCTAAAGAGAAATCTGCTGTCATCTTTTCCTTGTTCTCCTGTATGTTATGTGTCTTTATCTCCTGCTGCTTTTAAGATTTGTTCTTTTGGGGGCACCTGGGTGGCTCAGTCTTTAAGCGTCTGCCTTCGGCTCAGGTCATGATTCCAGAGTCCTGGGATTGAGTCCCGAGTCAGGCTCTCTGCTCAGCGGGAAGCCTGCTTCTCCCTCTCCCACTCCCCCTGCTTGTGTTCCCTCTCTCTCTGAGTCTCTGTCAAATAAATGAATAAAATCTTAAAAAAAAAACAAAAAAGATTTGTTCTTTTGTTTCTTTGTTTTTAAGGACTACCAGACCTTTTATTTTTGTTTAGTTTTATTAAGAATGTGTTCTTTATTGCTACTTTTAAGTAATTTGATTAAAATGTCCTTTGGAATAGTTTTTTTTGTTTGTTTATTTTTTTTTTTAAGATTTTATTTTTAAGTAATCTCTGCACCCATTGTGGAGTTTGAACTCACATCCTCGAGATCAAGAGTCACATGCTCTACCTACTGAGCCATCCAGGCACCCCTGTGTAGTTTTCTTCACGGGTTTTGTTTTGTTTTGTTTTGTTTTTCTTGCTTGTGGTTCATTGAGCTTCAGAGATCTTTTGGTTTATAGTTTTCATCAAATTTACAAAAGTTGGTCATTTTCTTCAAATATTTACTGTCTCTCTCCCTTCTTCTCCAAGAACTCCACAAACACGTGTTATTAGTCCACTCGAAATCGTCCTATAGCAAACTGATACTCTGGATTTTTGGTTTTGGTTTTCCCCTTTTCTATTTATTTTCTTTATTCTTTCTTCCTGTGTTTCATTTTGGATAGCTTCTGTAGTTATATCTTTGGGTTCACAGGTCTTTTTCTTTTTTTCTCCTACAATGTCTACTCAACTGCTAATCCCATACCGTAAATTTTTTCATCTCAGACATTGTTGTTTTCTTTTCTAGAAGTTCAATGTTGGTCTTTTTTTTATATCTTCCACATCTCTACTTAACATATTTAACATTTCATCTAGTGTCTTAAGCATACTGAATATAGTTATAGTTGTTTTCGTGTTCTTTTCTACTAATCCTATCAAGATACTTTCCGGGTTGTTTCAGTTGGTTGATTTTCCTTCTCAGTAAGGGTCATATTTTTCTGCCTCTTTGCATATGAATTAACTTTTATTGGAGAGTGGACCAATCATGTTAGATACTGTAAATTTTACCTTTTGGGGTATGAGTTGTGATTGTATTCCACTAAGTATTCTTGAGCTTTGTTCTGGGATGTGGTTAAATGACTCAGAAACATTTTGATTACTTTAAGTGTTACTTATTTATGCTTTGTTAGGTGAGACCAGAGTAGCATTTAGTCTAGGGCTAATTTTTCCCCTAAACTGAGACAAAATCTTTCTAAATCTTTCTAAATATACCCAATGCTGGATATACCCAATATTGGATTTAACATAGTCAAAGGATCCTCATGTTTTAATCAATTTGTGTTATTTTATAAATCTGAAGATGGAGACATTTTTGAACTCATGATATAAGTTTGTTAAAATACAGTTTTTCATTATTAGAATAATACTTTTAAACAAAAATCTACAAAATATAGAAAAGCAGGAAAAAAATCCCTTAGATTTATATTCCCTAGAGACAAATTCTGTTACATTCCCTCCCCCCCCAATGCTTCCTTTGTTTTACTAGCGAGCACGGGCTTTCTCATGGTGATGGAAGGATTCTCCTCTCCCAACCTTAATGAACTTTCCAAAACTTCAGCAAATTAGGGAGTACTTTGATTAAATCTAAAAGAGAATAACCCATGCTAACATGCATTTCTTGTTCTCAGGTTGATTGATAACCTGGGAAGTGCTGCTGGCAGCCCATATCTGGCCCCAGCCCTCCAGGCAGCTCCCAGGCCAGTAAGTTTGTTTCTAGCGCCCGTTCTTCAGATTTAATAAGCTCAAGGAACTACCAGCCAGTAGACAGACACTATGACCATGACCATTATCTGACCCTCTTTTTTAGGAAGCCTTGGGTCATGGCTGCACCTCCAGTCTCAGGGCAAGTTGTCCTGGGCCAACCTGTGATGTCAGCAGTTTATCTCCAAATTTTTTTCAACTAGGGAGCATTTGAGTGCTTGCCAATCGGTGAGCCTTATGATTGTCCGGGTTTTTACAGAATGACTCTCTGCTCTGGAGGAAATCATAGGCAAGAGGAGAAGACAACATACAACCCAAGGACTGTAATGCTAAATACACTGACACCCCCCCCTCCCCCCCGCCCCGTTCGAAATTGCTGCAGGGCAAAGCATGAGGCAGGACTCTACGTCGCCCTCTGCTGGGAGCATCGGGAAAGAATTTTAGTTTTGGTTAGTTGGTTGGTTTCTGTTTTTTACAAAAACACCGAAGGTACTTTATTGGTACAAAAGAACAGCCATTACAAGGCCCATTAAGTAGGAACATACATTAGCAGTCAAAGAGCTAGTGTTATATACAAACATAGCTTTTTTTCTTTTGTAGCCTTGGCAATTAGCCATAGGGATGTAAAATAACATTTTGCAGCAGCAAGTTAGGAAACCGAGAAGCACCCACCAGTGGTTTTGAGCACACTGACATAAACATACAAGAATGGATTCAACCACTTTAGTAAAAAATGTCTAGGACAGAACTGTAAATTCAGTTCAATACTAAGCAAACACTAGAACTTGATATTACTTCCAAAATAGCTCCCTCAGGTAGTATTGCATACTATTCTAAGTGACAAAAAAGTAAACTTATTTACAGATACAATGACCATACATTTCCTTTTAAATCTGAAATTTAGGTTTCAGATTTTCCATAAAAAATTAGCTATACTGAAATTCTATAAATTGTACTTAAGCAACTTGGCTATGAGAATTTACAGCAAAGAGAAATACTGCCATCCAAATTATTAATTACAGTTTAACAATAATCTCAACATCAGCGGCCACTGTCGTTACTATTATCTGACTTGTTTGGCCATCTTCTAGTCTCACTTCCTTCATAGTTCACAACCTCATCATGGGAATAGGAGCTCAGGATGGGAATCAATGATTAGACTGCACATGTCAACTTAAAAGTCACACACTGGGGGCACCTGGGTGATGCAGTTGATCATCTGACTCTTAATTTGACTCAGGTCATGATCTCAGAATCCTGAGATCCAGCCCTTAGTCCTGCTCCACACTCAACACAGAGCCTGCTAGGCCCTCTCCCTCTGTTCCTGCCCCCCCCCCCACACCCGCTCTCTCACTCCCTCTCATAAATAAATAAAATATTTTTAAAAAAATCACACACAGGGTTACATCGCAGCAGCTATTCCAAATGTCTGGGTTTTTTATGTTTTCTATTGTTGTTGTTTAGTTTTATTTCCCAATTATAAACTTAACTCAGCAATCCAGCTGGACTTGGAGGGGAGCGAGGAAAACATGAAACCCATAGAACTGCAGTGAGAGCGCAAAGATTACAGGATATTTCCAGCAGATGGGGGTGAAGGGTCCTCTACTAAGCTATAGAAGGAATGGTCTGGTAGTTAAGAGAAAACACGAGTCAAATGTATTAGATTTTTTTAAAAAGATTTTATTTATTTATTTGACAGAGAGGGAGAGATCACAAGTAGGCAGAGAGGCGGGGGGGGGTGGGGGGAGCAGGCTCCCCGCTGAGCAGAGAGCCCGATGCGGGGCTTGATCCCAGGACCCTGAGATCATGACCTGAGCCGAAGGCAGAGGCTTTAACCCACTGAGCCACTCAGGCACCCCAAATGCATTAGATCTGTCCACAGTCTGCAATGGCGATCTTCTTGCTGGCCTTGCCATCCTGGACCCAAAGCTCTCCATGGCTTCCACGATGTTCCTGCCCTTTTCCACCTTGTCAAAGATCACACACTTGCCTTCCAACTGCTCAGTGTAGGCAGTGTTGATGAAAAACTGGGAAGCGGGGGCGCCTGGGTGGCTCAGTGGGTTAAAGCCTCTGCCTTCAGCTCAGGTCATGATCTCAGGGTCCTGGGATCGAGCCCCGCATCGGGCTCTCTGCTCAGCGGGGAGCCTGCTTCCCCCTCTCTCTCTGCCTGCCTCTCTGCCTGCCTCTCTGCCTACTTGTGATCTCTCTCTCTGTCAAATAAATAAATAAAATCTAAAAAACAAAACCAAAAAACTGGGAAGCATTTGTATTAGGGTCTGTCACTCACCAGGGACAACAGGCCAGGACCCACGTGCTTAGGGATGAAATTCTCATCATCAAATTTCTCCCCATTGATGCCCTGGCTGCCAGTGCCATTATGGCAGTGAATTCACCACCTTGGCCCACCAATCTCAGAATCATCCTGTGAAAACTTTATAACCACATCCTTTCTCCCCAGTGCTCAGAGCACGAAAGCCATCTGCTGTCTTTGGAGCTTTGTCTGCCAACAGCTCAAAGAAGACGGGGCCCAGGTGCTCGCCCTCACCGGCGATGTCAAAGAACACCATGGTGGGGTTGACCGAGGCCCGCTGGCGTGGGTGAGTCCCGGGCAGAGGCGTCTACAGGGCCCCAAATGTCTGTTTTAAGTTAAACCACTCATTAAACTATTAATACCTAACCTATCAATAAAATTTTACTACCAACTTTATAAATCTGAAATTTTAGAACTATTATTTATAAAACCTGGCTTTTCAACAGTGCCTTTTGCAGAAGAGGCAGGGAGACTGAATATAAACTATATCAACACGTAAATGAACTCTACTATGCCCTTGTGGCCAGAGAACTACATTTTTTTCTAAAAGGAAGATAGTCATTATTTTTTGGACTTCCAATGCTTAGTTTACGGAACTCCAAGCATCACTGCTTTCAGTAGTTCGTAGAAAAATTCTTTTTTTTTTTAAAGATTTATTTATTTAAGGGGCGCCTGGGTGGCTCATTGGGTTAAAACCTCTGCCTTCGGCTCAGGTCATGGTCTCAGGGTCCTGGGATTGAGCCCCACATCGGGATCTCTGCTCTCTGCTCTGCGGGGAGCCTGCTTCCCCCTCTCTCTCTCTACCTGCCTCTCTGCCTACTTGTGATCTCTCTCTCTCTCTGTCAAATAAATAAATAAAATCTTAAAAAAAATAAAAATAAAGATTTATTTATTTAAGAGCGAGTGCAAGCAGGGGAGGGGTCCAGGGAGAGGGAGAGAGAATTCCCAACAGACACTGTGCTGGGCGCAGAGCCTAACGGGGGTTCAGACTCAGGACCCTGAGATCAGGACCTTAGCAGAAACCAAGAGTCTGACACCCAACCGACCGGGCCCCCCAGGCGCCCCTATAATGATACTCTTTTTAAAAATTCTGTAACACTGATCGTCAAGGAAGCCCATCAGTTCCATCACGCCTGGTGCGTCTGCGGATTACTGCATGGCAGATAAATTACAGGCTAAAAGGGAAAGTCCTGTCTGGTGATGCAGGAAGCAGCGATTCAAAATACATGCAGGAACTGGGATCTTTTAAATGTTCCAAGCGTCCTGCTACAGCGGAGGCGTGAAATACACACAGGTCATGAACATCAAAACTAAGGTTGCGGGTCCGCTGTTCAATCTGGGCACGAAGGGCTCTGCTGTAGGGACGGAAGCTCACAGAGAAGAGGCAGTCCTCTTGTGCAGAGTCCCTAAGCAAAAACGTGCCTGCAGCTTTCCCTTCAAGAAGGGCTTGCGCTTTGTAGCGGCGCATCGCTCCCCAGCAACGGGGATTACCTGTAATCGGAAGCAAATCGGACATAAGGCAGTGTATGTAATCAATGGGTGGATAGATTTCCCAAGTCGGTTAACATGGGCACAGGTACCTCCAGATACCTGACGTTGTTTCTGCCTACGTGACCGCAAGACAGGATGGTCGTGTCCTCTTCTGAGTCGCAATTAGCTTGTGAAATGGCAAATAGTCCCCGCTTATTTCAGGCATTCCATGAACTAATAACTTCGGTCCCAGTCAATATAAGGACTTAACCTGTGCAGTGGCTTCAGCGTATGTATTTGTGCATTGGGAGGGGTATCAACCCCTTCCGCAATACTAGGCCACCTTCTCTCTCTACGTTTATCTTCTTTATCTGTAGAAGCCAACTATGGATCAAATGTATCAAAAAATGTTGAGTGCGGTTTCACAGGGCCTACATGCTATGTAATCAAATGCCGTTTAGGAGCTAAATCTGAGCCAGCAGGAAAAGGGCATTTTGCAAGAATTAATTCAGACAGGTGTATTTTTCTTTTATTAGAAAAGAAGGGCTTTAACTATGGGTTGTAAATTCTCATGGAAAAACACGAGCCCATGGTATCTGGCAGCCTTTGTCCCAGAGACTGACTTCCTTTCAGGGGTCCAAACAAAGGGACATATTGAAATACTGGTGTCTGGATTGAGAAAGTAAAGAACTTGAATGACTGGGAAACACACCTTTCTGCACGTCAGATGGTTTCCCATTATCCGATTTTGACAAAATTGAATAAGGACCTCCTGGAATTGTCAGCTGATGAGGGATTAAATTAGCTTTGGTGATGATTGCTGCATGATTTTTGGCAAATTATTTGAAAGGAGTTCCAAAAGAACTCTGAGAATTCTATTACTATAGCAAAACCCTTTCTATTCCCATCTACTTGTTTTATATGGGCCAGTTTTCTTGGCCACTACTAAAAAAAATAGGAATGGAATGATGCAGGATTCGTTGAGAAAAATCACCTACTGTTCTACTGAGATGCATTTGGAATAAAATTTCATTTATCAAAAAATGATGCTGTATGTTATTTTGATTAATCCTGCAATAAGAATATTTGTAACAACACGTAAGAAAGTTTTTAGAAGATTATGATCTCAGGAAATGTTTTTAAAAAGTAAGTTTCAGAGGGGCCTAGGTGGCTCAGTCGGTTAAGTGTCTGACTCTTGGTTTAGGCTCAGGTTGTGATCGCGAGGTTGTGGGTTCGAGTCCTGCATCAGGCTCTGCACTCAGTTTGATCTGCTTCAGATTCTCTCTTCCTCTCCCTCTCACTTGTGTTCTCTCTCTCTCTCTCAAATAAATAAATAAAATCTTTTTAAATTTTTTTAAATTAAATTTCAATGTAAATGCACATTTATGTGGTAGAGAAGTATGATAGGATGATCAATAAAGACTTTTTTTTCCTCATTGTAAATCATTTGGAATTTATTACCAACTCCAATATTTTGCAGTTATTTTCTTGCCCAGGTGAGATTTTATTCCTGTCTCATACCTCCTTTTTTTAAAATTTAAATTCAATTAATTAATATATATTTTACTATTAGTTTCAGAGGTAGAGGTCAGTGATTCATCAGTCTTATATAACAGCCAGTGCTCATTACATCATGTGCCTTCCTTAATGTCCGTCACCTAGTTACCCCATCCCCCACCCACCTCCCCTCCAGCAACCTTGTTTGTTCCCTATAGCTAAGAGTGTCTTACAGTTTGTCTCCCTCTCTGATTTCATCTTGTTTTTTCCCTCTCTTCCCCTATGCTCCTCTGCCTTGTTTCTTTTTTTTTTTAAGATTTTATTTATTTATTTGACAGAGAGAGAGATCACAAGTAGGCAGAGAGGCAGGCAGAGAGAGAGGGGGAAGCAGGCTCCCTGCTGATCAGAGAGCGCCATGCGGGGCTCGATCCCAGGACCCTGAGATCATGACCTGAGCCGAAGGCAGAGGCTTTAACCCACTGAGCCACCCAGGCGCCCCCCCTGCCTTGTTTCTTAAATTCTACCTATGAGTGAGATCGTATGATAATTGTTTCCCTGACTTATTTCACTTAGCATAATACCCTCGGGTTCTAGCCACGTCGTTGTAAATGGCAAGATTTCATTTTTTTTGAGTAGTATTTCATTGTCTATATACACCACATCTTCTTTATCCATTCATCTGTTGATGGATATCTGGGCCCTTTCCATAGTTTGGCTATTGTGGACATTGCTGCTATAAACATTGGGGTCCACATGCCCCTTCAGATCACTACATTTGTATCTTTGGGGTAAATATCCAGTAGTGCAATTGCTGGGTCATAGGGTAACTCTATTTTCAACTTTCAATAAAGACTTGAAAGCATAAAATTATATCACTTGAGGATAAATTTCTGTGACAGTAAAATGGACTAGAAACACAAGTTCAAGGAGTAAAAGGAGTAATGTAAACTTTTTTGTCATTAACAAAGTGATTTTACTTTTTTTAACATATATATCAAATTGACATTCAAAGCTGATGTAACACTTTTTTTTCGAAGTATCAATTTCCTTTCCAATTTGTATGCTCTTATTTCGTTTTCTTGCCTAGTGACCCTGGCTGGTACTTCCAGTACACTACTGAATAGAAGCAGTGAAAATGGACATCCTTGTCTTATCCCTAAGATCCCTTAGGGGGGAAGATCACTTAGGAGGGAAGATATTGAATCTCTTCCTATTAAATATGATGTTAGCTGTGGGGTTTTCATAGACACCCTTGATCAGATTGAAGAAGTATCCTTCTGTTTCTAGTTCGTTGAATGTTTTGCATGGTGGTAGTTTAAAAATTATTTCAGCGGGTAAGGGAGCAAAATCTTTGAAAGTTCAAGTTCAAGCTCCTTAGATGCTCTATCCCTGCCATAGTCCTGCCCATAGAAGAGGCCCAACAAACATTTGAGGAGCAAACTCTCTCCCATCTCCCCCCTTGCATTTTATTCTCCCCGGTGATTCTATGGTGTCTATGCCCTCCCCCGCTCCACTCCCCAATACCATGCCGTCTTATCTGGATGGAGTTTCCTTTCCATTCTCTTCTATTCCCAGCTGACACTTATTCATGATCCCCAACGCTGTCCGGGTGTCATCTCATTCAGGAGAGACATCCTACCCCAGACCCTGAGCTAATTGGGCCTCTTTTTTGTGCTCCCATGGTGCCCTGTTCTTCTACCATTATGCACTGTGTGAATTATTCGTCTATATGTCCATCCCCCACTAAACGAGACGGGTGATATGCTGAGTGGCCAAGAGTGTGGATTCAAGAGCCCGATGGCCCAGATTCAAAACCCCGCCTCTTACTAGCTTGGGTGACCTTGGTCATGCCTCAGTTTCCTTATCTGCCAGGGATGATGATAATAGCGCCTATTTGGTAGTGTTGTGTGACAGCTGAGGGACAACAGGAACAATAGTAAACAGTAATTATTCCATGAGTTAGCTATTAAGTCCCATAGGGCAAGGTGTTGGTTTTTTCCTTCTCTGCTTCTCACAGCCCTGGCCTGAAGGTGAATGGTCAATAAACGTTTGTCACGAGGGTGAGTGAGCATGGTGGAAAGGATCTGAAAGAAGGAAAAGCAAAATGGATTCAACGTTGCACAGCAGGTAGAAATCAGAATTCAAGTGCATAAGCCATTTCTATGTATTTCCTAACCCTGTCTTCACTCGGATCCTGAGATGGCCAAGCTGGAAAAATTAAATCCCTGTCATTATGTTCTTCCTCTTCCTGGGGGTCCCATAAGAGCCTGGGAGGTTTATGAACTGCCGAGAAAATAGGGAAAATATTTTTGATCTTCATCCCATTGTTTTTCTTGTCCAAGTCCGCATCGCCCCTTGAACATATTTAGTATAGCTGAGCGTCTTGTCCTGGCCTTCGCCTCACGATGTTTATAATTTACCTTAAAATATTTCGGGATTCCCCCTGGGAATCAAGGAAAGATAGATCCTCTCGATCAAGCTCTAGATAGATTCTCTAGGTGGAAAGGATGTTCTTCTGGTACTTACAGAACCTTAGAGAGGATTCCCTATGTCCCTGTTTTAGCAACTCACCCAGAGGGGATGTGCTATAAAACTTTGGTAACCATTCCCCTAGTGTTGGACTCCCATGTTGTTGTTGTTGTTTTTTCTTCAATTGGTATTTTTCAAGAAACGAATCCACTTTTTCAAAATAAAATACTTGGGCATATTGGAACTTCTGGCAAAGACCGGATAACATTTGTAGGTGCTAGTTACTTATAGTTAAAACCCAGGAGCGGCTTACATTCTAATCTGCAATTCCCGTGCCAGGA
The DNA here is from genome assembly GCA_028534135.1 of Potos flavus. Lineage (NCBI taxonomy): Eukaryota > Metazoa > Chordata > Mammalia > Carnivora > Procyonidae > Potos > Potos flavus. Next base: position 102,468,797 of record CM052886.1, read on the forward strand.
GCGGTTTGCAAACATTCTGATCAGAAGGCAGCTTCAACAAAGGAGTTCAGGCTCATGGATTACCGCAAGTTCCGCCAATGGCAGCTTTTCTTTTTTTTTTTTTAATAACATCCATTACAGAAATTAATAAATTCATTTCACGAGTGGAAACCTGCTTCCAGTGACGCCTCTGGGGTTGATCAGGGTTGGAAGAGCACAACGAATTATAAAGGAGACTCAGTCTCTGGTTCCCTGATGCCGACTCTGCGGGTGACAGAGTCCTGCGTCGGTAATACTGTTACCCCACCTTGAGTACCTTTTACCTTGAGTAAAATAGTAAAGCATTCACGCAGTGGCCAGAGCATTCAAAAGGCCAGAGAGACATCGAAGAACTTACATAGTCACGGGAGCTGTTTTGTGCCCGCCTGCTAATGAATGTTTAACAAAGGTTGTGTGTATGTGTGGCCGGTTTTAGTCTGCAACATTTTTCTTTCTTTTCTTTCTTTCTTTTTTTTTTTTGACAGAGAGAGATCACAAGTAGGCAGAGGGGCAGGCAGAGAGAGAGGGGGAAGCAGGCTCCCCGCTGAGCAGAGAGCCTGATGCGGGGCTCGATCCCAGGACCCTGAGATCATGACCTGAGCCAAAGGCAGAGGCTTTAACCCACTGAGCCACCCAGGCGCCCCATCATTTTTCTTCATATTCTGGGAGTGAGGATGAGAAGCTGGCAACTCCTCATCGCTTTAGACTTCTCTGGCGCTATGGTTGCCGACAAAAAAGAATGCAGATTTGGACGTGATCAGTTCGTTTCAGTTTGCAGCACCTGCTGTCTCCCCGAGCACGCAGGGAGCAGAGCAAGGGCTCTTCCTGCCTCTGGAATCACCAGTCTCTGGGATCTAGAGAATCTCCTCTCTCCTCCAACTTTCCTGCTATGGGCAGAGCATCCAAAAGGACGGAGAGCTGAGACCTCAAAGAACTTAGTTTCCCATTCCACCGAGCCAAGGTTTTTATTCTTTTATCTCTTCTCTCTACTCTCCCCAGCCCTTTACTCCAGCGCAATTTCCTTTTGAAGCTTAAGCTTTATAGGAAAAAAAAAAAAAAAAAAGCCAGGAAGGGGGTTATCTCCAAGCAGCTTCTGTTCTCAAGCCTCTCCAGAGGCCAGGGAGCCCAAAAGGCTGACTTATTTGCTTAGAAAGTGCTAGTCATTTTGGGTGTACCCTGTAGACTGCCCAGACAGGCTGTGCTGGATAGTTTCTGTTTGCCCCTCCAGATGAGCCCTCCGCCCTTCTCCACCCTCTCTGTGCCCTGGGAGGCTGGCTTGCACGGACTGCATCACCCAGGCACCCTTGCCTTCTAACTTCCAGTTGGTTCAGTCAATGGGAGGCGCTTGCTAGCCTGAGAGGATGAGCAGAGTAAGAAGCAGGGCATTTAATTCCCTGCTGGGCAGTGGCTATGTCCTTTTATCAAAGGGCACAGCTGCCATCCTGCAGATCTCTCTTATCACTACAGTTCTGATAGGGGTTGAACTGTGTCCCCGGTCCCCCCCCAAAGATATATTGGACTCTTAACCCCCAGTATCTCAGAAAGTGACCTTATTTGGAGACAGGATCTTTACAGAGGTTAAAGTTAAAGAGAGGGACACCTGAGTGGCTCAGTCAGTTAAGCGTCTGCCTTGAGTTCAGGTCATGATCCTGGGGTCCTAGGATCGAGTCCCCTCTCGGGCTCCTTGCTCAGTGGGTAGCCTGCTTCTCCCCCAGACTGCTGCTCCCTCTGCTTGTGCTCTCGTTCTCTCTCTGACAAATAAATGAAAATTTTTTAAAAAATAAAGAGAAGTTAGAAGAGTTAGAAGTTAAAAGAGATCATTAGCATAAGTTCTAATCCAGTATGACTGATGTCTTTATGAAAAGGGGAAATTTGGATACGGAATGAGACACACACAGAAGGAAGAAAATATAAAGAGGCACAGAATCCTCTACGAGCCAAGGATAGAGGACAGATCCTTCCCTCACAGGCCCCAGAAGGAACCATCCCTGCTGACACCTGGATTTCTAGCCTCCAGAACCATGAGACAATAAATTGTTGTCGTTTAAGCTGCCCAATTGGTGGTACTTTGTTATGGCAACCCTAAGTAGACTAATATAAGGTATTACTGGGTTCTGGTTAACACCTCCACCCCTTGTCCCTTTCAGGTCTAGGGGTAATAAAGACTCCCACTAACGCTAGTCCTAGGATGCCTCACCATTCCTTCTTGGTTTCCCTTAACCCTGCCCACACCTCAATCCCTTCATTCAATTCTCTTCAATTTTTCTGTTGAATGTGCCATGTGTTTCTTGAAACTCCAGCCTAGGATATAATTGTTTTCCCAATATACTTCACAAAACTATGTAAAATTCTGTTGGGGTTCTTCAATCATGCAGACATCTACTGGGAATCTGCAAAACAAAGCATCGGATATATTTTCACTTTGTTCTGTGTCCGTTTCATCTCACAAGACAAAGGGGAAGCTATAAAAGGGAAATGATATTTTTGGATTTAATTCAGATCAAAACTTGGGACAAAGTGTTAAGGGTTTGTGGTAACCAAAGCAGGGAATGTTGGGTTTGATGAAACAGTGTGTCCTAAACTTTAGGCAATCAAATTTCAGAAACTTACAAGAAGCATTAGGGAAGATCCCAGGGAAGTCTTAATAAATTAGCTCACAGGGAATGCGATCTTTTTGGAAATTAAATTCTGACACTGCTCCTAAACAGTTCTCCGAATAATTCTACTTTTAAAAGAACTTGAAAAAAACAGTTGTGCAAGAGGGATATGCATGCTTCACCACTTGAAGAGGAGGGGTGAAATCCAAAATGGGACAAGCCTTGTGAAACTGAGGATGAGAGGGTGGGGAGTGATTTTTAAAGTTACATTTAAAATAAAAAGTTACATTTAAAATAAGAAGCACGAAAAAGGCACAGGCTTTTTTTTTTTTTTTTTCAAGTTTTTATTTAAATCCCAGTTAGTTAACATACAGTGTAGTATCAGTTTCAGGTGTAGAATTCGGTAGTTCGTCACTTACATACAATACCCAGTGCTCATCACAAGTACCCTTCTTATTACCCATCACCCACCTAACCCAACCCCCTGCCCACCTCCCATTCAGTATCCTTGTTTGTTCTCTATAGTTAAGAGTCTGTTTCCTGGTTTGCCTTTCTTTCTTTTTTCCCCCTATGTTCATCTGTTTTGTTTCTTTTTATTTTTATTTATTTATTTGTCAGAGAGAGAGAACACAAGCAGGGGGAGAAACAGGCAGAGGGAGAAGCAGGCTCCCCGCTGAGCAAGGAGTGTGATGCAGGACTCCATCCCAAGATCCAGGGGATCGTGACCTGAGCCCAAGGCAGATGCTTAACTGACTGAGCCACCCAGGCGCCCACTATTTTGTTTCTTAAAGGCATAGACTTTAGAATGGGGGAGGAAACTAACTAGCTCATATGAACTACTATACAGATTTTAGAAAAAGTGTGGAGAACTGAACATGCTGAGAGAATGGGAAAAAAACATAAAAGGGAGAAATGGTTAATTCGGGGAACTCAAGTTGACATTGACTCTGGAAAAATTCTCGAATGAGTTATTAAACAGTAACCTCTTAGGGAAATGATCACTCAGAGCCAGAATAGGTATGAAGAATTCATGCCAAGTTAAACTTATTTTCTTTTTGATGAATCTGCAGTAATGCATTTGGGTTATTAGCACAGTTTCACGTTGTCTTCAGTGTTTCCTCTCTTTCGTCCAGAACTTTCTCAGAATGTGCACGTCATTTATTCTTTGATCAGACAAATATTTAAGCACCTCCTAAGTGCTGGATACTATGCTAGGCACTGAGGATACCTCAAGGAAAATCCAAACAGGGTCCCTACCCTCATAGAGTTTACTTTCTGGTAGAGAGTACTTTGCTAATTATGGGACTTCCCGTCAGCCACCACAGCTCTCCTGTCTTTTCTAAATCACGCGAGGTTTTCCTGAGCTAGCAGAACCCTCAGACTCCAGGGCCTCACTGTCTGCCCCAACTCTCCCTTTGTTCTCAAGTAGAGTGGGGAGGAAACTGGGATGCAGTTTTCCTTGGCCAACAGGTGCTGTCCTCTTTTGCAATGTGTCCAGAAATGCTATCATTCAGGTTCCATGCAACAGATATTAATTATCTAAATTTCAAATTTGGCCAACCTGCATTTCTGGGGTCACGTTCTACTGGATCCACTTCAGTCATTACCAGCCCCGCCCCCACCCTTAAGTTTCCAAATCTGTGCTTTTTTGCTCAACTGATTTTCTCATTCAGGAATGCCTAACATCTCTTTCTCCACCTACGGAAACCCTACACATGTCCCAAGACCCAGTTCAAAAACTGCCTCCTCCCTGGCTGAATTTGATTACTTATTTTGCTCAATAAAATCCCGCCCAACCCCCCCATGCTTCACTTGTGCAGTACTATTATACTCTCATCTTCCTTTCTCAGTCAATTAATTACTTGTTTGTCCTTCCCATAGAGTCTAACTTCTTTTAGGGCAAGGGTCTTCAAAGCTTACACTCTGTCCAGCTTTAGTACTTTACAACAGTGGTTGGCAAACTAAGGCCTGAGACAAGAATGATTGAAATAGTTGAAAAGGATTAACAGAATAATATTTCACTACATGTGAAAATTACATGACATGCAAATTTCAGGGACCATAAATAAAGCTTTATTGGAACACAGCCCCTGTTTTCTACTTTCCTTTTGAGCTCCAGGGGCAGAACTGAAGAGTTGAGAGAGATCTTATGGCCCACAAGCCTTAATGTTTACTATATGGCCCTTTACAGAAAATCTTTGCTAACCTTGCTTTACGATAAGGGTATATGGGTTTGATGATGGAATCATTGGATCAGGACACCCAAGATTGGGGGCATATCCCCTCCAACTTTTAGTTTCTTAGTGGAGGTAATATTTTGCTTTTAAGTTGTCATAAATATCAAATGAGATAATGCACTTAGAAAAGTATAAACACATCCTACAGGACAACTATATTTATCATGTACTAAAAAGATGATAAAGTGGTAAAATGAGAAAACGCTGTTTTTATTCTTCCCCTTCCTTCCTTTAGAGCCTTCATATAAACGTGAAATTTTAAGAGAAAATTCAGTTTTAAGGTTTTCACTTTTTAAAAAAAAAACTATTTAAGGTTTTCACTTTTAGAGTGAGGATAAGGTCACAGGCTCCTCCTTTCCAGGCTTTCTTTAGTGCTGCTCCAACTTTCTTTTCTTTCTCACTTGTAATTTCCCCCGCCCGCCCTCATTTTCTTTCTATAGGATCTGAACTGAAGCTCATAAGAGCTCAGCAAAGAAACTGGGACACGCCTGATTAAATCCATTCTACAGACCAGGAAACTGAGGCGGACTCCTGTGGGCTGCGGAGCACTGACTCAGCACACGGGGAACCCTCAAAGCCACGCTCTTCTCCTTTCCTCAGGGGCAACTGCCCTGCAGAGAAAACGAACCTGGCCCCGCCAGGCTTCCATGCTGGTTCTCAGCACCTCTTTAGCATTCACACTCGGCGTTCTTTCCTCCTCCCAGCCCCCCGATTCTATACAGCCCCCCTCTCCTGCCGAGCAGGTGGTAGGCTCCGCGCTCAACGCGCAGGCGCGCGCCATCGTGGGGCGGGGGCGGGGCGGGACCTGGGGGGCGGGGTGTGCGCGGGCTTGGTTTTGGGCCGCGGCGGGAGCGGGAGTCACCGCCACTCGAGTGCGCAGGCGCCTGGCGGTTACCGGTCTCGCCATGGAGCGGAAAGGTGAGCGGCGGAGCGGCCTCCGCCACGAGGGGCAACGGCCGGCGGGGCGAGGCCCGGGTCAGCACTGGAGCTTCGCCTAACCGCCGCAGCCCGGTCCCCGGGCGTGCGGCGCCCCCCCTCTGAGGTGGCGCCGCCCCTCACCCCCCGCCTCTGGGCGGCGGGTCCGCGCCCCTCAGCCCGGGCGTCCTTCCGCGCCGGCAGTCATCGCCCCTTGTTCCCCGCCAGGCCGGCCCGCGCCTTGGGGCCGCTGCAGGGCCCGGCGCTCGGCGAACCAGATAGACCCCCGCCCGCCGGCCCCCTGACCCGGCCCGAGCCCCCGCCGGCGCACCCCGCCTGGGCGCTGCTCTGCGCCCGGTGGGCCGCCCGCCACCCGGCCGGCCGCCTCGCCCAAGCCGCGGCGCTCGCCCCGGAGCCGCCCCTCAGGCAGGCCCCGCACCAGGGCCTCGCGCCCCTGCTGGGTCTCCACCCTCACCTTGGTTGCCTCCTTTCCTCCACATTCGCCCTTCATCCCTCCCTCTCTCCTGCAGTGCTTGCGCTCCAGGCCCGAAAGAAAAGGACCAAGGCCAAGAAGGACAAAGCCCAAAGGAAGTGAGTCTTGTACCCCAACGTCCCATTCTTTGGATTTCCTCCCGCACCTCCTGTCCTCTGGTTTCACCTCTTGAACGTGCGCCGGGTTTGGGCACCGCGCGGCCCCGGCCACATGGCCTCGGAGTGGCCTTGGAGGGTCGCACTCAGTGAACCATTTGGAACGGAGCCGATATTGCTGAGGGCCAGGCCTGGGTCTTAGCAGCCCCGGGCCTGCTGGAAAGGGCTGTTGGAGGAGGACCAGAGCCCGCCCGCTACCTTGGCTCCCCAACTCCGGAGAGGAGGCACCGCTCCCCGAGTTTGGGCCTCCCGGCGGAGCTGGTAGATCGGTATCAGTTTGTGGACTGTTGGTCACTTCCGTACCTGCTTCCCCGAGTCTTAACTGGACTCCTACGTCTGCACCGTAGGCCGTCAGGGAGTTCTTAAAATGAATTTTCCGCATTTTGGTCCGCCAACCACACGCTCTCGCTTACAGAGGAGGGCACGGAGCTTTCCCCTGGGTTAGCCAACTTCCTGAGCCTGCTCGGCGCATCGCCGGCCCTGCAGTGTGCGGGCAGACCTCTGTGTATACAGCCGGCTACTCTTGCTGCTGCTTCCTCTCAAAACCTCAAGTCCTCGCGCTCAGTGCACATTACCTTCTGGAATGGGCCTCACAGTAGTGATGGGTGTCGGCGATTTGTGTAAAGTGCCACATGTCCGGGTTTATCAGCAGGATGCATAACCGTGGTTTAGCGCCACTGTGGGAAACACAAAAGTTGGTCCCCTCTTAGAAACGTCCAGTAGAGGGCTTCTGCCAGTGAGGCTTAGTCGAAAGAACTTTTAGCTCGGGCTGACGTTTAATTGCACCGTGTCTAGGAAGTTGTCTTTTAGGCAATTTGTATTGAGAAAAATAAATGCATTATATTCTCGACACTTTTCCATTTACTCGATGTTATGTGGAGTTGCGTACAGCTTCATTCTTCTTGAGCTGATGAAGCGAGCATTTCTGAGGTTTTCCTAGGTTACCTTTCTGAATGATACTGCCAGATGTGTGTCTGTGTGGTTTTGGTGGCTCCCTAATGTTTGTGAAGAGCACATAATGACTTCTATCAATAGAGCTAAAGTGGTAGGTGACCTCACCTCTTGTTCCATTTCTATCAACTGTCTTATGAAAGTTTTTTGTTTCATAAAGTGCTTGGTAACCTACGCATTTAAATGTGAGTATATCTATGTGTGTGTGTTTGCCTCTTGATTATCCGTGTATGGATTATTTCAAAACCAGTTTTTAGTCCCAGATTGGCTTAATGGAAACAGCAGAGGAGGTAACCTGGTTCTTGTCTGCAGTGGGAATTTAAATGTTACTCTTTTTTTGTATGTGCCTTAGTTTTGTTATTCCCTGTGGAGCTGATATGAATGTTTTATAAAACATTGTCTTTTCTGCTGATATAGGGAGATGGTAATTTTATTATTTACTGTACTGTTTAGAAGAGATCTGTCCTGGTCTCTCCACATGGAAATTAATTTTGTATCAACCTGAATAGCCTATAATTTGGGAGGAAAGCATATATAGGTGCTCTTATTTATTTATGTATTTATTTTTAAGTAGTTTCCACACCCAGTGTGGGGCTTGAACTCACCACCCTGAGATAAAGAGTCACATGCTCTACGGACTGAGCCAGCCAGACACCCCGATCATATATTTTTATTTATTTATTTTTAAATTTTATTTATTTTTAAAGATTTTATTTATTTGACAGAGAGAGCACAAGCAGGGGGAGCAGGAAAGGGAGAAGCAGGTCCTCCTCCGACCAAGGAGCCTGATGTGGGGCTCGATCCCAGGACCCTGGCATCGTGACCTGAGCTGAAGGCAGTCGCTTAACCACCTGAGGCACCCAGGCACCCCTGGATCAAATATTTTGAGTACCAGATATTCATTACTTTGGGTTTGGGTTATCTATTTAGACCATGTGCTTTATTTCTAAAGCCGAATATATGTGCTTTGGATTATCTGTTACTCCTTTACTCATGTGTATAATTTGTGTTATTTACATATTTGCAACGAAAGCAATTGAATAGCATAGCAGTTATTTTACTATTTGATCTTTTTTTTTTAAAGATTTTATTTATTTATTTGACAGAGAGGAGACAGGTCACAAGGAGGCAGAGGGGCAGGCAGAGAGAGAGGGGGAAACAGGCTCCCTGCTGAGCAGAGAGCCTGATGCGGGGCTCGATCCCAGGACCCTGAGATCATGACCCGAGCCAAAGGCAGAGGCTTCAACCCGCTGAGCCACCCAGGCGCCCCTACTATTTGATTTTGTACAACTTTAACTCCTGAACTTTTATGTAAATGAGCCACCTTCATTTACTTATAGTTTCAGAGGTGCTTTGCTTTTGTTTTCAGTTAATAGTTTTCTTGACAATTTTATCTTTTTTCTGTCTTTCTTTCTTTTTTTTTTTTTTTTTTTTTTTGGTTTCTCCAGACTCTTTTTAAGTAGCTGAAATGTCTAATTAACTTGGTTAGAGTACTGTGTCAGAAGTTCAAGCCCCACCTGACTCCGGTAACTTGACTGCTCCATGACTCCTGACTGCACTCCTGATTTCCATTTTGGAAAGGCAAACTGCTAGTTACCAGATTAGTCAGGGAGAAGGTCTGAGGAAGAAGCATGACATAAAATTTGGTCTTCGGAGTGAGTCAAATCTGGTTTGAATTGCGATTTTGCCACTTTTATCAATCTGACCTTGGATAATTTAGTTAAGGAAATGGTCTTCTATATTGTTATGACTAGTAGCTTAGTCATGATGGATGAAAACTGATTAAGAATTTACAAAAATTAAGCATTTAAATAAAAAATTTTAGAAACTTGGAAGTACAGCCGTAACTGCATCTTAGTAATTTAGTCATGGTAGAGTACAGGTGGAAAGGATTTCAGTCCCTTAATTTTGTAGATGTTAAAACTAGAACCTACATAACATGAAATAATATGTCCATGGAGCTGGAGCTGGTTGTAGTAGGGTCAAAACTGGGATCCAGGGCTCCTGCCTTCCAACTCGGTGCTCTCTAGTATTTGTTTCCTTCAGGTTGACTTTGGGGATTTTTAGTTGTCTTATTTGAAGAATTTTGACTGCATTTCACTTTTTCAGGCATTGTACTCTTATTTACTAACATTAACTAGTGGATGATAATCTCCGTTTTACTTTACAGATAAAGAAATTGAGATTTTCCATATTACTCTCATAGAAAAGTGTAAAGCTAGGATTCAACCCCAGGTCTGATAGACCCCGAAGCTCTCGGTACTAACCATTGCTGTCTCTCAAGTGACAGTTCCTTCTGATGTGTCTGAGGACAAACAATATAGAAACTGAGCAAACTGGGGCTTCTGAATAAGGTACCTCACGATGCCTGGGTTAAAGTTTAAGTACCATTTCATGGCCTACTGGCTGTATCTCTAAAAGGGCACAATTTTCTGTCTGGTCATTCAAGTTTCTTTGGTCATTTAAATATATATATATCAATAGGTGTGTGCCTTTATCCGTTTGTCATAAGCTTTTATAATTTAACACCCTTTATGTTTGCTTTTGACATTATTTCTTATGGAACATGATTCCAGAATGGATTTCACATCTAATTTTGTTACTTAGCTTAAGTTCGTTGGGACAGTAATTTTTACTTTCTTTGAAGTTAAAGAACTTTATAAGTTTGGTAGTCAAGTTATTTGCACTGGAAAAGTGATTTTGCTCATTTTAGCACTCACTGATCTATGCAGTTAAAGGAGAGACAGCTTTATTTCCTAATTTTCCAAAAAATTTAATTGTTATATTGAAAATTTAGAAGAAAAGAAGTTGAAAATTTCTAACATTTTTATCCAGTAGAGACTAGAGTACATAAACTTGAAACAGTTTTTTTTAACTAAATGGTATTGGATGCTTTTTACACTTAACAGTGTACCTTGGAAATTGATTCTGTATCAGTTCCTTATAGTGTAGCCTTACTATTTTTTTTTTTTTAAGTCTGCCTTTTTCACTAAGGTTTAGAAATGGTTCCGTGTCAGGACGCCTGGGTGGCTTAGCTGGTTAAGCATCCGATTCTTGATCTCAGCTCAGTTCTTGCAGGTCTTGATCTCAGAGTGGTGATTTCAAGCCTGCATTGGGCTTCATGCTGGGCATGGGACCTACTTTAAAAAAAAAAAGAAGAAATAGATCCATATCAGGACACAGTGAGTAGCTTCATCTAGCATTCCATCATTCCATTAATTGGATGTATCATAATTTATTTTAGTTCTTATTAAGCAAATATATACACATGTATTTAGTTCCTATTATATATATACATCCAAAAATGGAACATCGGGTATACTTTTCCCCAGCTAACATTATCATGTATATTTTTCATAGCATTAAATATTCCATATCTTTTTCCTTGTTCCAGTGTATGTTGTTTCCAGTTTTTCACAATTCACAGCTAAGACGAATAAGCTTTTGGATGACCATTGCCCATATCAGTGATTATTTACTTAGGATAAATTCTTAGAAGTGATATTACTGGTATGTACATTTTAAAGGTTTTTAAATTTGGGGCACCTGAGTGGCTCAGTCAGTTACGTGTCTGCCTTTGGCTCATGTCATGATCCCGGGGTTCTGGGATCGAGCCCCATGTTGGGCTCCCTGCTCAGTGGGAAGTCTGCTTCTCCCTCTCCCTCTGACCCTCCCCTTGCGCTGGTGCCCTCACTCTCTTGCTCTCAAATGAATAAATAAATAAATAAATAAATAAAAGGTTTTTACATTCATGTCGTCAACAAAGTTTTCTCCAGAGACATTAACTTTTAACATTAACTTTTTAACATTAGGAATTAACTAGTTGAATTTTCCTATTCATTAAACAAATAATTTTTTAAAGCCTCCCATATCCCAGCAGTTTTCCATCCTGTGATACATCAGTGAAAGAAAAACTTTTTTGTCCTTGGGTACTTTATTTTCATGGGGGAGGGGAACAAACAATAAACAGTGCACATAATAAGTACATTATGCGGTATGTTAGGCGATTAGTTGGAAAAATAGAAGAAGATAAGGGGAATTGAGGAGTGGGGATGGGGGTGCAGTTTTAAATAAGGTGATTGAAGCCATATTGAGAAGAGGGGAATGAAGGAGGACTGCTCCAGACACAGTGTTGGAAGTGGGAATATTCTTGCACATCCTGCTTGGCCACCAGAACTGGGCAATGTTACTTAAAAAGCTTCCCAAATTTGGTAATCCGTAATTTTAATTTTTCTTGTTAATCTATAATCTGTATACCTATAGGTAGGTAATCTATAATTTTAATTTCTCTTGTTACCAATAAGGTCAACCATTTGTGGGATGTATTTATTGGCCTGCTCCTTTCTTTCTTTTACCCATTTTTATATTGGATTGTTGATCATTTTCGTGATATTAAGAGCTATTGATTAAGAATGTACCTTTGTCATGTGGCAGATTTATATTTCTCAAGCCTTTCTAATTTCATTTATAATGTGTTTTTGACATAAATTGATTTTTTTTAAATGTGGCAAACCTGTCTTTTCCATTGCTTTTTATCTTTGAATTTTCAATGTCAATTGTCATCTTTAAAAAAGTTTTATATTTGTGATTTCATTAAAGTGTGTGGTTGCAAAATTACATTTCTAGAATTACAGTTGTCAGAAATACTTTCTTGTCCTCTTTTCTTCCTCAGTAAATTTATGTTAGTAAATTTTGTTTACATGTCTTTCTGCTACAATGAGGCCCAGAGGCTTGCCAGATTACTATGTTCCTTTAGATTACTTGAAATCAGCAATTTATGGAGATGCTGAAGTGGTAGGTACTTAGGAACTCCTTTATCAAAAATGAAGAAAAGACAGCCTGTTCAACTAGATTCAGTTTTTACTCTATTTTTAGACCTGGCGAGATAACTGCAGCAATCTTTTTTTTCCCCCATCTTAGGGAGACTTTTTGCTCCATGCTCCCCAGATCTTCTCTGTCACTAATGCTAGTTTAGGGACTAGTTTTATTCTTATATTGGCTAAAGTATTATTTTAATGCTTCTCTCACTGTAACTGAATTAATTCTAAGCAAGTAAGAAAATTCAGATAGCCAAGAGGTTTTTTTGAATTGTTCATTTCCAGTACAATGCAAATAATGATTTAGCTAAGGAGAGATAGATGACTGGATGTATTTATAATTTTCCATTGAATTTGAGACGCTCTCAGTTTTAAATTACACCATCTTATATGTACCACGTAGAAAAAAAACTACCAGTTAACTGATACACCATTTGCTGTAAGATGTGTCTTGATTTCAGAGATGTGGGAATGTTAGGAGACCTATTTGTGTTTGAATTTGTGAAATGCAGTAATTCCAGTGATGTGTGGAATTGGCAGCACTTTGTCTTTTTAAAAGCTTTATTGTGGAAAATTTCAAATATGTACAAAAGACAAAATGGCAAATAAACTTTTGTGTATCCATCTCAACTTCAACAATTATCAACTATGGCTAATGTTTCATTTTTATTTCCTGCTTCTGCTCCCCTCCATCTTTTTTTAAAGCAAACTGCAAACATGATATCATTATGTAAGATATGGACTCTTAACTTTCTAAACATGGCTACAGTACTATTATCACACTTAAAATTTTTTGAACCAAGGCCTTTATATCCAATATCTAATCAGCATTCAAATTTCCCTGCTAATTTTAAGTTTGTTTGAATCAGGATTCATAAGATCATTATATTGCTATTGTTTGAGAAGTCTCTCTGGTCTTTTTATCTATTGGTTCTTCATGGGTTTTTTTCCCCTGCAAATTTGTTTTTGCTAGACTGCTTCATAGGTGGTGGTGTATACTTCTGCCAGGGGACACCTGCTGATTAACTTTTTGTGATGTTAGCAGCCACTGATCATTGCCTAGATCCATCTTATTTAAGGTTGCAAAGTGGTACTATTCTGTTCTTTAATTTATTAATTATATTGTTCTATAAAGAGAAACTTTACCTCATCTCTTTGGTTACCCAGAGAGACACTACATATATGTAAGACATGGATAAATACTTTCCGGTTTTCATATAATGAATTAGATTCCCAGCATTCTCCAAAATGACCAATAAAGATTTATTTTAATATAAACTCACATATTTAAACATTTGTATTTCAGTTCATTGTATTGGGGTTTTTTTTCCTGGTACAGCTTTATGGAGGTATAATTTACATACCATGAAATTTGCCTGTTTAATGTGTATAATTCAGTGGTTTTTAGTATGCTCACAGAGTTGTGCAACCATCACCATAAGTTTGAAACATTTTCATCACCCCAAATAGAAACCCTGTACCCATTAGCAGTCACTCTTCATTACTCCACAACAGTACCCTACCTCCGATCCTAGGCAATGACTCATCTACTTTTTTGCCTATCTGGACATTTCATATAAATGGAATCATACAATAAGTGGTCTTTTGTGACCAGCTTCTTTACCTTAGCATAATGTTTTCAATATTCATGGATTTTGTAGCATGTATAGTCTTTTTTTTTTTTTTAAGATTTTATTTATTTATTTGACAGAGAACACAAGCTGGGGGAGCAGCAGGCAGAGAGAGAGGGAGGGGGAGAAGCAGGGTCCTTGCTGAGCAGAAAACCCGACGCGGGGCTCAATCCCAGGACCCCAGGATCATGACCCGAGCCGAAGGCAGACGCCCAATGACTGAGCCACCAGGTGCCCCTGTATAGTAATTTTTATTGATTGCCCCATCTTTGGCCAGTTGGGAGTCCCTTCGCGATGGACGGGCCCCAAAGTCCATTTGACTTAATCTGAGGCATCTTTTATAGCTTTTTTGCTATCTGGTATGACAGTTTGTGTAGACTTACCTTGTGCATTTTCTGCCCAGACCAGGAAATAGGCCTTTCTCTTAAGAAGCCTTGTCATGGGAAATGGCATTTCAAGATCACAATCTAGGCACTTAAAGTGTTTATTCCTACTGAGTTAGTCATTGTTTCTAGGCCTTGTCTGTGATTGGAGCTAAGAAATAAGTTGTGTTTTTTTCTTTTTTAAAAAAATCATGAGTTCATGTTATACTTAAAAATCAAATGACCCAGGGACTTTTTCTTAACCTTCTTTGATTTTACATCTCCCATCTCTCTCCCACACTGGAAACCCCTTATTCTCAACAGCACCAACATGATTACTTGTTTTCCTTTTCCCACAGTATAAATACAAAATAGTCGCAGAATGACAATGCCAACACTACCACCAACATATGATTATTGAAGAAAGCTGATGACTTTTTGTTGTTTTTAAACCTTAGGATATATTTCACTAGGGATGTAGGTCAAATTACTGAGTTTTAAAGTTACTTGGGCCAGTTCCTTGCTGTGTAATTATGTTACCACCTGGTTAACACAGATTCATTTGTCATTTTGCTTTCATTTTACATCATCTTTGGCGTTTTTTAAGATTCCAAATCTTAAAGAATTTGGGTCACCTGTGTTTTTAATTTAAAATGAATATTGTATGTAATTTGCGATTGTGTTGATTTATTTTTAGAATGTGGCTTATAAAGCATACTCTGATTAAGCCAAAAGGGAATAGTGATTATTACAATGTGTGGAGCAGGCCTCCTCCTTTGTATCTGAAGAAGAAAAGAGTTCTTAGCTTTCCCTCATTGTCCTGTGAGAAGATGAGTCTGGTGTAATCAGATCTTCAGATTTTTCAAGAGACCCTGGAAATCTTTGTTTTCCTATGATTCTCTAGATTATTTGGTGTTTACAACTATTTTGACTTTTTTTCTTTTTCAGCCATTGTAAACAAAAGTTTAGGGACAGGATTTGGCTTAACAGTCTGCAGTTTGTAATCTCTGCCATAGATTCTGAACAGAGTGAGGGTTAGGCATTAATAGCCTAATTAATTGGCTTAATACTATCTCAAGTACCCTTTCCTAAAATTACAGTAAACACAGTTGTGGAAGAGCCATGTGGTTCTGTGTACCTCTTATTGGAGAATTAAATTTGGGAATTTGGGAAAAAACATGAGATCAGCTATGAAGACTGGCATATCCAATTTTTCAACTCTTTTGACAAAGAATGGTTTCAGAAAGTTATCAGAAACCACAAAATAAGTTAAATATACTTTGTTCATTTTCAGGGAAGTGTAGTAGTACTGGACACAAAAGTCAGTTGGCAGAAGCTAGATAAATAAAAATCATGTTCGTTTGTACCATGACGAACCTTCAGTTGTATAGACGAAGATTAAAGTCAGGGGTACTTTGTTGCTATTGGGTAGTAAGTTCATTGGTGACTTAAATACCTTGGACAATATTGATGGGTATTTTAGGATAGCTTATCAAGAAGTTTGAGAACATTTAATACATATGTTTTTAAAAGATTTCTTTTCCTCAAGTAATCTCTACACCCAATGTGTGGCTCAAGCTTACCAACCCCGAGATCAGGAGTCACACACCACACCAACTGAGCCAGCCAGATGCCCCTTAATACATATTTTAACTACCATATAAGAATTGTCACCAGTAGTGATAAACAAACATCAATGCCATGAAGTTTGGTGTTGGTAGGTACTGTGAGTCACATTGATGACCTTTGTATATTTGATTTACTCAAATTCTAAATTCATTGTTTTGAGTGGCTAGGCATTTTTTAAAAAGGCTACCAGTACTTTTGGGGGTGATTTTGTGAACTTTTGTTTCCTGAAATACTCAGGTAGTCTTATTTTGTAACTGATCATAAATGTAATTTATGGCAACTGTATCTTCTCATTCACTTTGCTTTTAATTATGGTGCTGCTTCAGTTTGCGAATATTCTTGAATGTCCTTCTAACCGAGGAGTTTGATCAAAGATGTCGGGTTCTTTTTACACATGAGCTTCGTGGCAAGCTCCCTTGATACTCCTTTTCTCTTCTACAGCTGTCTGTGCCTTTGAGAATAGATTTAACAGAAACTGTATTTTGCATTTTTCTTTGCTAGGATTAACAATATAATGTGATTAAATTAGTTAACTTATGCTCATGTATGTTTCTAGGTGCAAGGTTGGTATAGGTATATGCTTGTGTGCTCTTCATCAGAAAGAGCTTGTCCTTTTTAATCACCGTCCCAGGTTCCAGCTTTTCTCCAGCACCATTGCTGGGTGACCTTGGACAGTGTCATTTGCCTTCCCTGAGTCTGACGTGGCTTATATGGAGATGGTGAGATCCTGAGGGTGAAATTGCATGTGAGTGCCTAGCCTACCTAGCCTAGTGTGAAGCTAGAGTAAAGTGCTGGTGGTTACTCCCTTCCTCATGCTTTCTTCCTTACCTTACATGGGTTTACCTTTGACTTTTATGTGACATTTAAGTCTGATTTGGGGTATAATTGCCTAAAGATCAGGAATAATTTATATTTAATTAACACCTGATAAACTTAGGCACTCGGACTTTTATATTGATGGCGCTAAATCCTAGCTCCAGTTTAGGATTACTGAGTTGAGGTTACTACTTGAGCATGTCTCAGAAGTTAAGTTTAGCTTGTCAATTTGCAAAAGAAAGAAATACCTGTCAGAAAAAATATATATGGAAAAGTAGTGGGAGAACTTTAGTACTTACTGAGTTCTACCGTGTTTAGGTGCTGGAACTTAAAATAGAATCTTACTATATTTTTGCATCAGATCAGGTACTTCAGAAGGGATGCGAAGATGATTGCAAGCACGGTCAGCTCTTCGCCTCAAGGAGCTTACGATCTCTTAAGGGAGATGAGTATACAGATATGATTTTCTTTTCGTCTGTATTAGTTCCCTAGGGTTACTGTAACAAACTACCACAAACTGGGTGGCTTAACCCACAGAAATTTATTGTCTCACAGTTCTGGGAGCTACTTGTCTGAAATCAAGGTATCAGCAGGTTTGGTTCCTTCTGAGGGCTGAGAGGAAAAATCTGTTTTTAGACCTCTGTCCTTGTCTTGAAGATGACCATCTTCTCCCTGTTGTCTTTGCATCATCTTACCTCTGTGTGTGTCTCAATTTGTGTCCAAATTTTCCCCTTTTGTAAGGACACCAGTCGTATTGGATTAGGGTTCATCCCAATGACCTCATCTTAACTTGTTCACCTCTATAAAGATCCTGTCTCCAAATAAAGTCACATCCTGAGATACTGGAGGCCAGGACTCAAGTGTATCTTTTCGGGGGGGAGGGGATACAGTTCAACCCATAACACAGTCCCTAGAAGACAGTTCTCTGCATTAGGAGATCCTACAATTCTTTATTCCTCACAGTTAAAAGAAATGAAGACTAAAGTTTACAAGTATGTAACCTAGAGTTGCTGGGGCGCTTTCTCTAGTCAGCTTTTAGTTTGTCTTTTGAAGCCAGAACTAAATAATTTTGAAGACCCAAAACCCATCATCTTCATATCAGTTCTTCCTCTTGGATCTCAGTTTTATTTTGAATCAAACTCTAGCATCTCTCACCTCTTTACTCAAATGTCACAACCCTATTTAAAATAACGTTGGTGTACTCTGTCCCCTTACCTTAATTTTTCTTCATAGCCCTTCTTGTAGCCTGACATCATAGAACTTGTATCTCCTTGAGAGACATTGAGATAAGACTTTGATGGGACGTTGCAGTCCCAGCTTTAGCTATTCACCGACAAAAACTCAAGAACCAGATAGATTTAGATTATTTAGGGCTATTTTTTCACTTCATGCTAAAATGTAAACATGATGAAGACCCTAGACATTTTTTTTTTTTTTTTTTTTTGGCTCATGGCTGCATTTTCAATGCCTATAAAAGTGCCTGACACAAATACTTAGTAAAAATTAGTTGACTAGTAAACAGATAATTGCTTATTCCTTTTCCCTTATTTCCTTCATGGCAATGCTGCAATTTATGTGTCAGGCCCTGTACTAAGGACAGGATAAGCATAATCTCTATAAGGTAGATTTTTATCCTGTCCTCTTTTTGCACAGCTGAAGGTCAAGGAGCTTCCTGAATTAGCAGCTGATCCAAAGTCATGGAGCTCTGGTAAACTATAGAGCCAGGAGCAAACCTAAGTCTCATGGCATCAGAGGCCTTGCTTGTAACTACTACCTTCGCAATGTCTCCTGTATCTTTGCTTTCTACTTCTGCTACCTTTTACCACCTTCTTGACAGAGGAATTTTTCTAAAACGCTGTTTTTATAGGGTTACTTTGCTACTTACCTGCCTTGATGACTTCCACATAAAATAATTCAGTGCTTGACATTTAAGGCTCTTCACAGTCTCCTTCAGTTAGGGGACTGGTTTGGGGGCGGTGTCATGAAGAGCGAAGGATGGGGGTGTCATGGACAATCGAAGGATGGGGGGGTGTCATGGACAATCGAAGGTTGGTGAGTAATAGCTAGGGATGAAAGAGAAGATACAGGCCTTGTATGTATCCCTTTTGTAGGCATTTGGGTTACAGGCATTGAGCTAAAGAAAATCTGTCCTCATGAGACTTACTTTCTGGGAGTGTGGGAAGGAAGACAAGAAAATGTCAACTCTTGAAGAAAAATGTAGCAGGGTAAGGGGATGGGGGGAGGGCATGCAGCCACTCGCTGTTTTATATAGTAGGAATGTGAAGAAAGTTCTCTGAAAGGCAACACTAAACTCAGAACTAAAGAGATGTGGTCAGAGAGATGGGTTTGGGGGCTGGTGAAAAATTGGATCATGAGGGGCCTTGTAAGGTCATTGTGAAAACATCTGTTTTGATTGTAGTAGTTGCCTGGTATTGGTGCTTATTTAAAGATCAGTCGTGTTTTTGTTTTTTAAGTATAATTAAGTCTAAAATGCTGCCTATGGAAACCTAGGCTGCTGGGATTGGGAGGTCACAGAGTGCCATCTAGTGGCTGTTGATCATAAATGCGGGTGAGCTTTCCAGACTAAGAAGGCTCTACAGTAGTTTGTTTTTGCCAGCTCGGTCATATAAATGGAAGATTGTGGATGCCTGAAGAAAACCTTCGTTTGTTAACTAATTGAGAGTAAGTGACAGACATTGTCCCTGTACCCCTAAGTACTTCATATATTGCCTTAGAACAAGGACAATTCCCTTATATAACCAGAATTAGCAAAATAAATAAAACATCGATACAACATCATTATTTAATCTGGATCTTAATCATTTTTGCCAACTGTCCCAATGTCTTTATAGAAAAACAGATTTTTTTTCTGGCTTAGTATCTAACCTAGGATCATACATTGCCTTTAGTTTTTATGTCTCTTAAATCTAGAATAGCTCCATAGCCTGCCTTTGTCTTCCCTGACATTGATATTTTTGAAGAATATAGGCCATTTATTTTCTAGAATGTCTTTCGGTTTGGGGTTGTCTGTTTCCTCATGACTTAGGTTTTGTGTTTTGGTACCACCAAAGTAAATTGTATCTTCCTTGGTGTATTACATCATATCTGTCTCAGAATTGGTGGTGTTCCCTTTAATTGCTTAATTGAGGTGGTGACTACCCAGTTTCTCCAGCATAATGTTATGTTTTTCTTCTTTGCAAATCACAAATTCTTTGCTGGGAGATACTTTGACCTGTGTAAATAACTTTTTCCTCATTGAAATTTCACTGTTTTAGTATCCGTTGTTGATTCTTGCCTAAATCAGTTGTTATTATGACAGTTGCAAATGGTGATTTCCTAATTCTCCCATTTTCTGCTCTAGTTATTGGTCAGCACTCTGTTAGAAAAAACTTTCCCCTTTCCCCATTCATCATCATAGTCCTAATCATTGGTATGAATATAGGGAGTCTGTTTTATTCAGTGAGTTTTAATCCATTACTCTCATTATTTGATGCTCATATTCTTTCATATTTGGCCATTGGGAGCCCTTTCAAGCTGGCACCTTGTCTTTCGACAAGTCTTCTGCAATCTTTGAGCACTTAATACTTTCTAGAACAATAAAATGTTCTAGGTTCATCTTTGCCTGCTCCAACCCTGGGATCAGTCCTTCTCTAAGGAGCCCTGGTTCCTTTTTGTGAAGACTGGTATTTAGAAACCAAGATTTGGGTATGATTTTAAGGTCCAAAAAATTCTATGTTGGACAGTATGTTGGCATAGTAGGAGGTTTCTGTGACATCACAGTTATTTATTTCCAGTGAAAATCTTAGGTGGCAGAACCTGTGATAACCTCCCCACGCCTGTTCTTTGTCATTACCCTACACTGAGCAGGCTGCTGGAGCAATGGTAATTAATGTTGTAGGAAACCTCCATATTTCTATTCTTGAAACAATACCATTGTAGAATTTGTGATTAATAAGTCCCCTAAAATATTGAATACATGAAGACTCATTTAAATAATGATTAGTTCTCCCTAAATTAATACATAAATGTCCTATCTAGTAACAGTATCCTGTTAAGAACTAAAGCAGATTTTAAATTTTATGGAAAAATATAAGTGTAAGAGTAATAAAAATTGTAAAAAGTATAATAAGGATGGGATGGGAACTGCCCAGATATTTTAAATGTAGTGAAGTTGTAGTAATTAAAATTGCTTGATACTTACCCTTGAATAAACAAGACAGTGCAACAGAATAGAGAATCCAAAAAGCAGTAAAGCCATGGAAATTTAACACCATAAAAGTTGTATTTCAAATGATTCAGAAAAAAATGGACTCCAACTGCTGTTGGAAGAACTGGGATTGAAAAAAAATATTCTTGGCCTGTTCTTAAAAGTTAATTAGAGATGGATCAAAGATTTAAACATTAAAAATAAACAACATATAAGAAAAAATGTGAACGTTAAAAGTGAAATAATCTTGAAGGAAGACATGACCAAAAGCTGTATCTAAAGATTGAAATATTTTATAAGAATAAAAAATGTATACATGTCAAAAAGGAGAATATCAGGAAAGTCAAACCAAAAAACACTGGGGGAAAAAAGTACTTTTCAACCTGTGCTCAGTGTGATGTTCATTGGGGACGCTCTTTGGCTCATTTGTTAGTGTTTGCATTCCATTTTGGGTTCTCCTCACATCCTGGTTGGTTTTATTTTTTATTTTGAGAGCCAAAGGACACATTATTGTGTTTTTGAAGAGTCAGAGCTATAGGAAAAGATATAATCAGAAGCGCACTTCCTCTTCATCCCGGCTACCCCCTTCCCCTCTTTTTCCATCTCTTTCCCGCTTGCCCATTGTTGCTTTAGTTTCTCTATTGTTTTTTAATATCCTCTTCTTTCTTCTGTGGGCAGTGGCGGACTATAGCTACTCCTTTGCACTGTGCTTTTTCCATTTAACTGTATGTCGTGTTTGTCTATTACCCTGTATCGGTTCATAAAGAACTTCCTCAGCCTCCTTTTTTTTTTTCTTTTTTTGCAGCTGCAGAGTGCTCAGTTGTGTGCAGATACCACACTGCATTCAGCCACTCCCGTGTGTAGGCATTTAGGTTGTTTTCAATATTTTGCAGTTAAAACAAGGCTGCAATGAATAGCCTCCTGCAAACGTTATTTCCAATTTGTTGAAGGTGTATCTTTCAAGGTAGATTCCTAGAAGTTGAATTGCTGAGTTGGAACCCTCGTAGATTTATCATTATTACCAGATTTCCTTTCAGCAGAATTGTGCTGTGTGCATTCTCACTAGCAGTGTTTCAGAGTGCTTATCATCCAACAGCTTCAACAGAATGTATTTTTTGGCAGTGTGATAGATGAGAAATGGTATCTCAGTATTTAATTTACGTTTTTCTTTCAATGAGTTTCACCTTTTTTTAACGGTGGAGCGTCGCTTTTACCTCTTTTTGTAAATTGCGCCATTTCCACTCAGCTTTTTTTCTTTTGGAAAAAAAAATTTAAGCCTGTAGCAAAGTTGAAAAAAATGGGCTGATAACCTGTAATTGTCTTCTCCTGTATTCACTAACTGCTGACATTTTGCCATATTTTCTCCCATTTTTCTACATCAAAGTAACACCATTTGATGACTTTTGGCAGCTGTATGCATCCATGAAACCACCACTGTAATCAAAGTACAAAAAATATCCTTGTACCCAGAAGTTTCCTGCTCCTTTGTAGTCCATTCCTTCCTATATCGCTGGCCCCAGGCAATGACTGATCTATTCTCTGACATTATGCATCAGTTTACATTTTCTAGAGTTATATAAATGTAAATACACAGTATGTATTCTTTTGTATTTGGCTTCTTTCATTCAGCATAATGATTCTGAGATGCATCCATGTTTCATGTGTATCAGTAACTTATTTCTTCTTATTGCTGCATAGTATTCCAGGGTATGGCTTTACCACAATTTGTTTATCCATTCATCTTTTGATGATCATCTGGGTGGTTTCCAGTTTCTGGCCTTAAAGCTGTCTACATGGTAATTTTGTTGCTGAACCATTTGAAAGTTACAGGTCTCATGATACATCATCTGTAAATACTTCAAGATACATCGCCTAAGAATGATATTTCCTTTAATAAATGCAATAATGTTACTACACTGATAATGAGCACATCTAAGAAAGTGAATATTAATTCAATATCATCTAATACTCTGACCATATTTAGATTTTCCTGTTATCTCAAACATGTCTTTTACACCTTCTTTGTTTTTTTGGATCTAGAATTTAGTCAGGGTTCAAGCATTACATTTGGTTATGTCTCTTCAGCTTTAGTTATGTCTAGCTTTTTACATAAGGAGATATTCTAGGTCCTCTATGCTTTCCCTGCCCCAGACTGGAATCGTCCATTGCCCCAAAGAACCCCCTTGTGCTTTTTAGTGGGTAATTATATTTGGAAACCAAGGTCTGGGTGCTGGTCCTGCTCATTGCTATTAGGATTCTGTTGTTTCTAGGCCTTTTCAGTGGGCGTTGAGGGTAGAACTAGGAAACAGATTTAAATGTATATTTTAATAATGTGTGTGTGTGTGTGTGTGTATATATATATTTCATGGTACTTCCAATTCAAGTGTACTACAGGTTTTCTTTACTTTCTCTCATTATATATTGGTATATATACCAATATATATGGTATATATACCAACCCCCTTCTTTGTTCTCAATGAATCTATATTATTTCTTTTTCTTTCCTCCAGTTATACACAAATACTTTCAAGATTATATGTCACTGTCAACACTAAATAAAGTGCAAGGTTTCTTTGTAGTTCAAGTCCTAGCCATATATCCTACTTAAGGATGCATAGACAGCTGTCCAAAATTAATTGAATTAACTTTTTCCTCTGTTTTATTAATTTAATATTCATTTAAATTTATTTTTTCCATCTGTTTACATTCAATTTTAATTTTGCTTTTTTCATAATTTTTCATTTCAGTAATTTAGATACTGTACATGATTCAGGAAGTCAATTCCCATCCCTTTTCCCTGTCTCCCCTCCCCCACCTGAAGGTGACCATTTCATTCCTTTTTTTTTTTTTTAAGATTTTATTTATTTTAGGGAGAGAGTGCATCCACCTGGGGGGAGGGGCAGAGGGAGAGGGAGAGAATCTTAAGCAGACTCCACGCTGAGTGGGGAGCCCAACACTGGGCCTGATCTCACAACCTAAGGCGATCATGACCTAAGGTGAAACCAAGAGTCAGACACTTCACTGACTGAGCCACCCAGTGGCTTTTCTGATTTATCCCTTTTTGTAAAAACAAGCAAGCATATATGTATTATTTCTTCATCTGCCTTATACATAAAATAATAAACATACATTCTTTTGCACTGTGCTTTTTTTTTTTCTCTCCTAAATAGTATATCTTGGAGATCACTTCATACAAGTTCTTAGAGATCATCATTCTTTTTATGGATTCCCAAGTTTTTTTTTTTCAAATTCTTACTTTAATTTACTTTACTTACTTTACTTTACTTAATTTACTTTACTTACTTTACTTCAATTTCCAACTGGAAATTATAGAGTTGATACATATGGGTGGGATGGTTGCAAGAAAGGTGACTAGGAACAGGAGTCAGTACACCTATATGCAAGAAATGGCCTGTTCACTTATATATTTTAGGTTATAATAACTACTTACAGTATATATATGATTCCCTGCTTTACCCAATGTTTTCACTTAACACAACTACCAGTGTGAGCAACTGGAATTATAGGGCTTTTGCCATCCTTTGAGATTCTGTGTTTCCCCATCAAATTGGCAAAGAACAAAAAATAATATATGGTATTGAAAAGGAAATGAAGAGACACAGTCATATGTTGCTGATGGGAGTATAAATTGATATAGCATCTATGAAAGCCCATCAGCAGTATTATCAAAAAGTAATTTGCACATATCCTTTGACCTGACATTTCCTCTTCTAGGAATTTGTTAAACTGGTAGAGATATATATGTGTAAAAAAGTATTAAATACAAGGTTTAAAAGTTTGTGACAATAGAAGGAAATGTCCACGGAAAGCATACTCTTAAAAAATTAAGAGTATATCCTGCCTCCTTTTAAATTGAAGCACCTGCAGGGGCGCCTGGGTGGCTCAGTGGGTTAAAGCCTCTGCCTTCGGCTCAGGTCATGATCTCAGGGTCCTGGGATTGAGCCCCGCATTGGGCTCTCTGCTCAGCAGGGAGCCTGCTTCCCCCTCTCCCTCTGCCTGCC
>CM052886.1:102494146-102553967 GCA_028534135.1 Potos flavus
ATTATTTCTTCCCAAGCTAAAACTCTGGGGATGTATCCTTAGCTGTTTACAGTGGCTCTGCTCCATGCCCCAAAGTGTCATGGGCCCACAAACTCCTAGCTCACTTGTCTCGCCATCCTGGATTTTGGCCGTTGTCCTTTGGGGCCAAGGGAACATCTTGTTTCAGTCATAGGAACGGGTGTAGAGTACTTGCCAGTTTCTTGAGGAGAGTTTCCTCTATGTGGCCCATAAATAGCTGTAAGGGAGACTGGGAAATGTGTCTCTCTCTGGGAGTCCATGTGTCCAACTTAAAAACAGTACTTTAGAAGAATAAAATGGAAAGTGGTATAGCAGTCTCTGCCATAATATCCTGTTATAGTTTGAAGTCTTTGTGGTGTAAGCAAACTAAGTTGGTCTGATAACCTAAATCTTTTTTTTCCAGTCTGAAGGTTAAGTAAGCCACATAGCTAAATAGTTAACTAGTATAAAGAGGTTTTAGTTTACCCTGAAAATAGTTTCTTTGAATGGCTGCTGCTTGAATTCATTTGAAATCATAGAGGGATTTCAAGTGACTACAGGACACTAAACTAAACTTTAGATTTCCAAAAAGTATTAGGTATGGAAACATTTTCAAGTAGGTTTTATTTTATTTTATTATTTTTTAGAGGTTGGGTTTTTTTTGTTGTTTTTTTTTTTTTAATTTGACACAGAGATAGAGAGTACAAGTAGGCAGAGCAGCAGGCAGAGAGAGAGGGAGAAGCAGCTCCCCCTGAGCAGGGAGCCTGATGTAGGGCTCGATCCCAGGACTCTGGGATCATAACCTGAGCCAAAGGCAGCTGCTTAACCGACTGAGCCACCTAGGCACCCCTCAAGTAGGTTTTGTTAAAAGGAACCTCTAAGGTCATAGAAATTAAGCAGACTTTCAGATTTATGAATTTTTCCAAACTAAATTATGGGAAATTGTTCTGCGACGTATCCTCATAAAGGTCTGCGTTTTGTAGAGACTTAAGCTGACCCACATTTTTTCTCCTACTTGTTTTTGTAGTTAGCACCCCGTTCTTTGTACTCTTTCAAGTGCCTTTTAAGTGCTTGTCTCCAGACCTGCTGTTAACTGCTTCTTTTGTCTCTTGCTGCTCTTCTTGCTCCATTGCAGGACCTTTCTTTATGAAGAGCTATTGGTTTGCTGCCATCGGCCAGATGGCAAGAACTCTCAATAAGCAAGGAGAATCTCAGTTCCTTGGCTTTGTATTAATCTGGGGATAGCTTTAATTTCTATTAAAAACAGAAGGAAGGGAATACCGTACCTTATTTTAAAGTCAGCTCTGTTGAGGTGTGATTTACAAACAATATAATAAACCCATTTTCATAGTTCAGTATATTTTGACAAACATAGGCATCCATGTAATCACCCCCTCCCCATCGTGACCCTGGGCCAGGTCTTCCTTCTGTTACTGTAGATTAGTTTGGTCAACAAACTAAGATAAACGGAATCATACAGGATATACTCTTCATTGTCTGTCTTCTTTTGCTCAGCATAATGATTTTATTGCTTCAGTATAATGTTTGTTGCCTGTATTAGTAGTTTGTTCCTTTTTATTGCTGAATACTAATCTATGACTATACATCAGTTTTTGTTTTTTTTTTTTTAAAGATTTTATTTATTTATTTGACACAGAGAGAGAGATCACAAGTAGGCAGAGAGGAAGGCAGAGAGAGAGGGGGAAGCAGGCTCCCTGCTGAGCAAAGAGCCCAATGTGGGGCTCGATCACAGGACCCTGAGATCATGACCTGAGCCGAAGGCAGAGGCTTTAACCCACTGAGCCACCCAGGCGCCCCTATACCTCAGTTTTTAATCTTTTCTCCATTGGTGGCCATTTGTTTTCTGTTTGGGCCTATTATGAATCATGTTTCTATGAATTTGTATATAAATCTTTGAACATATCTTTTCATTTCACTAGGATTGAACTTTGGAGAAGCATCAAAGTGTTTTCTTAACAAGAAAACTTTCCTTTTCATGGAAATCAATAGATAAAATAAAAACCCTTTTGTAAAATTGAAGGATAATTATGATTTATCAATAAGAGCCAAAGAAATTAAGTCTATTCAATTCAGTAAACTTTTGAATACCTGTGAAATGTTAGGGAGTATGTAAAACAAAAATGAAAAAGACACAGTCCCTGTCCTTGCGAAAATTACAGCCTAGTTTCACAATGGTTGAGAGCAAAGAAAAATTAATAATTGTTACACAGATATTCTACCTGCTGACTAACTCTGGTTAACCAGAGGTCAGAAAAAAACAGTTTTCATTGGGGCACCTGGGTGGCTCAGTCAGTTAAGCGTCAGAGTCTTGAGTTCAGCTCCCGTCATGATCTCAGGGTCATGGGGTCAAGCCCTGAGTTGGGCCTGTGCTGAGTGTAGAGCCTGCTTGAGATTGCCTCTCTCTCGCTAAAGAAAACACACAATAAAGAACATATTTTTCATTATTAAACAAATATCTGCTTTATAAAAGGAAATCTCTTCTTTGACATTCTGGTGGTTTATATAAATAGAATTCATAACATAAATGGAATTCATAACTATACCTGTACTAGATTTCGATAAGCCACAAGAAAATCATTTATTAGTTAATAGTTGTACCTTTAATGCTTTCCTGTGTATCCCATTTTTTTTAATGTTTGAAGTCGTTAATCACAGAAACCTAAATTTCCAATAAAGTAGGAATAACAAATAATGCATCTGTGTGGAATATTGTTTTTAAACATAATAATAATGACTATAAAATATTGAATAAAATACATACAAAGCATAAGAAGACAGTTTGATTCTATCCTAATCCTTTTTCTCAATTATGAGAAATTTCAAAAATCTAGAAAAATTGAAAGACCAGCATAGTAAATACTTTGTATATTTATCCATCTAGGTGTATTGTTTTATATATATATATATATATATATAAATATAAATACTTTTTATTTTTTGACTGGACTGTTTGAAAGTAAGTTGCAAAATCTATGACACCATATCCCTAAATACTTAAGCTTGCTCCTTCTAAGAATATGGATGTTCCTTTTTTTTTTTAAGATTTTATTTATTTATTTGACAGAGAGAGAGATCACAAGTAGGCAGAGAGGCAGGCAGAAAGAGAGGGGGAAGCAGGCTCCCTGCTGAGCAGAGAGCCCAATGCAGGGCTCGATCCCAGGACCCTGAGATCATGACCTGAGCCAAAGGCAGAGGCTTTAACCCCCTGAGCCACCCAGGTGCCCCAGAATATGGATGTTCTTTTATGTATTTGTCTTGGCTGCGGTAATGGTATTATGGTTAACAATAATTCTTTAATATCATCTCACAGCCAGTTTATAGTCATATTTCCCAGTTGCCTTTATAAGTGTCTGCTGTTTAAGTCATGATTAAAACAAGGTTCACATATTTTGGCTGTGGTTTATCTCGTTTCATCTAAAACAGTCCCCCTGCCCCCCACCACCCCAATACCTTTTGTTTTTTTTTCCCAAGAGATCAGGCCAGTTATCTTGGAAAATATCCCACATTCCGGATTTGTTTAACTTGTTCCTCTCTCCCTGTATTTCCTTAAAACTGGAAGTTCAGACTAAAAGATTGTTCAGGTTTCAGTTAAACATTTTGATGAGAGTAAAGATGATGGTGTGTACTTCATATTGAATAATTATTTGTTTTTGTTTTTTATTAACATATAATATATTATTTGTTTCAGGAGTACAGGTCTGTGTGATTCATCAGTCTTACCCAATTCACAGCACTCACCATACCACATACCCTCCCCAGTGTCCATCACCCGGATATCTCATCTTGAATCATTATTTGTAATTAGCAGTTTGACCATATGTTTATTGGAATCTAGTTTTTGAATAATTTTTAAGGTAAAACCTTGTTACAGTGCAAATCCCCTTTGATGAATTAGAAAATACTAATATTTGTAAATATATATAACCTGATGGCTTTTTCTGTCCCCCAAATGGGAGAACAAATTTTGGTTTTGCATGCTTTCTCCTCCAGGACTATTTTCAGTAGTGTGTAAAGAATAGACAGGAAGTAATAGGCTTTATTTCTGGATCAGTGATGCAGTTTTGTCCTGTATTCCCATATACTTTGGTAAAATACTCAAAATAACTTTTCCTTCATTATGTATATACCCATTACATAAAGCAGTGGTGGAGCTTAATATCCTTGTGTTTTGAATTAGGCTGAAACAAGGAAGCCTGGTCTTTTTGGTCACTAATTTGAGGGGTGTCTGGGTGGCTCAGTGGGTTAAAGCCTCTGCCTTTGGCTCAGGTCATGATCTCAGGGTCCTGGGATCGAGCCCCGCATCGGGCTTTCTGCTCAGCAGGGAGCCTGCTTCCTTCTCTCTCTCTGCCTACTCGTGCTCTCTCTCTGTCAAATAAATAAATAAAATATTTAAAAATAAATAAATAAAACCTATTGCTTCTTTTAAATTTGATCCCTCTTTGAAGAGGGGAGATTGTAGCATAGTTTATGAGTTGAAATTTCTAAACTGTATTCTTTTGGAGTGCAGAAACTGTCCTAGATGGGAACTGTCACTTGCCTTTTTGATAAGTTTTTAGGCGATGTCTAATAATTTGAAATCAAGAGATATTTTAAGGTTATTGTACCAGCAAATAAAATAATAAAGGGGAAGAAAACCCACATAATAAGTTCAGACTTTTTTCTTCCTGTTCTTTTTCTACGTTTAGTGAACAACTACTCTTCCTTGAGAGAAGTGACAGAATTAATTGTCTTTGCTGGCATGTCGGTGTATGATAAGCGTCAGGCACAAATAGATGTGCACGGCTAAGCAACTTCATAATTACAAGAAAAAGTCCCATTTCTCTGTTACTGTCAGAGTGCTTTTCATGTACATTATTACACACGAAGCTTTGCTGGACTCACTTAAATATATTTTTTTAATGGCAAGCAACAAAATAAGATCCCCCTTATTTACTGACATAGGGGCAGAATCAGTGCATCGTGGCTTTAAGTATCCTAATAAGTGATGACTCAACTATGACAAAAAATGCCACTCTATAAAGGGAAAGAAAAACCTCCCATCTAACAAATATTTTCTAAGTCCAGATAGTATTTTTATCTCAAATAGTATCCTATTTTGAAATTAATTGCACTTGGGTTAAATGCAGGTACCTTTTTCCCAGAACTTTTAGGTTGCATTCCTCGGACTTGCTGCCAATATTTGTTCATGTCCAACTATCATAGAGAAGACCTCCAGCCAAAGAGCCTATCCAGATTTCTCTATTTGAAATAATAGTACTTATTGCCAGACACTATCCTAAGCCTTTTAGAAGTACTACTAACTCATTTAATGCTCATAGCAATCTTATAAACTTAGTGCTTTTATTTTTATGACTTTATAGGTAAGGAAACAGAGACAGAGAGGTTAAGTTACTTGCCTAAGATCCCACAGGGAATAAATAGCAAAGCCAGGATTTGACTGTAGACAGATTATGCTGCACTGCATGTTCTTACACTCTGTGTGTCTTTCATAAGATACGATATGTGTTTGGCATTGAGGTTCTGGAAGAGGGGACGACAAGGCACATATGTGTCAGTAGAATCAAAAGGTCTTACGGTCAATTCATATAGAGGAAAATCTATTTTCTTTTTCCACATAATCTGAATTGCCATGAATTTCCTGATACTGTCCCTTAATCTTATTGGGACTCTGAAGATACAGGAATAATGCTAAACTCCTTTCTGCGAGTGTTTGGTATAGAATGTTTCTGTTGTCTTTTTTGTTTTGTTTTGGAAAATCTGAACTGGAGCCGGCGGTCAGAGGGCTCTAAGAGGGAGGTCTTAGGGAAAACACATAGACAAGAGGTATGCTTGAGACACTGGAAGAATGTAACAGTATGATAAATTAGCTTTTTAAAAGAACACAGTAATACATACTTTAGAAGTTCATCGCACAGAAACATTTTTTAAAATAGTAAACATTTAAAATGGAATGTATTGATTAAAATAGATAATCTCTCCAGCAATTACAATTTTTATGTTAAATGAACAAATCGGCAATTAAATTTTACATAATTTACATAAATTACATAATTTTAAACAGCCAGTAAACTTACTTAGCTCTCTCTTGTTGGATGTTTAGGTTTCTAGTTTGTTCCATAAGGAGTTATGTCTCTCAATATTAAAAAATATATATAGAATGGAAGCCCTTTGCATAAAAGCTATACAGTCTTCCGTCCTACTCTTTACCAAGTTGTGGGCCTACTTCCTTTAAGCAACTATTTTGACCTGTTTCTTTGTAGTTGGTTGTTTTGTTTTATTGAGATATAATTGACATGTAACATATTCATTTCATATTCTTTTGTTTAATACATATATCCATCATGCTTATTGCTATTTCTTGATCGATTAGCTTTAGCTATTACCATCAATTTGTGCTTGATTAAAGAAGATTTAAGTCACTTGTCCCACATCCACTCTCCCCTTTCTTACAACAGAGTTGTACAATCTTACCACAATCTAAATTTAGAACATTTTCACCACCCCTGCTGCACCCTCCCCAACCAAAAACAAACATACAAACAAACTCAGTAGCAGTCACCATTATACCCTTACCCCAGATTCTGGCAACTAATCTACTTTCTGTCTGTGAATTTGCCTATTCTAGACATTTCATATAAAAGAAATAATATGTGGTCTTTTGTGGCTGACTTCTTCACTTAGTATAATGTTTTTAAGGTTCATTCATGTTGCAAGATGTGTCTGAACTTCATTTCTTTTTATGGCTGAGTAATATTCCATCACATGGATATACTACCTTTTATTTATCCACTCATCAGTTGATGGACATTTGGGTTTGTTTCCACTTTTGGACTATTATAATTAATGCTGTTGTGAGCCATTGTGTACAATTTTGTGTGTGGGCACGTTTTCATTTCCCTTGGGTATATACCTAGAAGTAGAATTATTGGGTCAAATGGTAATTCTAATATTTAACATTTTGAGAAACTGACAAACTCTTTTCCAGAGCGTTTGTATTATTTCTCATTTCCATAAGCAATGTATGAGTATTCCAGTTTCTCCACATGCTCACCAACACTTGTTATTTCTTGTCTTTTTGATAATAGCCTTCCTAATAGGTGTGAGGTGTTATCTCATTATGGTTTCGATTTACATTTCCCTAATGTTGAGCATCTTTTCCTGTACCTGTTGGCCATCGGTATTATCTTCTTTCTGAAAATGTCTGTTCAGATCTTCTGTGCCCATTTTTAAATTGAGTTTTGTTTTCTCCCTATTGAGTTTTATGAATTCCTTAATATTTTGCATATTAGCCCATTATCAGATAAATGATTTCAAATTTTCCTCCCATTCTATAGCTTACCTTTGATTTTCCTTCTCTCTGTAGTAGCTTTTTAGTGTATGATGTAGTCCCGCTTAATTTATTTTTAAAAAGCTTTTGTATTTGCTTTGCGTGTCAAATTAAAAAATCATCAAGGCCTTTGCCCAGGAGTTAACCACCTATGTTTTCTTTTAGGAGTTTCATTGTTTCTGGTCTTAATGTTTAAGTGTTTAACCCATTTGTGTATGGTGTAATATAGTGGTCCAGTTTCATTCTTATGCCTATGGCTGTCCAGTTTTCCCAGCACCATTTATTGAAGAGACTGTCCTTTCCCCATTGTATATTCATGGCTCCTTTGTCATAAATTAATTGACCATAGATGCGTGGATTTATTTCTGTGTTCTCTATTCTGTTCCATTGATCTATGTGTCTATTTTTATGCTAGTACCATACTAGTTTTTCTTTTTGTTTCGAGAAAGAGAGTGATAGAGAGCGAGCAGGGGGAGCAGAGGGAGAAGGAGAGAGAATCTTAAGCAGGCTCCACACTCAGTGCAGAGCCCAAGGTGGGGCTCGATCTCAGCACCCTGAGATCATGACCTGAGCCAAAATCAAGAGTTGAACACTTAACCAAGTCATCCAGCCATCCCTAGTACCATACTGTTTTGACTACTATAGCTTTATAATGTGGTTTAAATCAGGGAGCATGATACAGCTTTGTTCTTCTTTTTCAAGATTGTTTGGTTATTTAGATTTTTCTATGGTTCCATACAATTTGTACGCTTATTTGTTCTATTTCTTTGAAAAATGCTTTTGGAATTTTCATGAGAATTACATTGAATGTGCAGATTGCTGTAGGTAGTATGGACATTTTAATACTGATTCTTCCAGTCTATGAGCATGGACTGTCTTCCATTTACTTGTGTGTTTTTTGTTTTTTTCCATTAATGTTTTATAGTTTTCAGTACACAGGTGTTTCACCTCCTTGATTTATTCCTAGGCATTTTATTCTTTTTGATATAGTTGTAAATGGCATTATTTTCTTAATTTTTCTTTCTGATAGTTCATTATTAGTATATAGAAACACAACCAATTTTTGTGTGTTGATTCTGTATTCTGCAACTGAACTGAATTTATTAGTTCTAACAGTTTTTTGGTGGAGTCTTTATGTTTTTCTATATATAATATATCATGTCATCTGCAAACAGTGACAGTTTCACTTACTCCTTTCCAATTTGGATGCTTTTTTATTTCTTTTTCTTACCTAATTGCTCTAAGACATCCAGTAGTCTGTCGAATATAGTTTCAGCTGTGGGCTGTGTCATATATGGCCTTTATTATGTTAAGATATTTTCTCTTTATACCTACTTTGCTGAGAGTTTGTATCATAAATGGGTGTTGAATTTTGTTAAATCTTTTTCGTTATCAAGATGATCATATGATTTTTATCCTTCATTTTGTTAATGTGTATCATATTGACTGATTTGTGAATGTTGAACCATCCTTGCATCCCTGGAATAAGTCCCACTTGGTTATAGGAACAATCCTTTAATGTATTGTTGAATTTGGTTTGGTAGTATTTTGTGAGGATTTTTTGCATTTATGTTTACTGGGGATATTATCCTGTAATTTTCCTTTCTTGTGGTATCCTTGTCTGGTTTTGGTATCAGGGTGAGTCTGGCCTCATAAAATGAATTCAGAAGAGTTCCCTCCTCTTCTGTTTTTTGGAAGAATTTGAGAAGAATTGGTATTGTTCTTTGACTTTTTGGTAGAATTTACCAGTAGACCTATTTGGTTTTTGTTTGTTGGGAGATTTTTGATTACTAATTCAATCTCCTTACTAGTTATTGGTCTGTTCAGGTTTTCTATTTCTTCATGATTCAGTATTGGTAAGTTATACATTTCTATCAGTTTATCAATAATTTCTTCTAGGTTGTCCAGTTTATTAGCATATAATTGTTCATAGTAGTCTCTTATGATCTTTCATATTTTTGTAGCACAGTTGTAACATCTCCTCTTTCATTTTTGATTTTGCGTCATCTTTTTTTCTTAGTCTAGTTAAAGGCTTGTCAGTTTTTGTCATTGATCTTCTCTATTGTCTTTTTAGTCTATATATTTCTGCTCTAGTTTTTGTTATATCCTTCCTTGTACTAACTTTGGGCTTTGTTTTTCTTTTTCTAGTTCCTTGAAGTGTAAAGTTACGTTGTTTGAGACTTTTCTTGTTTCTTAAGGTAGGCATTTATCACTATGACCTTCCCTCTTAGAAGCACTTTTGCTGCATCCCATAAATTTTGTTACATTTCAATTTTCATTTGTCTAAAGGTATTTTTTATTTCTCTTCAATTTCTTTGATTCATTGGTTGTTCGGTAGCATGTTTAATCTCTATTTTCTAGTTTTCTTCTTGTAATTTATTTCTAGTTTCATACCATTGTGCTCGGAAAAGATGCCTGATACGATTTCAGGCTTTTTAAATTTATTAATATTTGTTTTGTGAATATATGACTATTTTGGAGAATGTTGCATGTACACTTGAGAAGAGTGTGTATTTTGTTGCCTTTGGGTGGAATATTCTGTATGTACCTGTTAAGTCCATCTGGTCTAATGAGTCATTTAAGGCCATAGTTACCTTATTGATTTTCTGTCTGAATGATCTGTCCATTGATGTAAGTGGGATATTAAAATTCCCTATTGGTTTTTTCTCCGTTGAAGTCTGTTAATATATTTAGGTGCTCCTATGTTAGGTGCATAAATATTTACAAATGTTATATCCTCTTGTTGGGTTGATCCCTTTATTATTTTATAAAGCCATCTTTTCTTTTATGATAGTCTTTGTTTTTAAGTCTGTTTTTTCTGGTAAAAGTATAGCTACTCCAGCTTTCTTTTGATTTCCATTTACATGAAATACCTTTCCATACTTTCACTTCAGTCTGTGTGTGTCCTTACATGTGAAGTGAGTCTTTTGTAGGCCACATATAGATGGGTCTCGTCTTTTTTATCCCTTTAACCATTCTGTGTCTTTTGATTGGAGCATTTACTCCATTTACATTTAAATTAATTATTGATAGATATGTACTTATTGTTAATTGTTTACTGGCTGTTTTTTAGTTCTTCTCTGTTCTTCTGCTGTCTTCCTTTGTGATTTGATGACTTTCTTTAGTGGTATAATTATATATTCCTTTCTCCTTACCTTTTTTGTATTCATTATAGATTTTTGTTTTGTGGTTACCATGAGGGTTACATATAACAACTTATATCTAATAATGTATTTTAAGTTACTGACAGCTTAAGTTTGAGCCCATTCAAAAGCTTAACATTTTTACTCTTCCCCCATGTTTTATGTTTTTGATGTCATATTTTATTGTGTATCCCTTAATCAATGTAATCATAGTTATTTTTACTGCTTTTGTCTTTTAACCTCTATCTAGCTTTAGAGGTGATTAATCCATTTTCTTTACAATTTATTTACCTTTCCAGTGAGATCTATTCTTTCATATGACTTCTTGTTGCCAATTAGTGCCTTTTCTTTTCATCTTAAAGAAGTCCCTTTAACATTTTTTGTAAGGCTGGTTTAATGATGATGAACTCCTTTAGCTTTTGCTTACCTGGAAAACTCTTATCTTTCCTTCAATATTGAATGATAATTGCTGGGTAGGGTACTCTTGACTGGAAGTTTTTTTGTTTTGGTTTTTTTTTTTTTTAATTTCAGTACTTTCTACATATTGTGCAATTCCTTTCTGGCCTGCAGAGTTTCTGCCGAACAGTCTGCTCATAGTTTTATGAAGCTTCCTTTGCACATAATGAGTTATTTTTCTTCTGCTGTTTTTAATTCTCTCCTTGTCTTTAATTTTTGAGATTTTTTAAAAAAAGATTTTGTTTGAGAGAAAGTGTAAAAGAGAGAGCATGAGAAAGGGAGCACAAGCTGGATGAGGAGCAGAGGGAGAAAACGACTCCCCACTGAGCAGGGAGCCTGACATGGGGCTTGATCCCAGGACCCTGGGATCATGACCTGAGCTGAAGACAAATGCTTAACTGACTGAGCCACCCAGGTGCCCCAAGTTTTGAGATTTTAATTATGTGTCTTGTTGTGGCTGTCTTTGTTTGGATTCATCTTATTCGGAAATCTCTGGGCTTCCTAGATCTGGATGTCTATTTCTTCCCCCAGGTTAGGGAAGTTTTCAGCCATTGTTTCTTCAAACAAGATATCTGCCTTTTTTTCTCTCTCTTCAACTTCTGGGACCCCTATAATGCAAACATTAGTCCATTTGATGTTGTCTCATAAGCCCCTTAGGCTATCGTCACTTTTTTTTTTCCTGCTCTGATTCACTATCTTAAACTTTCAGTTGATTGACCCTTTCTTTTGCTTCATCTAATCTGCCTGTTGCATCTAGTGTATTTTTCAGTTCAGTTATTGTACTCTTCAGCTCTGTGACTTCTATTTGGTACTTTTTAGTATATCCTATCTCTATTAAAAGTTCTTGCTGCGTTCATCCATTCTTCTCCCAAAGTTGGTGAACATCTTTATGACCATTGTTTTGAACTTATTTCTGTCATTAAGGTTTATTTTTCTGAGGTTTTATCTTATTCCTTCATTTGGAACATACTCCCCTGTTTCATCATTTTGCTTGGCTCTCTGTTGGTTGGTTGGAAACAGCCACCTCTCCAAGTCTTGAAGGAGTGGCCTCATGTAGGATATGAACCTTGTCGTTTAACCCTGCCCCAACTCTTTTTTTTTTTTTTTTTTAAGATTTTATTTATTTATTTGACAGAGAGAGAGAGAACACAAGCAGGGGGAGTGGGAGAGGAAGAAGCAGGCTTCCTGCCAAGCAGAGAGCCCGGTGTGGGGCTTGATCCCAGGACGCTGGGATCATGACCTGAGCTGAAGGCAGCTGCTTAACAACTGAGCCCCCCAGGCACCCCCCCTGCCCCAACTCTTTGTTGTCTTTCAAACCTTTCAAACCTTTGTCCAAGCAGCCTATTATATTTTTAATAGATCCCAGTAGTTGAGGATATGCTAAACAATTTTTAATAGCTCCAGTAGTTGAGGAT
This sequence comes from Potos flavus, assembly GCA_028534135.1. Classification (NCBI taxonomy): domain Eukaryota; kingdom Metazoa; phylum Chordata; class Mammalia; order Carnivora; family Procyonidae; genus Potos; species Potos flavus. Next base: position 102,506,506 of record CM052886.1, read on the forward strand.
AACCCTGAGGGGAGGATTTAAGCACCTAGAATCAGGCTCTTTGAAACTAGACCCTCAGGCAGCAGCTTTTAAATGTATGCACATATATACATTACTGTGGGACCACAAGCATAAGTCTCACTGGCCAGGCAATTTGACATTGTCCCCTGGGCAGCAGTTGCAAAAATCAGGCCTCCAGATGAGTGTATAATCTCTTTTTTGGGAGATACTGGCAACCTGGAGCATGGCAAAAGAGCTCCAAGAGGCGTCCACAGCTACGTTCCTTGAGAGCAGCTCCATAGTCTATTAAATGTGTGACAAACCTGAAGCCCACCAAAGCTTTAGGACAAGCCAAGCGGCCTTCACAGAAAGACTGGGGGTTGTGCCTTGATATGCAGTCTACACAGTGCCCTGGAGGTAGCTTCCTGCCAGGACCCATCTCTTTGATTGCCACAGCCCCATGGGATGCAAGCCCCGCTGGCCACCAGAACCCAGAGGATGGCAGCTGCAAAAACCAGGGCACCAACTGCATGTAAAATTCCCCTCTAGGAGGCAGCGGTGCTTCAGAGCATGGCTGGAGAGTGCAAAGTGGTGCCCATCCTCTGAAGTCTCTGGAAAGGCCTGTAGTCAGCCCCTAGATTCATGTTTAATTATATTGATTTTGAAAGTAGAAAATCAATGATCTATTAATAACTTATGTTACTTTAACTATTATACCTGTAATTATATATACTTTTTTGTTTAGCTTTTGATGGTTTTCTGGAATTTTTATTATTTTTCCCCGTTGTGTCATCTTCTTTTATCATGTATCTTCAGAGTCTCAAATATACTTTCTTGTCTGTGTATTTTCCCTGAGACCTCCCTCTTAGAGCCCTCCAGCCTCTGACTGTAGATTAATCTCAAAGTAAATACATTTTAGGGTTTGTTTTTTTTATTCCAGTATAGTTAACATACACAGTGTCATTAGTTTCAGGTGTACAATACAGTGATTCAGCAATTCCATACACGACCCATTTTTCATCACAGGTGCACTCCTTAGTCACCATAGGTTTTCTTTTGAATTGTTCTCTTGGAACTTTTTTTTCCTGTCATCAGTTTTGGATTCACTGTTTACCTGGATCTCATGTCTTCTTTCTTTAACCTTTTGTTTCCTGTCCTCAAGTAACTTCTTCAGAAAAGGTGAATGATAAGTTCTGTATCCCTCCATATTTAAAAGCCTCTGCCCTCAAATCTATTCAGAGCTAGATTGAGTAAAACAAAAAAGTTATTTTCCTCAGAATTTAGAAGTCATTGCTTCATTGTCTTTTCATATGCTGGATTTCTAATGAGACATTTGATGCCAGTGTGATTATTGCTCTTTTAAATCTTTTTTCCCCCCAGAAGCTGTTAGGATCTTAATACTAGATTCTGAAATTTCCCTAATAATATATCTATATGTTGGTAAAAATAATCCTGCTTAGCACCAAGAGGGCTGTTTCGATTTAAATAGAGATTGTATTTAATCCTGAGATATTTCTTGTATTCTTTTTTTCTTCTTGTATTCTTTTAATAATATCCTCCCCTCCAAAGAGAAATCTCTTATTTTGCAACTCCCGTTATTCAGATGTTGGACCTTCTGAATTCATTGTCTCTTATCTCTTTTTGGTGCATCTGTCATCTCCATAGGTGATTCCCCCCCACATACACACATTTAGAAGACTGTTTATATTCCAATGATGCTTTACCACATTACTTATCTTTTAGAGCACCTTTTACCATTTGGAAGTCAATATAATTTAAGATATTAAATCTCTCTATTCACGTAAATTATGGTTGGCCCTTGAAAAACAAAGGGGTTTGAGATGCCAACCCCAGCACAGTGAAAAATCCATGTGTGTTTTGACTGCCCAAAAATTCAACTACTAAAAGCTTACTGAAGCCTCACCTTGCTAGTAACATAGTTGATTAACACATATTTTGTATGTTGTATGTGTTATATACTGTATTCTTTTACTAAAGTAAGCTAGAGAAAGGAAAATATTACTAAGAAAACCATAAGGAAGAGAAAGTACATTTACAGGACTATACTGTATTTATCATCAAAAAATTTGCATATAAATATGTCCCATGTAGTTCAAACCCATGTTGTTCAAGGGTCAACTGTAGTTTATTTATTTAAAAAAATTTTTTTAAAGAGTTTTATCTATTTAGTTGAGAAAGAAAGAGAATGAGCAGGGAAGAGGGGCAGAGGGAAAGGGATGGAGGGAGAGAAGCAGACTCCTGCTGAGCAGGGAGCGCGATACAGGGCTCGATCCCAGGACCTGGAGATTATGACCTGAGCTGAAGGCAGAGGCTTAACCAACTGAGCCACCCAGGCGCCCCCAACTGTAGTTTTAGAAATTGTGTTCTTCTGGGGGCATCTGGGTAGCTCAGTCGGTTGGGTGCCTGACTTTTTTTTTTTTTTTTTTTTTAAGACTTTTATTTATTTGACAGAGAGAGACACAGCGAGTGAGGGAACACAAGCAGGGGAAGTGGGAGAGGGAAAAGCAGGCTTCCCACAGCAGGATGCTGGGATCATGACCTGAGCCAAAGGCAGACGCTTAACGACTGAGCCACCTAGGCACTCTGGGTGCTTGACTCGTGGTTTCAGCTCAGGTCATGATCTCAGGGTCCTGAGATCAAACCCTGTTTTGAGCTCCCAGCTCAGCAGAGTCTGCTTCCCCTCAGTCTCCCTCTGTCCCTCCCCCACCCCAACCCCCTGCTCATGCATTGTGTTCTTGCATGCTCTCTCTCTCTCTCTCTGAATGAATGAATGAATGAAAGAAAACCTTTTTTTTTTTTTTTTAATTGTGTTCTTCCTGAATGCACTTCTCTCAGATCAGTTTTCCAGTTGTTTATCTTGGTCTCTTATCTTCGGGGGTTGGAGGCTTTCCTTAAATGTTTACTAATACTTGGTCAGCTTTTCATATTTATGATATGAGCCATTAGAGAACTGATTGAAAGCCTTGTATCCCTAGCAAGGATTTTTCTTTAAGATAAATAAGCAGAGAGTCATCTGTGATTCTGGGCACCAGAATCTGGAGAACTTTACTCTGGAGTACCAGCATCCACACTGACAGCCTTCGTTATTCCATTTGTGTTCATTTTCGTTAGAGAATAACCCTACAGGATAAATGCCAGACTATCTACTGTGCTGTGTTAGGGTGTCAGTGTCATTTTACAAAACTTCAGTTAATCTCTTTCTTTATACCTATGTATCCATTGTTTAATCAGGTATCACAGGTTGGCTATCTCTGTCCACCACTGTAGCTCACCCTACTTTTGTCTTTCTGGGTTGCCAGGACATTGCTCTTTCTGTCTCCACGTTGTTTTAGATTTATAATCTTATTCCTTTATTTAGTTTTGTTGGCTTTGAGCAGGAAGATGATAAAAATAGTTGTGCAATCCATCATCTTAAAGTTTGTTTCTAGTTTTTGGCTATAATAAATGCTATGATAACCATTATTATGTCCAAGTCTTTGTGCGTATCTTAATTTTTTTCACGAATTTTTAAAGCTTTTTAAATTTTAAAATAGGGGCGCCTGCATGGCTCAGTTGTTGGGCATCTACCTTTGGCTCAGGGCTTAGTACCAGCATCCTGGGATGGAGCCCTGCATCAAGCTTCCTGGTTGGCGGGGAGCCTGCTTCTCCCTCTTCCACTGCCCCTGCTTGTGTTCCCTCTCTTGCTGTCTCTCTGTCTGTCAAATAAATAAATGTAATCTCTTTCAAAAAAATAAAAATAATAAATTTTAAAATAATTGCAGGTTCACAGGAAGTTGCAAGGATAGTATAAGGAGGTTCCAGTTTCCCCCAATAGTTGCTTCTTATGTAACCATATCAAAACTAGGAAGTTGACATTGGTATAAAGTGTGTGTTTATCTTAATTTATAGGATAAATATTCAAAAGTGAAATAATTTAAAATTGTTGTGATTATTGCCTAATTATGTTATAAGTACCCAAATTCAAACTCACTTAGGCTGTATCCAGAGGGATTAATAGGGAGGGAGTTGTCTGTGAACCCTGGAGATACATTCAGTGCCTATTTTCCTCCACCCTTAGCCAATAAATATCTTTGCTTTATTTTTCTTTATTTTGACTTCATTCTCAGAATTCTCTCCCTACTTGGCAGCAATAAACATCTTGGACAACTCCTCGGTCCTTATTGCTTAAGATTTCAGAAATAGAGCTCCCAGCAGCCATCATTTTCCCCTCAAAAGGATCCTAGATCTTGCTTGGATCATGTGTCCACCCTTGCAGGGAGATAGGGTGGCTAAGGCCATATGATTGCAGCTTTGGCAATTGTAGAGGATCATTTCCTGAAAGGAAATGATGCTGGATAGAAGATAAAGCAGAGTGTGAAAGTAGCAGTCCTATCCCTGCACTCTTACCAACCTAACAATGAGTTATATCTTTTTAAAATTTTATCTATTTTTTAAATGATGTGAATATTTCGTGAGTAACAGCTTTTGTTTTATAATTGGTGTATTCATGGTTATACATTTTTCTCAAGTGAAACTGTCACAGATTTTAACATGTAATATATTCATTTCTAAATACTTTGAAATTTTATTTTTTTTTAAGATTTTATTTATTTATTAGAGAGAACAAGCGGGGTGAGGGGCAGAGGGAGAAGCACACTCCCCACTGAGCAGGGAACCCGATGCAGGGCTCAATCCTGGGACTCAGGGATCATGACCTGAGCCAAAGGCAGATGCTTAACCAACTGAGCCACCCAGGCACCCCTACTTTCAAATTTTAAATTTAATTTCCTCTTTAAATCAAGATCTAAGATATTTTTATTGTATCTTATGGTATGCCCAATCTGGGGATCTTTTTTTGGATGTTTGGGAAGACTAAAATATAAAGTTCACATATATCAATTTAATATATTAAATGATCATACAGTTGATGCCCGTGTGTACTCCTCCTTGATCATATCCCTATATTGTAGCTCCACTGTAGAATTTATAGTTACCCTGAATTTGTTCTTTCTTTTTTCTTGTTTTAATTACTTTTTTTCTCAGCTTTTTTTGAAATACAATTGACATATAATATTGTGTAAGTTTAAACTGTACAACGTATTTACTTGATACATTTATATTGAAATCTTATTGCCATTGTACCATTACCTAGCATCTGTTGTGTCAGATAATTATCATTTCTTCTAGTGGTGAGGACAATTAAGATCTAGTCTCAGGGCACCTGGCTGGCTCAATCCTAGATCATGGGAATCTTGATCTCAGGGCCATGAGTTAAAGCCCCATGCTGGGCTAATTTACTTTAAAAAAAAAAGTGAAAGTATACTTAAATATTTTTAATTAAAAAAAAAGATCTTGTCTCGAGGTGCCTGGGTGGCTCAGTTGGTTAAGCTTCCAACTCTTGATTTTGACTCAGGTCATGATCTCAGGGTCATGGGATTGAGTCCTGTGTCAGGCTCAGCACAGTCTGTTTGAGATTCTCTCCCTCTGCTCTTCGTTCTGCTCATGCACTCTCTCTCTCTTAAATAATAAATGGATAGATCTTTAAAAAAGAAAAAAAGATCTAGTCTCTTAGAAAGTTTAATGTTTAGGGGTACCTGGCTGGCTCAGTCAGAACATGTGACTCTTGATCTTGGGGTGATGAGTTCAAGTCCCACATTGGCTGTAGATGTTACATAAATAAACTTTTTTTTTTTTTAAAGAAAGTTTAATGTGTGTAATACAGTTTTGTTGTCTGTAATCACTCTACTGTGTATTAGATCTTTACTAGTTGCAGTTCTGTATTTCTTTACATTTTAACTATATATTGGCCATTTTGTGTGTCTTAAATTTGGTTAAAGTGATATATATATTCTGTGTCTTGCTATTTTCACTCCATCTTGTTTGTGCAACTCATTCATGCTCTTTTATGCGTGTAATTCATTCATTTTGTTGGATATAATATTTCATTATATCAAAATACCATGACTTATCCATTCTCTTCTTGATGGACATTTAGTTTCCTGCTTTGGGTTATTACAGATAGTGCTGCTATAAACATAGTCACATGTGCTGCTTCTGGGGTGTTCATAGCAGTGTGACTCATAATAGTCAAAACATGGGAACAACCCAAATGTCCATCAGTTGATGAATGGATAAATGAAATGTGATCTATCCATATAATGGAATATTAGTCATAAAAAGTAACAAAATACTGATATATCCCACAACATGGCTGAACCCAGGAAAACATTATGCTTTGTGAAAAAGTCAGTCATAAAAGACCATATATTGAGTGATTCCACTTACATGAGATGTCCAGAAAAGTCAGATTCATAGAGACAGAAAGTAGATTAGTGGTTTCCAGAGTCTAAGGGAAGAGTATAATGGTGAGTTATTGCTAATGGGATTGGGTTTTTTGTAGGAGTCATGAAAATGTTCTAAATTTAGATTGTGGTACGATTGTACAACTCTGTGAATATACTAAAACCACTGAATTATATGCTTTAGATTGGTGGACTTATGGCATGTGAATTATATCTTTCTAAAGAAGTTAAAAATAATTTCTAGGACAGTATTTTTCAAACCAACCTTCTAGTAGGTTATAAACCAATTTAGTGAGTTAGTAATAGACTTTGTAAAAAAAAAAAAAAAGTGGTGAGCTCATGTAGCTACATGTAGCTAATGTTAATATATAATTCATGAAATGTCGTAAGTAGCATATTCTTTATGGCAATTATAAATATATAGTATTTGCTCACAAAAGGTGGTAGTTTTGTTTGGCACTTTGGTTTTACTGTTTATTCGGGTGATTAGAGATTGGGGTAAAGGACGGTTAGGAATGAGGATTATACCAGAAATGGAATCTGAATTGAAAAGATCCTTAGAAATAAGGGGGAACACACTAACCAATACGGTTTTTATCTGTCTCTTCTTACTCCTGCGTCAAGTCTGGCTTGGAAATATAAGAGAAACAAAACTGCCAAACTTTTCCACTACTTTCTGCCTTCCTCACAGATTTTTGCCTTGGCTTCATTCTGTACCCTAGTTGAGTACATTCCTATTTCTAACAGTACTGCTGTTTGGATCAAGTTATCTCTTCTGAAATCATACTGCTATTAAAATTTGATCCATTGTCCATTTCAATTTCTACGAGAATTTGTAGATGTACTGGGTTTAATTTTATATGCTTTGAGGGCTTTAAAGTGCTGACATAATTTGTTTCTTCTGAACGTGAATAGCAAAATTTGAGACCTGAAGTGTAGGTATGAAGAATTTAAAAGCACAGACTAAAATTATTTTAGAACTCCCCTTTTTTGTTCTAGGAAGAATGGGTTTTAGTTCCTACCATTAGTAAGCTGAAATTTCTTTCTGTAGCATTTCTGCCAACTCTTTATTCTTAACACCCATCATCAATGGAAGTTAAAGTGATTCTGAATTCTTTAATCATATCACTATATCATCCTCATTATGTACTAGTAACTGTCTCTGTTTCCTCATAATTTCTCTTTTCTTTCTGTTTTTGTCTTTTTATGACAGACTTTTTTCAGTTGTCTGATATTCCTTGATGGACATCATTTACAAAAGTATGGCATTAGTAAAACATGGGTAGTTTGAGAAAGCCAAGATGATATAGGCTCAGAAGGAAACTTTAACTAATATCCTTAAGGCAAAGGACAGTGCGGCATTGAAACTAAGCAGGAATCTGTAAAAAAGGAACATTCAAAAGCAAAAATGGGGTGCCTGGCTGGCTCAGTTGGTAGAGCATAAGATTCTTACTCTCAGGGTTGTAACTTAAAAGCCCATGTTGGGCATAGAGTTTATTTAAAAAAAAAAAAGTGTAGGAAATTAAAAATATGGTAGAAATGTAGTAGACAACACAAGTTAGATAAATCTAGAAAGTAGAAGAACAACAACAAAATCTAAGGAGATAGAAAATGTAAGAAAATCAATGTAGTGAGTCAGAGGGTCCAGGGTCTGAAAAAACATGTTCCAAAGAGAATAGACAAAATGAAGAGGATTAAATTTACATTGAAATACAGGAAATTTTCTTGGAACTAAATGAATCTCTGCCTTACAAGTAATTACACAGAAAGTACTTAGCAAGCTGGATTTTGAAAAAGCCATTCAGGAAATTTCAGAACATGGAAATTAAAGAGAAAATCCTTTAAAAACACTGAGGGAGAAAAAAGCCTGTTTGGAAGACTCAAGAAATCAGAAGGCATTGGTTGGACTTGTCAACAGCAACACTGAAAGCTAGAAGGCAGCAGAACATTTACTTTATACCCAGACCAGCAATCAAGGGTGAGGATAAAATAATAAGAGAGATCTTAAACTTACCTCCCGTGTGCTCATTCTTCAGAAGTTACTAATAAATGTGCACTATGAAAATGAAGGAGTAAATCACTGTGGGACTGAAGGGACAGGACATCCACCAGAGAGATGATGAATATTAAGACATTATATATTTGAAATGAATACTTAAATGTAAATTTAGTATATTTTTAAAATGACATTCAAAAGTTAAAAAGTAGGATTCCCCCCCTTAAGTAATCTTTCTTTATTAAAGTTTTAGAATAAGAGGAGAGTTTCTTCTGTCCCAACACATGTCAGGGTAGAGACTTGTATTTCACATTGTAACTTGCAGTTCATTATTCAATCTTGAATCCTTTAACTGGGAATTCTACTTAAAGCTAAAAAACTCTTCACAAATATATTTGCTTCCAAGACTGTCCAAATCTTTTAAAAATAATTTTTAACATGAATCCCATGATGTTTGTAGAATCCTAATATTTCAGCATTTTTATGTCTGGTTTTCACTGTTATATTTTACTGCTTTCAAAAGTTTCAAATTATAGTTCTCAGTCAAATTGTAATTTTCTTTTATTTTTTGTAATTGTAATTTTAAAGGCACAAGTTTGAAATGAGGGAATCTGTTTTAGAAATTCATTTTAATCTTAAATTCAGGCATATTCATTCAGACTCATATTTCCACATAAGAAAGTGGGCCAGTTCTTTACTAAATAAGTTTCCCAAAGACATGTTTTCACTAAACATGAACGCTTTGATTAGTGTTGTTTATAGCTACTTTTGTATTCCTGGAAGACAAAAAAGTACCCAGAATTGAGGCAGGTTGGAAAGGTCACCAAAAAATCTAAATCTGAATCATTAGTTATGCTTGCCAAGGTATTCCCTATGTCTCAATAGCCCACATAACTGGTTTTGCTATTAAAACTTTTTTCTGTTAAATTGTATCTCTTGAAAACTAATGAAACAGAATGATGAAAAGATAAATATTGAAAAATAGGGATTAAAATTCCTTTTCCTTGGGGCGCCTGGGTGGCTCAGTGGGTTAAAGGCTCTGCCTTCAGCTCAGGTCATGATCTCAGGGTCCTGGGATGAAGGCCCCTCATCAGGCTCTCTGCTCAGCGGGGAGCCTGCTTCCCCCCACCTGCCTCTCTGCCTACTTGTGATCTCTCTCTGTCAAATAAATAAATAAAGTCTTTAATAAATACATACATACATACATACATACATACATACATACTTTATAAAGCAGGCAACTAAGAGGTGTCAACCTGAATACAAACCCAAGTCTTTCTGCCTCTGAACTTTTCAGTGCACAAAAATTTTGATACAACTAATTGATGGCATGTTAAGAAAGGAATTAGTAAAAAAAATTTTATTCATTATAAGATGAGAAACCATTTTTACCTATCAAGTAAGCTAAGTTTTCCAAACCTGTTAATACTTAAGTACCAAAAGTCCATATATGGCAGGGAATGTACAACCTCTTTAGAAAAGTCATACTTACATAGTAATTCTAAAAGCTGTTCATGGCCACAGGCTGGAAAGAAACAGTTTAAAATATTAGTTTGTTCAGAATAGAAGTGTTTTAAAACAAAATAATTGTTTTCCAAACTTTCTAAATTTAACATGTTGTTTTTATAAATAGGGAGAATGTTTCTATCCTTTCCTGGTGGTTTAACTTCAGGGAAGTAATTCTGAATGCAGAATAAAGATTAAAGATTATCTGAAAGATTAAAGATTAAAGATTAAAGATAAAAGATTAAAGATTATCTGAAAATACTCATCAGCTTTATTTTTAGTGGTAAAAAATTAGAAACAAGTTAAATGTCCAGCTGAGCAGAATGTGCCAAAGTAAGTGGTGATAGGTCTAAGGAAAATATGTAAGATTTAAGAGATGGCATAGGAATGAGGAAAAAACTTTAAACTATAATAGGAAAAGCAGGATATCAATTTGTTTATATAGTATGTGATTACAGATACATATTTTCATAAAAATACAGGAAAATACTGAAAGAAAATATAATAGTTTTATCAGTAATTTGTTTGGATATTGAGTTCAAGTATTTTCCCTTTGTACTTTTATGTGTTTCCCAGATTTTATTTTATCATGTACTGATTTTTAGTATTATTTTCCTGGGGCCTCTAGGTGGTCTGTTAAGCATCCAACTCTTGGTTTCAGCTTAGGTCGTGAGATCCAGCCCCTGCGTCAGGCTCAATATGGAGTCTGCTTGAGAGTCTCTCTCCTTCTCCCTCTGCCCCTCTCACTCGCGTGCATTCCCTCTTCCACTCTCTCTCAAATCTCTTTTTAAAAAAGTATTATTTTCCTAACGTAAGATAAAGTGATAGCTAATATTTTCTTAGGCTACCACTAGATAATATTCTGTTTATATTACTGTTATGTGGGGAGACATTTTGATAATGACATTTTCTTAATGTCCTATTTTATTTTGTCCATATGGAATGATCATGTTTGTCTTATTTCTTAGATCTGAAACTCAGCACCGAGGCTCTGCTCCCCACTCTGAAAGTGATCTACCAGAGCAGGAAGAGGAGATTCTGGGGTCTGATGATGATGAGCAGGAAGATCCCAATGATTATTGTAAAGGTAAGGCTTTTGATAAGGAGATACCAAGTAAGACATGATTCGTGTATATACAGTATCTCACTTAAATATTTGGTCTATGAGTCTAAGCTGTTTTGATGTTTTCTGCTTTGCATCCTTTACTTGAAGTATAAGAAATAATATTTCCTCTCAGTTCAATTTAATTTATTAAAGCTTGGTTTTATATTAAATCTGTTTTTACCCTCTTTTCTCCTTAAAAATGATAGTGCATATTTACCTTAGAAAATTTCAGAAGTACTTTAAACAAAAAGAAAATAAAAGCCATCTGTAACACTATCACCCAGAAGTAACCAGTGATGAGATTTGGTATATAGACTTTTCAGAAGACCTTTTCATTACTTTTTCTCATAGTGATGATTGCTAAGATAAGCTAAACTGGAATTATAGATACTTAATAGCAAGTGGTATCAGAATGTATCTTACCATCTGGGAGAACCTGGTTTGTGTTATTCTCAGCAAGCAAAATGTAAAAATACCTTGATTCCTGCCACTGTTGGTGGCCTTTTCAGGCTTTCCTTGTTTTTGTTGTGTTGTGTTTTAGGAAAACTTAGTTTTTTAACTTTTTTTTTTAAGTTAAATGAATGGAATTCATTAATCTCCCTCATAAAAATATATCCCGAGACTGCAACTATAAATAGATTTTATTTATAAACATTTATATGTTTAGGTAAATCTATAAGATTATTGAGAGGTAAGAATATTGCGATACATCCTTATTTTTGTTTGAGAATGACTTATTTTGGGACACCTGGGTGGCTCAATCAGTTAAGCATCTGCCTTCAGCTCAGGCCATGATCCTGACCCTGGGATCTGGTCCCGCATGGGGCTCCTTGCTCAGCGAAGAGCCTGCTTCTCCCTCTGCCTGCTGCTCCCCCTGCTTGTGCACTCTTTCTCTCTCACACACATACACACAAATAAATAAAATCTTAGGAAAAAAAAAGAATGACTTATTTTTTTAAGTAACGTGGTTGTTCAACAACTTGCTTACTCTAAATCATTAATCTTATTTTCTAAGATTTTTTTTTTAAAGATTTATTTATTTAGAGAGAGAGAGCGAGCAAGCACAGGCGAATGTGCACGCAGGGGGTGGGGCAGGAGCAGAGGGAGAGGGAGGGAGACTCTCCAGCAGACATGCTGCTGAGCACAGAGCCCAACACAGGGCTCTATCTCACAACCCCGAGATCATGACTGAGCCAAAATCACTAGTTAGATGCTTAACCAACTGAGCCACTCAGGCACTCCTAAGAATTTTTTTCATAACATAAGTTCAGTAATACTGTGTGTGGCTGACTTAAAATTTTTTTCTGTTCAGTTGATTATGTAGAAGAAACCATTTTTATTTGATAGACGGTGTATAGATGTTGGAAAATGGAATATGAGATATCTTATTTTTACTACTTAAGTGACTGTTTCCTTCCCATTGTTTCTTCCAGGAGGTTATCATCTTGTGAAAATCGGAGATCTATTCAATGGGAGATATCATGTGATCAGAAAGTTGGGCTGGGGACACTTTTCAACAGTGTGGTTATCATGGGATATTCAGTAAGTTGTAGTGGTCCTGCAAAAGAATTAGTTAGGTGATGCCTAAGAGTTTTCATCTGATTATCCAGATATGATCCAGCCTTCAGTCTAGCTCTAGACGAATTTCTTGATCAGAATTTTGTTGTTGATAATCTTTATTGGGCAAATTTATCTTTCCTCTGGGGAAGAAGTGCCTTGGAGACAACAGATTGATTAGATTAGTATCCATAAGACACATGGAACTTGGGAATTCAAAACATTACAAATATTCAATGAAAGTATGGTATGTAAATTCATAGGGTGTTTTTGTTTACTGGGGTAAATTTTTAAATAATGTCCTATGCCATCCTATGTGAAGTTTTTCTTCTGGCTTCTTCTAAGAAAGTATTAAAGCTTTTAACCTTTTAGCTTTTGACATGCAGACATATAGGACACTTCTGGTTTGATGTGGTTTTCCCCCATATTTATTACCATTTCATGATTTTCTTTAGATTCAGAGAGACATTCATAAGGTAGACTTTAACTTGGAGAAATGTGTGCTGACTGAGATTACCTGAGAACAGATTTTCTTCCTTCTATAAATGAAATCTGGCCAGTTAGTACCATTAACAGTTACAAGGGATTGCATAGAAATAGCCTATGTTTAAGTACAGGAAAACATGGAATCAATATTTGTACTTTTGTCACTGCCTCCCAGTTATGGCTAAACTTTACCTTCCTTTTTTTTAATTTATTTTTTATTTTTTAAAGATTTTCTTTATTTATTTGACAGAGAGATCACAGTAGGCAGAGGCAGGCTGAGAGAGAGGGGGAAGCAGGCTCCCTGCCAAGCAGAGAGCCCAATGCAGGGCTTGATCCCAGGACCCTGGGATCACCACCTGAGCCGAAGGCAGAGGCTTTAACCCACTGAGCCACCCAGGCGCCCCTAAATTTTGCCTTCCTAAAGTGAGGATAGGGCATTAGGTCTTAACTGCCTGTGTTTATTTCTTAGGGGGAAGAAGTTTGTGGCAATGAAAGTAGTTAAAAGTGCTGAACATTATACTGAAACAGCACTAGATGAAATCCGGTTGCTGAAATCAGTGAGTATCAGATCATATGTGTGAACCACAAAGCATCATAAACAAAGTTTTGCTGAATTAAGACATACCAAATGTAGACTCTTTAGCACGACTGATTTTTATTGTAAAGTTCCATTATCCTTAAAGAGGTAGAGGAAGATGACAATATTTATAAATTCTGTGCTTGTGGTAGGGGAAGTGGTGGATTCCCATCAGAAGCATTAAAAAAAAAACAAAACTTTCAAATAAATGAAAATATTTATGGAGCATGTTTTATGTACCAGAAAGCACAAAAAATGTTTTACTTTTCTACTATGGTTAAAAGTAAAGTTGTCTGACAATAGCCAGAATATCCAGATGTCCATCAACAGATGACTGGATAAAGAAAATGGGTGTGTGTGTGTGTGTGTGTGTGTGTGTAATGGCATATTACTTGGCCATCAAAAAGAATGAAATCTTACCATTTGCAACGACATGGATGGAACTAGAGGGTATTATGTTAAGTGAAATAAGTCAGTCAGAGAAAGACAAATATATGATTTCTCTCATGTGGAATTTAAGAAACAAAACACATGAACAGAGGGGAAGGGAAGGATAAATAAGATAAGATAAAAACAGAGAGGAAGACAAACCATAAGAAACTCTTAACTATAGGAAACAAACAGGGTCGCTGGAGGGGAGGTGGGTGGGGGGATGGGGTAACACTTAGTGATGGGCGTTAAGGAAGGCCCTTGATATAATGAGCACCGAGTGTTATAAGCAACTAATGAATCACTAAACTCTACTTCTGAAACTAATAAAAAAAGTAAAGTGTGAATAAGTATATCTATTTTATGCTTTAAAATATTATAAAAATATATAAAATAAACACTGTGTTTTTTAATTCCTTTTTTATATCTGAAAACTTAGGTAAATTTTAGAAAAACTTTTTAGTTTTGTTAAAAATTAGGAAGTTATGGTAGAAGGAGCTTAAACTCATAGTTAGAAAACCTGGGCTTTAAGACCAGCCCTAGTCTGATATATCCTCTAGCTCATCACTCCCATTTCTTCTGAGCCCTTGAGTTTTCATTTGTAAAGTGAGGATGTTAGACCAGGAGAGCTCTAAGAAAGTAATCAGAGTGCCAGTCTGACAAGCTAGGAGCCTGCACCGGAAAGTTAAATCAATACTGCTTGCTTCCTTCATTGAGAATGTTTTTTATGGGGGGGAATAAAGGTCAGCTGAGTAAACAGTGTAAGGAATGTTGGTTCAGTGGTTGTTTTGCATCCTATGAAAGCTCCTTAATTCCTTATGGCCTGGTAACCAGCATTAATTTGAGAGTCACACTTTTAGTGGAAAAATGGTTGAATTAGAGCAATAGTCTTTGTCAGTTGTATTTCCTTTTGTGTGCTGTTTATTTCTTTGCCTATTGAGCTATTAAAATTGTAGTATGTTTTTCTCATAGATTCGTGTGCTCTTTCTTGGGAGTAATTAATCCTTTGTTACATGTGCTGCAGGTATTCCCTCCCTCCCCCACTATTGGGCTTATTTCCATGCTTTCCCTTTTGCTAAATACTGTCTCTTTCCCACTGTAGGTTCGTAATTCAGACCCTAATGATCCAAATAGAGAAATGGTCGTTCAACTACTAGATGACTTTAAAATATCAGGAGTTAACGGAACACGTATCCTTTTAAGAACTCTTTGAAAATAAATCACAAAATAACCTATCTCCAAGAAAGGAAACCAGATTTATATAAATAGCATTCATCTCTTTTTTTCTCAAGGCAAAGTATAATCAAACTACTTCGGGTTATTGTAAACTTCTGAACACAGATATGAATATTGTTTATCTTATATGTTATGACTTGTCAGGGTATTGCTTTAGGCTTTTTCAAGCCCTTTGCAGGCAAATTAAACCAAAGTCAAAAGGAAAACTTTTTTTTTAATTAGCCTTGTATTAGTAAAGGTTCTTAATGGAAGTAATCTTTCATGATAAATACTAGATAAAGAAAAATTTACCACATTGTATTATCTACCGGCCTTCAACATTGAAGAGGCTGTGCATATAGGTTATGCTTAGAATCTAAACAGGTGTGATTGCGTTCTATCAAAATGAAAAAACTGACTTGTTTAATGTTTTTATCTGGATTTTTAGAATTTCTGGAGTTGGAAGGAACCTTAGCTGATTTTTTTCGTAAGTTAATATCACGGTGACATGTTGTGAGCTGATTAAGAGGTTATTGCAACAGCCATGCTTATGAAGGCTTATCAGACTTTTCAGAATAAAAGACGAAGTAGAATCTCACTTGGATTGGAGAGTCTAAAACTACCTGTTCATAAACTATTTAAAAATGTTAAAGACATTTCATCTCTCATTCTACTTTTTCTGCATATTTAGCTTCTCTTAACATACACTATTAATTGCCAATTATCTCTTTTTAAGGAGGTGGGCTACATATGGTTCTGGCATCATGTGGACTATGGTAAGAGATTTGAATGGAGAAGTGAGAGAGAACAGGTGATAATGTGAAAAGATTTTATCTGTCACTCTGAATTTAATTATTTCCTTGGAGAAGTACAAATCACATATCCCTGATGTCTGAAGAAAAGTGCTTCAAGAATCATCCATTTTAAAGCAGAGTCTTGTGACTGTTGTGATCACTTTGTAGATGCTTACGCTGTATGTGTATAATAAGGCTAACCAAGATATAAAAACATACATAGGATGCCGTTAGATTCTGTTTCCCTATTGTTTGATCTTGTAATGTTTGTCATGCCAACTCTCTCTGCTAATTTGGGAAAGTTACAAATAAAACTAGAAATATTCTAAATAGTCTCCTCAGTAATGCTTGAGTATCTTTATTTGACTCTAATGAAGAAGGGTGGTTTTTTGCTTTGTTTTGTTTTTAACTATTGAAATCTTAGTGGGTTTGAATTTGAAGTTCCAAGATATTTTCCAAATATTACCAGGTGGTTTCTCTGTAGTTTTATCCACTGAGTCCCTCTTTGTCCTGAGCCCATTTCTCCTCTGTTCTTCCTACTTATCTCCCAACTATCTTGGCTCCTGCATTATTTGCTGCTACTAGAGATTGAAAAGGATAAAAGTCAGAGCACTGAGTTAAGGGTTAATGGGTTATGCCATTCTCTTCTCACAAGATAAGCATGTCTGCATGGAGCCATATATCTGTATTTTTCTTTGTATCTGAGCATTTCCAGACCACTGTCCTTCTCATACTGAAATATAAGGGGCCCTGAATTAGGAGGGAGCACAAGCAGGGGGAACAGCAGGAAGAGCCAGAGGAAAAAGCAGGCTCCCCGCTGAGTGGGGAGCCCAGTGTGGGGCTCGATCCCGGGACCCTGGGATCATTATCTGAGCTGAAGGCAGACGCTTAACCAACCGAGCTATGCAGATGCCCTGGTTCAGTCTACTTCTATAGGTGGTAAGAGGCGAGGAGTGATTAAAGAGGGACAGCTGTTCTATATATACTATTGACATTAGCCGGTGAGTATCCTTTTTGGTCATCTATGTGACCTACTGTGTCTTTAGGATACTTTTTTTTTCTAGTATGTATTTTTGCCTCTTTTCTTAGTTCATTACTCATAATGTGCTCTAAATGTGACTCTTATTAGTGTTCAGCCCTTTGTGTTTTTTCTTTACACCATCTCCCCAAAAAAGTTTTTTCATGTATCTTTTTATCCAATTCTTTTTGTTTCTTAAACTACTAAATGTTTGGTCATTTTTATATCACTGCTTAGAGATTAAAATACCATGTCAAATTGCAGTGCTTCTCTCAACAAATCAAAGATTGAAACTAGCAACATAATAGAATAACTTAAAAATTCCATTTTCTGGTTGTTTTTTTTTAAAGCAATCTGCATTTTAAAAAATCCTGTTTTGGTATATTTCATGTATACAAAAGTAGAATAGTTTAATTAATCTCCACAGACTCATTACACATTTTAGGATCTTGTTTAATCTTGTTTTGTCTCTACCTCCTGCTAATTTTGTGGCCAACCTTAGATATATTATTTCACCCCTAATTATTTTAGAATGTATCTCCAAAAGACAAGGACTTAAAAATATAACCTCAATACAATTACCATACCTAAAAAAATTGGGACCAGTTTTTTTAGTCACCCAGTATCTAATCTGATAGTGTTTTAGTTTTCAAATGTCAACATACTTTTTTTTCTTTCAGTTTTTTATTCTTTTTTGGGTTTTCTTATTTCTTATTTGGGTATTCTTATTTCATTCTTATTTCAGTTTTTCTTTCTTATTTTCATTCTTATTTGGATATCACATCCTTATTTTTCATTCTTATTTGGTTGGATATGAAACAATATATTGTTTAATATATCTTATTTGGGTATTTGTGTAGATATATACACACATATATATACTATATATATTATATATACACAATATATTATATATATACACACATATATATATATATACTATATATATCTTCTGTGTCTCTACTTTTTAATATATGGACTATAGCTGTAAATGCTTAATTTCCTTGTCTGCTAATTCTATGTCAGTTATGGTTCAGTTTTGAATGATTGATTATTGTAATTTTCAGCTATGTTTTCCTGCATCTTTCCTGCCTGTAATCTTTGATAGATATGTTGTGATTTTTCATTTGGCTGCCGGATATTTTATATTCCCATAAATCTTCTTGAGCTTTGTTCTGGGATATAGTTATAACACAGGGGAATAGTTTGATCCTTTTCAGATTTTACATTTATGATTTGTTAGATAGATCCAGGGCAGTGTTCAGTTGAGGGCTAATTATTCCCTGTAATAATCTACCCAAACACCTCATGACTATGAGTTTTTCTAGTCTTTATTTTTTTTAATTGAGATAAAATTGACATAGAACATTGCATTAGTTTTGGGTGTACACATACTGATTTGAAAAATGTTTACCTCGCAAATGGTTACCACAGTAAGTTAACATCCATCACCACTCGTAGTTACAGGTTTTTTCCTTGTGATGAGAACTTTTGAGATCTACTTTCTGAGCAACTATCAAATAAACAATGTAGTATTTGTTAACTGGACATTATATCTTTGTTAACTGTACATTATATCTCCAAGACTTATCTTAAACTAGAAGTTTGCACACACACCACATCTTTATCCATTCTTCCATCAGTGGACTATGTCTTGGCTATTGTAAATAATGCTGAAATGAGCATGGGGATGCAGGTAACTTAATGAATTTGAGATACAATTTCATTTCTTTCAGATAAATACTCAGAAGTAGAATTGCTGGATTATATGGTAGTTCTATTTTTAATTTTTTTGAGGAACTTTCGATACTATTTTCCATAGTTTTCTGCACCAACTTATGTTCCTACCAGCACCACACACTAGGGTTCCCTTTTCTCCACATCCTCACCAACACTTAGTATCTCTTGTCTTTTTGATAATAGTCATTCTAACAGGTGTGAGGTGATATTTTGTTGTGGTTTTGATTTGTATTTCCTTGATGATTAGTTGTTGAGTATGTTGAGTACCTTTTCATGTCCCTGTTGGCCATCCGTATGTCTTCTTTGGAAAAAATCTCTATTTACATCCTCTGCTCATTTTTTAATAAAATTTTTTTCTATTGAGTTGTGCGACTTCCTTATAATTAACCCCTTATCAGATACATAGTTTGCAGATATTTTCTCCTATTCAGTACATTGCGTTTTCATTTTGTTAATGGTTTGTTTTGTGTGCAGAAGAGTTTTAAGTTGATTTAGTCCTGTTTGTTCATTTCTGCTTTTGTTGCCTCTGCTTTCTTTTGCTGTCAAATCCAAAAAATCATTGCTAAGACCAGTCTCAAGGAGCTTACCACATATTTTTGTCTAGGAGTTTTATGGCTTCAGGTCTTAACATTCAATGAAGTCTCCATTTTGAGCTGATTTTTGTAAGTGGTATAAGATAGTGTTTAAGTTTCATTCTTTTGCATGTGGCTGACTAGTTTTCCCAACACCATTTATTGAAGAGATTTGTTTTTTCCCCGGTTTATATTTATATCTCCTTTGTCATAAACAAATTGACTATATATATGGGTTTATTTCTGGCCCACGACTGTGACTATGAATTTGTCTAGCCTTTTTGATGAAAACAGACATTGTTGGAGCCTTTTGGGAACGCTGGTCACTATTCTCTCTAATCCCCTCAGATGATATTTTCCCCCTGCCTCCAGTCGTTTCCTTGTATACTTATATTGATTAGTAGTACTCTGCTAAATACTTGAGGGGATCCCTCTGCTGATCTCCAAGATTCTCTTTTTCTGTAGGTGCCTTGGTCTCCCAAGACTCTTAACTCCATCTCTTCAACTCCAGGGATCTGGAAAGTCTCCAGGCAGTAAGATGGGGCAGTCAGAGGATTCAGCTCATTTGTTTCTCCTTTCTCAAGGATCACTGCCCTTATTGCCTGATGTCAGGGTCAATAACTTTGTTGTTTTATGTATTTTGTCTGCTTTTGTTGTTGTCATTTTAAATGAGGGTAAATGCATGCCCTGTTAACTCCATCTTGACAGAAGCAGAAGTTCCTAGGGATGTTTAACTTTGAGAAATTGCCAGCCAGCTTTCCAAAATGGTAGTACCATTTTATACTTCTCTTAGCAAATATGAGAGTTCTCATTGCTCCATATCCTCCCCTATATTTGGTCATATTGGTGTTTTTATTTTAGTTATTCTAGTGAATTTGAAATGCTATCTTATTAAAATTTTGATTGTGTTTCCCTGAATAGTGTGTCCCTTTAATATTCTTTAATTTAGAACATTGCCTTCCTTTAATGGCACTGACTTTTTTTTTTTTTAAGAATCCAGAGCAGATATTTTATCTTTTAATTTGGATTTGTCTGATGGTTTCCTGAAAATTAATTCCAAGTTAATTATTTTGGTCAAATATACTACATGGATGATGTTTTATTCTTCTCAGTGTATTAAATCAGAAGGTACCTGACATTGGTATGTGCTTTATCATTAGTGGGTAATAAGTTGGATCACTAGGTTAAGGCACAGTCTTCCAGATTTCCCTGTTTAGAAGTACTTTTTTCCTTTCATAATTAATAAGCAATCTGAGATGATACTGTGACATTGCGACTTTATTCCCAACAATCTTTAACTCAGTAGTTTTAGAGTTCATTGATTCTTACTTGAGTCAGTTATTACTATAGTAATTATAAAATGGTGATTTTCTATTTCTGTCTTTGTATATCTATTGACTTTTTCTCTAAAAAAGATATTTCCAGGGACACCTGGCTGGCTCAGTTTCAGGGCCGTGATTCTGAGCCCCATGTTGGATGTAGAGATTACTTAGAATGAAGATTAAAATCTTTAAAATAATTAAAAATTAAAAATAATTAAAAAGATATTTCCCTACCCACAACACAAACTGTTTGGACTCATTCAGTTTTTATTTATAAGTTAATTCATAACTTCATTTTTAAAAATGCTTTCAACTTGGCCAATGGCATCCTTTCCAAGGTGTTCTCTTGATATGTTCCATTACTGTTCACAGCAGCAAAGTTTCCAGATTCACCTGGAATTTGCCCATTTCTTCAAGGAACCCAGCTTTTCCTTTAATGGAGAATCTTATTTAAAGGAGAAGTCTGGGCACTAGGTCATCATTACATATGTATATTTCGACTTTTCCCATATGTAGAAATTTCTGGAGGTGCAAGATAGCAACATACTACTAAAATCCCAGCCGTGCCCTGCACGCTAGTAGGCTCCTAGTTACTCCTGCTTATGGTGATTGGGATGTTGATACATAAAGAGAACACACGGTGGCACTAGAATCAAGATTAGTTTTGTAAACTACAGAGCATAAAGCAAGTCAGTTTCCTGTTTTTAAAAAATGTTAGCCTTCACATTTTTTTAGGTTAAGTTTTGGTACATTATCTCCTGTAGTTTAAACAGAAGTTATTTTTGTCTTGCTTTGAGACCATGAGAGTAGGAGTTGTTACCCTGAGCATTAGATTTGCATCAGGGAAAAGAAATCAACAACTTAAAGCTAGTGCTTTCACTAATTGAATGTGCAGGTTTCACTTTTCTTTGACTACTGAGTGTTTTAATGTACATAGTTTTATCAGGAAACCAGCCACCCTGAATTTTCCATTTTTTGGATGCTTTCAGTAACTAAAGCATTCATTAACCTTTGGAATTCAGAATATTGACAGCTAGTTATTTTTTTAGTCATACTCTGTAACTTTTTATACTGAAAGAATTATACAGTAACAATTTCATTGGGGTAGAACACATTTTATCTTGCCTCTTTCTTCTTTTGTGCCTCCCTTTTCCTTCCTTAACAAACTCCTAGATATCTGCATGGTTTTTGAAGTTTTGGGGCATCATCTGCTCAAGTGGATCATCAAGTCCAATTATCAAGGGCTTCCACTGCCTTGTGTCAAAAAAATTATCCAGCAAGTATGTATCCTAGTTTTTTCTATGTGCTGATTGTTTTATATTCTTAAAGTGTCAGGAGTATCCTATATCCAATAGAATTTTTATTTTAAAAACTAGGGATTTTTTTTTAATTGTTAAAATTAGGTGTTTTATTCAGCCCCTAGTGTTTATTCTCTCTTTCATTGTTTTAGCAATAACCATTTTTCCAAGATTCATCTCCTATAATAATCATTAGAGAAGAAGATGTGTTCAGTGACTGGTGTTGAAAATTTGGAGCCCTTATCTGGAAGTTCTGGTTGCAAATATTGATTATATATTAATAGAGAATTTCTATGTCAAGTTATTACTATCTGTAGAACATTGTTCAAGGGTATTTTCTAATATTCTAAATAGCTTTCAAAATACAGTAAAGAAGTTTACTCTGAGGAAAATATTAATACTTCAGAGGGCATATAATTTGGTTGGATAATGTGTTTTAGTGGAAAGAGCTCTAAACTGGGAATCAAGAGACCTCAGTTCTTTATCAGCAAGGAAATTTGAATTAAGAGATATCTAAATCTCTTTTCATCATCATATTTCAACATTTTAAGAGCATATTGACTTTTATTCTCAGCCTTTATGTTCTTCATTAAATATCTCCAGGTACAATTAGCTTTTTAAAACAATTAGCCTTTTAAAACTTTTTATTATAGATAAACTCTTCCCTTTGCTCATAGTTTACAGGTAATCTTTCTGGGGAAGTTTCCTTGTGCCTTATTAAAAATGCTTTATTCTCTGTTGAAAACTACGATATTGTTCTTAACATTTTTTATTTTTTAAAATGTTGTATTGTGATTTCTTCCTTCTCCAGAAAGACTTGTATTTTGTGTTTGCAAGTCTACTGCTCTATTCCCATCCAGGTGTTACAGGGTCTGGATTATTTACACACCAAGTGCCGTATCATCCACACTGACATTAAACCAGAAAACATCTTGTTGTCAGTGAACGAGCAATATATCCGAAGACTGGCTGCAGAAGCAACAGAATGGCAGCGATCTGGAGCTCCTCCACCTTCTGGATCTGCTGGTGTGTTTTCTTTAAGGACTTTGATCTCATTAGAAGTTAATAGAAGTTCCGGGGCACCTGGGTGGCTCAACTGATTAAGCATCTGCCTTCGGCTCAGGTCGTGACCCAGGGCCCTAGGTCCTAGGATAAAGCCCCGCATCAGGCTCCCTGCTCACTCTCTCTGTCTCACTCTGTTTCTATCTCTCTCAAATAAATAAATCTTTAAAAAAAAAAAAAAGAAAGAAAGAAAGAAAAAAGTCGAGAAGTTCCTATTTTTATTCTATTACCAGGCAGTTAAGTAAAGCATTTCTCATTTAACAATAAAATACAGTAAGTACTTATGTGTAAGAAATAGTCTCAGCCTTCAAGACTTTAAATTTTAATCTTCAGTATTGCTGTCCTGTAGAAAGAAGTCTAGAAATCGTGTCTTCTAGGTACAGATATTCTATTTTGTATACTATAAAAGCTATTCATTTTTCATGTTCTTGTTTTAAAATATTTTTTCTTGTGATTCAATGGCCATTTTTGATGTGTTTACCTCTGACCATGATCATACATACGTGCTTGCTGATAGATTGGTGTGATCTGTGCAGAGGCAAGATAACTTTGCTATCAAGAACTTGAGTTTAAGCACTGGAGTTGACAGACCTGGTTCGAATCCTGGCTTCATCATTGGCTGGGTGTTTTTGAGCAAGTGTCTTAACTTCCTTTTCCTTCATGCAGAAGTTCTTGGGATTAGTTCCCTGTTAAAGCAGTTAATAGGTTGCCCCAAGTATTATTTGCTAAATAAATGATGGCTATGATTATGATGATTTTTTTTTTGCCATTTGGGGTATAGATTTTAATTTTAGTAGTTTTATTATATTTGAGGAACTTTTTTTTTTTTTTGAGGAACTTTCTTGATCCTCAGTTTGAAATGTCAGTTTTCATAGGTTTCCTTTAAAAAGGAAGACTAAAGGGACGCCTGGGTGGCTCAGTGGTTAAAGCCTCTGCCTTCGGCTCAGGTCATGATCTCAGGGTCCTGGGATCGAGCCCTGCATTGGGCTCTCTGCTTAGTGGGGAGCCTGTTTCCCCCCTCTCTCTGCCTGCCTCTCTGCCTACTTGTAATCTCTCTCTGTGTGTCAAATAAATAAATAAAATCTTAAAAAAAAAATAATAAAAAGGAAGACTAAAGAAGGGGGAAATGAGAAATTGTTTAATGGGAATAGAGTTTCATTTTTCCAAAATGAAAACGTTCTAGAAATATTACACAACAATGTGAATATAATTAACACTGTTGAACTGTACACTTAAGAATAGTTCAGAGAGAAATTTTACCTTGTGTGGCTTTGACTACAATTTAAAAAAAATTTTTTTAAAGAAGATTCTACTTCCCACCTAATCTAAACTAATACCCATAACATGCTATGTTACGAATTATTATATAGCTCTTAATGCTGTGCTCCTTCTAAAACTGACCAGTGCCCCTTCTAAAACTGACCAGTGCCAAGGGGAAGAATTAAGAGATGGGGGTTCTTGCCTATCGTTTTCTATTTTAAGCATACATGGGAATGAGATTTTTGTAGCATTAGTAGTGGAAACCAGAAATGGGGACTTGGATCTTTGCACGTATGGATTTTATCTGGAGAGGAATTTAATTTATTTTATTTGCTTTATTTAATTTAATTTATTTAAATTTATTTTAAGTTTGCTAACTTTTATGTGCATTATTCTTTTTTAAAAGACGGCACTTCTACCAGAGTTGCTTTTAAAAACAGTAGTTTTCTTATATAGCTTGCTGAATGCCAGGATTCTTACTTGGTTTTCTTTTCTTTTCAGTCAGTACTGCGCCCCAGCCTAAACCAGTAAGTATAAGGTGTTTCTACGTTTAATTCTGATCTTTGGGCAATGGGCAGGGATTCTTCTGTCAGAGATCACAGTTTGTGTAGAGTTTGAAAACCAAAGAAAAAAATATTCCTGCGCTTCGATATTTTCTCCAGTAAATGCACACGCATCTTTAACAAGTTTGTACTGGTGAGGCTTCTATAACCTTGAGTGTATCTGAGAGTACACCAGCCCCACAGATGGCTCAGAGGATCAAAATTTATTGTTAAGTTTGTTTCTATTTGGTTTCATAAGAGTATCCACATTGTTTAAGTTAATGAGAAACTTAAGTGCTATGTTAGGAAAAGAGTGAAATTTAATTAGGAAATATTAAAGTTAACAGTTATCTCCAACTGGGGGTAATGGATTAGCCACCTGAAGGCTTTATCTGTTTGTAATCTCCGCCCAGGCTGACAAAATGTCAAAGAATAAGAAGAAGAAATTGAAGAAGAAGCAGAAGCGCCAGGCAGAATTACTAGAGAAGCGAATGCAGGAAATTGAGGAAATGGAGAAAGAGTCGGGCCCTGGGCAAGAAAGACCAAACAAGCAAGAAGAATCAGAGAGTCCTGTTGAAAGACCCTTGAAAGAGAACCCACCTAATAAAATGACCCAAGAAAAACTTGGTATAAATAGAGCATACACAAAAATTTACTTTAACATTACTTTATCATTGTTCTATAATATATTGGTTTCATGCATACAACACATCTTGGGGGTGTCCTTATACAGTAAGAGTACAGAACCTTCATAAATGTCAGGCAGGTAATATTCAAATGTAATTTCTGACTTTTCTATGGAAATGCAACATAGACTTCATTTTGCAATTGAGTAAGGATAAGATCTTTTTGTCCTTCCATAAATAGGTCTTAGATGTTCAGTTATGTTTTTATGTCACCCTATATAAGTTCTAGAAAGCATTTTTAATCTTGTGGAGAAATTTTTTTGTTCTTTCACTCATACACATACACATACATCCTTTTTGTCTGTTTGTTCCTTAGAAGAGTCAAGTACCATTGACCAGGATCAAACACTTATGGAACGTGGTGTAGAGGGTGGTGCAGCAGAAATTAATTGCAATGGAGTAATTGAAATCGTTAATTATACTGAAAACAGTAATAAAGAAACATTGAGGCTTAAAGAGGATCTACATAATGCTAATGACTGTGATGTCCAAAATTTGAAGCAGGAACCTAGTTTCCTAAGCTCCCAAAATGGAGACAGCAGCACATCTCAAGAAACAGACTCTTGTACACCTATAACCTCTGAGGTGTCAGATACCATGATGTGCCAGGCTTCACCAAATGTAGGCCAGTCATTCAGTGAACAGGATATCAGCCAACTTCAAGAAAGCATTCGGGCAGAGATACCCTGTGAAGATGAGCAAGAGCAAGAACAAAACGGACCATTGGACACCAAAGGTACCTAAACAGACATACTTCCCCAGTACACCTTCCCTGAATAGCATATTCATGAATTGCTAGTCTAAATCTACCATTGTTTTTATAGTAAAGCTTCATAGCAGGTTCCCAAGTTACCTTCAATGTGTAAATTTTTAGCTAATTATGAATTGTATTGGTCACGTAGTGGGTGCACAGCGTTTCACTTGCTCTGAAGGCAGAGGTAGGTTTTAATTGTGTAAGCTGAACATGTTGCTCTACTCTTTTTACCTTACAAAATTTATTGAACTTTTCTAGTCAGAGGCCTGAGTATATTGCTTCAGAGAATTGTATTAACCTTTGGGTATTTTTGTGTTCACTAAACACTCTTATTAATGATACCCCTTGTCTATAGGAAAATCCGCTGCTGGAAATTTTCTTGTTAATCCCCTTGAGCCAAAAAATGCAGAAAAGCTCCAAGTGAAGATTGCTGATCTTGGAAATGCCTGTTGGGTGGTAAGTTAACCTTAGTGCTGTGTTTTGAAGTGACTAGGAATGAAGGAAAATTTGAACTTTAATGTGCTAAGGAAGAAAACATCTGTAGGTCTGTACCCAGATTGCCGGTTAACATTTTAGTGAAAATTTTTTCACTTTTTTCTTAATCTTCTATTATAGAAAAGTTGAAATATACTTAACAAAAATAGAGAGAGTAGTATAATAAAACAGCCCCCACTCCCATTCCAGGTGCCTATCACCCAGATTCAGTAATGTTAACTCCTGGTCAATCTTGTTTTATCTGTATTCTAATTCACTTTCCTATTCAATGATGCTTATGTTCGTACTTCCCCGTTATTTTCAAAATTGTTATCTAACTTATTAATTGTAACCCTTTAACTCATTTAATATTTTGGACACTTTGTCAAACAAATTTATATCAAATTCAGTTGGTTATGTAGTATTCCCTAACGTACTTAGGTTTTTATACATTTTTGATAGGTCTTTGCAGTGAGCATCTTTACTCACAAATCTTGATGTGGTTGTCCTTAGGACATGACCTATGTCCTTAGAACATAACATAGAATTCCTAACTAAAAAATCGGGTGCTTTTTTTAAAATGAATTTTTGATGTATAGCGTCCTGTTAATACTATTGTTTACCTAGTTAAGAAATTGGGGGAGGGCATTATTTTTAATGGACACCTCAAAAATCTACAGTAGAATGATTTGCACATAAATGACACTACTCGGAGTCATATACTTTGTAAACAGGAATGTTGAAGATTGCTGAAGCAAAAACTGTGCATTATTAAAAATCCACTTTAATAGGTTTTACATTTATTTTTATACTTCAAATTTTTCTATTTCATATGGCATTGAAGTAATTAGAATTACTCCGCCATACCACGGTCTGGTGTAGGCCAGCCAGTCTTCACCTGGCTGACTGCAGGATGACTGCCGTAGCCTACTCACTCGTTCCTCCCTTCAGGTGCCCGTGCCCCCTGTAAGACCGTTGTCAGCACACCTATCAGAGTGACTTCCCTCAAAATGAATGCCAAAGTCTTGACCGTGTCCCACACACCACCAAGCAAATGATGCCTGCCTTCTGTCTGGAATTCTCTTCCCAAGACAATGTACAACTCACTCACTCATTTTCTTCAAGCTCCTATTCAGCTGTCATCAGGGAGATCTTCCCCTGAACACCTAATATAATTAGCAAACCACCACTCTCCAAACCCATACACCTTTACTATATTCATTCATGTATTGTCTCTTTCTTCCTCTCCCTCCTCAATTTTTTTTCTCCATAACACTTATCACACACAGTCTGATACTATATAGTTAGTTGTTTGCTTACTATCCCTTTTCCTAAATGTATGTCCCATCACAACAGATTCTTTTGTTCACTGCTATATCTACAGTACTTAGAACAGAACCTGGTACCTGGGGAGGTGCTCAAGAAATATTTAAATAGGGGCGCCTGGGTGGCTCAGTTGATTGGGCGACTGCCTTCGGCTCAGGTCATGATCCCGGAGTACCGGGATCGAGTCCCACATCGGGCTCCCAGCTCTACGGGGAGTCTGCTTCTCCCTCTGACCTTCTCCCCTCTCATGCTCTCTCACTCTCACTCTCTGTCAAATAAATAAAATCTTAAAAAAAATATATTTAAGTAAACAAATTGTGAGTTCTGCATTGGCTCTGTCACAGATAGCATGTGGTACAAACATCAGGTGCTTCAGGCTTCTCGGCCTTTTAGAACACCTTCCTCCATTATTTTCTTACCCAATTGGCGCACTTTTCTTTATTCTGCTACAATTTTTCATGTCACCTTTACTACCACAATTACTCTTTTTTCGTCTGCATGTCTCTTCTCTTTTTAAAAAGTGTGTCCCTACGCTAAAATGACTTTGTCTTCTTTTCATTCATTCACTCCTTCAGCACATGCGCTGACCTTCGTCCTAGGACACTGTAAACTAGACATCAGTATCTTGTCCTGCTGAATCCTAGTCAAATGTCACATCTTAGTGATCTCTGCAGCATCAGCAGCGTCTGGCATTCAGTAATGGAATTGTGTATGATTTTCAGATTGCTCGATTTTTTAAAAATATTCTTATCAGTTATGCATGTATGTAGTTTATGTTGATTCAAAAATCTGTCCCCTCCCTTTACCAGTTTTTTACTCCCCACACAACAGCATTTACCTTCATATTGCTGATAAATAACTTAGCTACACTGCTCCCAATTTTTTTTTTTCAATTTTAGGCATTATATAGGATTTACGTACTATCACTGCACCCATCCCCATGCTCCCAATTTAAGATGATTTTGGCTAGTTAATCATTGTATGTTTGCATTATTGGGACCCAGTGCTATCTTGAATATGAATTGTACTGATTCTTTTTCCGTTTCTGCCTAAACTATGTTTCATTTGCTTAGTCATCTTTTTTTTTTTTTCTTTTTTTTTTTTGCTTAGTCATCTTTGTAATATTTATTACTTAATTCAACCCCATGCTTTCACCCAGTGGTATAAATACGTATACTTTAATGCATGCAGATGCCTTGAGTACTCTTTGAACTTCTTCCTGAAGAGTTCTGTCTGGAACCTAGAGTCTTCTAACCTGTGTTCACCTGTTGGATTGCCCCGTAGGCCTGCGGCATTCCCGCCATTCAGATTTCCTTCCACCATCATCCTGGAGATTATGTTTACTCTCTCTTTTTATCCCCTGCTTTCTGTCTCTTGGATCTTCTTTCTTGGTTTACTGTAAAATGATTATTTTTTTGTTTTTTGTTTGTGGTTTTTCTTTTTGTTTTTGGAGTATATATAACTTGTAGTAGCTTCCTAAGAAGGGGTGCATGAGACTGGGAGGGGGCACCTTGTGTGTTTGCTATTGTCTCTGTCCTACTTTCACACTCAGTTGACTGCAGGCAAAGTTTTAGATTGAAAACAATTTTCCTTCAGAATGTTTGTCATTGCTCTATTATCTCCTAGTTCCCTGACTTGTTGCTGCTAAAGACCAATGCCGTTCTGATTCTTGATCCCTTGTATGAAACCTTTTCCCCTGTGAAAGTCTCTAGGATCATTATTTCACGGTGCTATGCCTCACTTGGGTCTGTTTTTATCCATTATACTAAGGACTTGGTGTGCACTTTGTTTGTTTGTTTGTTTATTAAGTTTATTTAAACGATCTCTGCACCCACCGTGGGTGGAGCTTGAACTCAGAACCCCGAGATCAAGAGTCACATGCTCTTCCAACTGAGGCAACCGGGCACCCCTGGTGTGCACTTTTAATTTTGAAACTCTAGTTCTTTGTTTTTGACTCTTTCTTTGTTGTTTGGTTGGTTGGTTGGTTTTTTGTTTTCTTTTATTTCCTTGATTTCTATTCTCTAGCTCTGAAATTTCATTATTCAAATGTTACACCTCCTGTGCAGGTATTATCTTACTTCACTCTCCTATTTTCTGTCATTTTCTTTTTGCTTTATTTTCTGGGAGATTTCTTTTCTTTCTTTTTTTTTTTTTAAGATTTTATTTATTTATTTGACAGAGAGAGATCACAAGTAGGCAGAGAGGCAGGCAGAGAGAGAGGGGGAAGCAGGCTCCCTGCTGAGCAGAGAGCCCGATGCGGGGCTCGATCCCAGGACCCCGAGATCATGACCTCAGCCGAAGGCAGAGGCTTTAACCCACTGAGCCACCCAGGTGCCCCTGGGAGATTTCTTGACTAGTTATTATATGCTTTATTTTTTCTCATTTCTCATTACATTTTTACTTTTCAAGAGTTCTTTGGTTCTCTGATTATTTCTCAGAGGATATAATTTATTATCCCATTTTTGACATTTTTTCTTCCTATGTGATGTCAGTTGCCTTCTTAAGGAAAGCGGGGTTCACATGCAGTTATGTAGTCACTTGGTTTCCCTGTTTTCAGAATGGTACTCTCCCCTCAATTGTGTGGAGCATCCTTCAAAGACCCTATTTTACTCACTCTAGAGAAAACCTCCAGATGATCTGTCTGTCCAGGGAAGAAGCTGTTAGATTGCATCATGCCCTGTGTTCTGGAACCCTGTTTCTTTAAAAGATGTTGTTGTTGTTTTAAGATTTTATTTATTTATTTCAGAGAGAGCTGCTAGAGAGCACGAGGTGGGGGAAGGAGAGGAGTGGAGGGAGGAGGAGGAGCAGACTCCCCGCTGAGCATGGAGCCTGACCTAGGTAGGGCTCCATAGTGACCTGAGCCAAAACTGAGTCAGGCACTTAACTGATTGAGCCACCCAGGCATGCCATCTTTAAAAAATGTTTAAGGCAGTGTTTCTGGGTTAAATCCCACCCTCACTTGCAGTGATGCGTGATACTGCCAAACCCGGAGCCCTGAGGCAAGGAGTACTCTGGTATACATCCCAGCACTTCTCAGCTTTCCCCAGTGGCTTATTCAGTTTTCCTGGATCCACTAAGATGTTTGCCAGTGATCTGTTTTTCAACTTGTCAATTTAATTGCTCTAACTTCTTTGTCATTCTCTGTCTTTGTCAGTTGATGTTTTAAAAATTAACACTGAATTCTTACTAAGGTGGAGTTTTAGGAGTGAAGAGGGTGTGTGTGTGTGTGTGTTTGTATCTGATCCACCTTCTTTACTTTTGCTGATTCTTGACTTCATTTATCATTTACAGCATCTTTTTAAGGCAATAGTGAATAGGGGCGCCTGGGTGGCTCAGTGGGTTAAAGCCTCTGCCTTCGGCTCAGGTCATGATCCAGGGTCCTGGGATCGAGCCCCACATCGGGCTCTCTGCTCAGCGGGGAACCTGCTTCCCTCTCTCTCTCTACCTGCCTCTCTGTCTACTTGTGCTCTCTCTCTCTGTCAAATAAATAAATAAAATCTTTAAAAAAAGAAAAGGCAATAGTGAGGCACAAGTAGTAAAGACAACTCCCTTGAACGGCATATCCATTTTTCTAAATGTATCACTGAAAGGGATGCCTGAACCCAATTCTAAAGTGCAAGTGTGTATGAAGGTTTTCCCACACCACGCAGTTCTTGGATAGTAGTCTGAGAATTCAACTCAATTCTGACATTATCTACCTGGAGAAAAACGAGATTCCACAGGTAAAGGGCTTAGTCCCACAAGACCTCCCTCCACTTCAGATGCCAGTTGCAAGCCCAAGTTACCTTTGCTTCTGACCAATCGGCTATGAATTGGAGGTTCCAACAACCCCCTCCAATTCGGGATGCCAATCACAAGTCCAGGTTGTTACCTGTACTTCTGACCAACTGGCTGTAAGTCAGAGATTCCCAAAGCCCTTTCCTTGGGTTTGATTGATTTACTAGAATGACTAACAAAGCTCAGAAAAACCCGTTTACTCACTACATTGCCGATTTATTACAAAGGATATTAAAGGGTACAAATCAATAGCCAGAGAAAGAGATACAAAGGGTGAGGTCTCAAAGGAGCTTGGGACCTGCCCCGATGGCAGTTGGAAGCATTCTGGAGGCTTCCCAAACCCCCTCCTTTTGCGTTTTTATGGAGGCTTCATTACATAGGCATGATTGATGAATTTACTGACCATTAGTGATTATTCAGTCTCCAGCCCCCCTCCCCTCCCCAGAAATCAGAAATTGGAACTTTCAATCCCACCCTCTTCATGGTTAGTTCCTCTAGCAACCAGCCCCCATCCTTAGGTGCTTTCCAAACGTCAGCTCATTAACATGAACTCAGTTGTGGTGGAAAGGGGCTTATGAATAATAAGACAGCCGTTTTACCTTTACAGCTTTGAAGTGTTTTCAGGGACTGAGGACAAGAGACTGTATATAACAAATATACTCCCTTTGCTCTTATTGTTCCAGAAATTCCAGGGGTTTAAGGAGTTGTAGCCAAGAAGAGTGGATAAAGACCA
This sequence comes from Potos flavus, assembly GCA_028534135.1. Lineage (NCBI taxonomy): Eukaryota > Metazoa > Chordata > Mammalia > Carnivora > Procyonidae > Potos > Potos flavus. The sequence goes on from CM052886.1 coordinate 102,539,016, forward strand.
AATATATATGAGAATTGCATTTTGAATGACTCATACACTTGAATGACTGTGTGCGTGTGTGTTTGTCTTATAAATTACAAATTACTTATAAATTATAAATATCATAATCGCCTGTAGTACATTTCCACTTCAAACTCAGTATTTGAGCCGATTGTTTTCCTGTAAAACCACTTCCCTAAGTCTCTCACTCTCTGTTTTTGTCAGCAGACAGCTAACCCATCAGGCCTCTGCCACTGGGTTTCTACTGTCTCCCACATACAGCCATTGAATTTTTAAATTCTGCTTATTCTTTCTTTGACTCTCCTTGGGTTTACTCTTCCCTCTCCTGTTTCCACAACCAGTGCTCAGATTTTCGTTACTGGCCACCAACCAGAAAATGACTGGAATGATGTCCTCAGATATCTTGTCAGTCTTCCTGCAGCACACTCTCCTGTGCATTAACATGGAGTGATGCCAGGTGAAATCCAAACTCTTTATCCTAGCAATTAACTATATGTGGTTTTAGCAGATATCTTGCTGTGCCTTTATGGGTGATGCGCTTCTCCTGGTAGCGGAGTACAAAAGTTGCTCTTTTTGATCAGTCTTTGTCTCTTTGGAGCTCTGGTCACTATTGTTTTTTTACCTGAAGATTTCTCTGCCTAATATCTCCTATTCACAAATGTTCTTCCTTGGGGTGCCTGGCTGGCTCAGCTGGAGGAAGATAGTGACTCTTGATCTTGCGGTCATGAGTTCAAGCTACATTGGGTGTAGAGATTACTTAAATAAATAAAACTTTAAAAACAAAAACAAAAAACAAATGATCTTCCTTGTTTTTGAATTCCAGTAGGATTAGAGAATCATCTTCCACACTTTTTTGTTACATGTTTTTTAATATTATCTGGATTTTGTTTTGTGTCTGTGACTCATTCTGCAATGTTTTTTATTATGGCCAACTTCAAACTTATACCAAAGTAGGAAGAATAGAACACTGAAACCTGTGTCATTATACCACTGTCACCCAGCAATTACCAACTCACTGCCAGTCTGTTTTCACCTATACCCCCACTCTGCCACCTGCTCCAGATTATTTTGAACTCTGTCCCAGGTATCTTATTTTCATTCCTAAATATGGCTTTCAAAAAGATGATTCTTTCAGGTAACAGTGACACCGTTGCTACACCTACAAAGTCTGGCAATTCACCAATATCAAGTATTCAGTCTGTTTTACCAGTTACCTTGTAAACATTCTTTTAATTTTTTTTGTTTGAAATGGGAACCAATAAAATCCACGAATGCAAAATTGGGTACTATGTCTCTTAAATTGCTTTTACTATAGTTTTCCCCTTTTCTTTCCATACAATTTATGTGTTAAAGAGATTCCGATTGTTTTGCTGATTGCATTCCCATGGTACTTAACATGGTCTCTGTTTCCCCAAGAATCCTGTTTGGTTTTTTTGGAGGAGGGTGGGGGATGGAGGAGAATGGGGGCAAGAGTTCTTTATAGATGGTGCTTACAAGATTCTTGAAACTGAAGCCTAATTTTTTATTTCTTCATAATGAGCACATAACAAGGAAAGTTTGAATTGAACCAAAATTGGTGTCATTTATTTGTTGAAGCACTTATAAACTATAGACAAATGACCAGCTTAATTTTTGCTTGGGGTAATAGTTTTCCATTTCTTAAAAAATGATTTTTATTCCCTAATCTGCAGATCTATATTATGGTTAAACTTACATGTTTTCAAAAATAATTTGGAGTAGATGGTGTATTAAAGCAAAATACTGTTTGGAGCTAGTAGTGTCAAAATGATACTTTTAGGAAACTAGCTAAATGAAGACTGGTTTGAGGAAAATAAGAAATTTATTTTAATCTCCCATTTTTTTCATGATTTGTTACTTTTTAGAATAAGTGAATTTTAAAATACTGTTTCCTTCTCCATTTACTCAGCACAAACATTTCACTGAAGATATTCAAACAAGGCAGTATCGCTCCTTGGAAGTTCTGATAGGATCTGGCTATAATACCCCTGCTGACATTTGGAGCACAGCATGCATGGTAATGTTTTCCCAAACCCTTGACCTTCACTTATTAAGTGGTAGTTTTATACCTTGCCCTGTTTGCTAATTTCAGTAGACCAGCAAATTTACAAACAGGAAAAGAAATTTTTTTGTGATGTACCACTAGCACTCTAAATCTTATGTCTGGAGAGATAGGAATTCAAAAGCTAGTTAAAAACATCTGGCATTCTGTGGCACCTGGATGGCTCAGTCAGTTAAGTGTCCGACTCTTTGATTTCAGCTCAGGTCATGATCTCAAGGTTGCGAGATTGAGCCCCCACGTTGGGCTCCATCCTGGGTGTGGAGCCTGCTTGAAATTCTCTGTCTCAAAAAAAAAAAAAAAGCATCTGGTATTCCATTTTGTTGTGCCAAATTGCTGTTGGTTGAAGGCACCAAATGTTTCTTAGCGTGGGCTTCGGCGGAGGGGATTAAAATAACTGCTCTAAGGTGGTGCTGCTTTTGATTAGATTACCAGTACCCTTCAGCTCTGATCTGTTTTCACATTAGGGAAACCCTGGAAACTACTTCATTCTGTATAGTTTGACAGTTCCTCAGACATCTTCGCACCTCAAAAAATGTGAAAGCCCAGTCATCCAAAGAGTCTTAGATTGCTGCTTTGTCCCTGTCAAACAAGGACTCAAGTAGTCAGATTTAGTTGGTGGTGAATGGTTTCCCACAAGTGGCCTTTGTTGGAATGTGTTATATTGTTTCCTGAAATGGAGTATGCTCATCAGTTTGAAGTTGCGTGTCTCTTTACTTGTTTCTCTTCCACTAGGTTATAAGCGCCATGCTGACAGGAACCGTGTCTGTTATGTATAGCCAAGCGTCTGGTTCAGGGCCTGGCACATTCTGAGCAGACGCTTACAGTGCGATTCTGATGCTCACCACCCAGAGTTAGGGCAGATGTCACGGGTTAAGGGCATAGTTTGCCAGAAGCCCCCTCCCTCAGACACCAGCTGCAAGCTCTGGAGTGCACAGGCCGCCTGCATTTCTGACCTACTGGCCACAAATTGGGAGGTTCCATTATCCTTTCAGATTCATTAAATTACTAGGACTCACAGAACTTGGGAAAGTGTTAAGCTGCTATTGCAGTTTTGTCATAAAGGCTACAAAGCAGAACCAGTCAAATGAAAACATGCATAGGGTGAGGCCTGAGAGGGTCGCCAAGGTGAAGCTTCTGTGTCGTTAGGACATGTCACTTTCCCAGCACATCAGTGTGTACCACCAGCCAGGGAAGTTCACATGGGCTTCAGGTGCCCAGTTTTTTATTGAGGTTTCATCACTTAGGCATGATTGAATGAATTGTTGATCATGTGGTTGAACTCAGTCTCCAGCCCCCTTTCTTTCCCTGGAGGTTAGGATAACACTGGCTCAAAGCCCCAATCCTCACACAGTTGGGTCTTGTCCAGTTAGGGTGCATATCCAGCCTTCCTCTTAAAACTATCTAGGAGCCCACCATGAGTCACCTCATTGGTATAACGATTAGGGTGCAGGGGGACAACACAAATGACAAAGGCATCATCACTTGGAAATGCCAAGCTTTTAGAGGCTTCCTCTCGGGAAACAGGAACAAAGACCAAACAAATTCTTTATTATATAGCAGTACTTAATAAATTTTGGTGGACCATCAAATGAGTAAACTAAACCAGAAACCTATTAAATTGTCATTTCAGTTAACATTATTCACAGTTAACCACAGTTAACTTTGGTGAAAACTTGAGAAACTACAAACTAGAAGCCCCAGCCTATTTTAGGTCATAAATTTCTTGAGACCCACATTCCTAAAAAACTTTGTCTTCCAGAGGTAATAGAGTTAAAACCCTGTTAACAGCACATTATTAACATATTAACAATATGGCATGACCTTGTAAATCATTGTGCTAATGGCATATCAATGGCCTGTTAAGGTGGCGGACTTTGTGAAATGTAAGATTTGGTACTGTGTGCACAAGATGAAAGAATATTGGAATAAAATCTAACTTCTTTCTTGCCATACTTTAAAGCTTTGTATTCTCAGGAATTTGATTTCCCAGAGAAAATAAATGGTAGAGATGCCACCAACTACAAAATATAGCTAGTTTATAGATGACATCTGATTTATTATGATGCGGTTCTTAGTAGTGGATTAATTGTTTGGGGGCAATAGGTCCTGCTTGCTATGTAGTATATTAATACTAAGGCAAAAGATAAAAGGGGAATTAACCTTGCCCCCTGTTTGGACCAGCTCACATGTAGGAATTTTCTTGACCAAGGGAGAGAAAGCACTTACCTGCCATGAGATATCATGAAAACTTGAATCCCCTTTGCCCTTAAGCTTCTCTTATTTTGCAAATAGATTTGGAAATGTTGCTTTCCATTTAGCCATAACCAGAAAGTAAAAATAAGTCCTGTAATATCAGAAGTGTCTGGAAAGATGGATCATCCTACATCCAATGCAATTAATTGATGGAAAGACTGGAGCCCTTTCTGAGAGATAAAGAGATTGCCTGCCACCTTAGTGATTGAGACTACCAAGTTAGAGGGCAGTTATAAAAAGGGAGAATTCTATGAAGACCACTTTAGAGTTGACAAAGAATTAATGCTTTAAAATCCTCCACTCTGTAGATTTTGAAAAATGTATAATGACTTGTATCTACGTAGTATCATCCAGAATAGTTTCACTGCCCTAAAATCCTCCATGCTCTGTTTATTCATCCTTCCCTCTACCCCCAGCACCTGGCCACCACTGATCTTTTTATTGTCTTTATAGTTTTGCCTTTTTCAGAACGTCATAGAGTTGGAATCATAAAGTATGTAGACTTTTCAGATTAGCTTCTTTCACTTCATAATATTCATTTACGGTTTACCTATGTCTTTTCATGACTTGATAAGTTTTTTGCATTTTTAGCACTAAATGATACTGCTTTGTCTGGATATATAGCAGCACACGGGATTTCCTAACTTATGTCACTTCTGGTTGTCGGCATGACGCTGACTCACAGAACAGGCTCTCCGGTCAGGGTGAGACCAGCACAGGAGTGGGATTCAGGAACGCAGGATTCTAGAATGGGCTTTCTTGCCTGTCACTTTTGGTTATAGTTTTCTCATCTACAAAGCAAAGGGTGTTCAACTGAAGTGTTTTGTTTGTAACTAGAGCTTCTGCTAGTTTTCACGTCTGACACTGTGATTGTTTGGTTTGTGTTTTTCTGCTATTATCTTATTTACAAAATTGTAACTGCTAGCAACTGCCATATGTTCCAAAAAATAAAGTCCTCAGAGAACTTGAGGTAACTAGTTGTAAGTGTCTAGGTGAAAATTTAGAAAATATTGAAATCTTAGAAATTTTTCTTTATTTCTTCGAATTTTAATTTCAGTATTTTTACTGAGCTCCCATTATGAGGCTTTGAAAAAGTACTGGTTTCAGAAGAGATTAACAGATTTTAATGAATGAGAATCACAGTTTGTTCTGCTTTGGGACTATAAGCCTCAGGACAGTTAGAGGGTAGAACAAGTTATCAGCTTCAGTTTCATGATGAACTTCTAGAATATAAAACCAGCTATGCTGTGGAGGGCAGTACAGTTCAGGTAATACAGTTTTGAGAAAAGCTGGCCTATGGTGAAACTGCAGAAGCTGACTCTGGCGAGCCACAGAGACCTAAACCTAGGACTGAATTAGAGGGTGCAAAAAACCCCACAGTTTTTGAAATTGTCAAATTGGACCGTTGCCTTAATCAAAATTGACCTGTGACTGGCACTTGACTTACAACTGTACTTCTATACCAGTATGGTCCTTTATAAATTGCTGTTACGTTACCTTTTTTAACCCATTTTTTAATCAGTGAAAGATTAATATAGGCCTATCACTCAGATACTGTCTTTCCATAATGCTTGGTACATATTCTAAAGGAAATCACTTTTTCATACTTGCTGAACACTGTTTACAAGAGGCTTTCGTGTAGAAGACCTGTGCCTTTCTTTTCCTGGTATGTGAATGCCATACCTGCCAGTCACATAAAACATGAATGGCTCTTGACTGCATTTATACAGATTTTCCTTTAGACCCAGGAATTGAGGATTCTACTGCAACAGTTTAGGGGGTGCTTCCCAAAGCAAAACTTAAAAATGTACTTTTTGCCAAATAATTAAGAGTCATAGGTAGAGAGATGTCTGTCTGAGTTTTTTGGTTTTGATTTTGTGTACAGAATCTTAATTTCTAGCTATGTGAAATTATAACATAAGAAAATAAGACCTGTTCTTCTCATGAACAATTTAATAACTTAGAATTAGCTTAATATCCACATGTGGCCCTCTCTAAGTAAAAAGAGAAATTCAAGAGAGCTGAATTGCTGATAGGAGCAAAGATGGAAGAATCCATATATTGATATTAGTAGTTTTTGCTGTTTTCCTGCTCCATTTTACTAAGAAAGTGGTGTGGAAGGAAAACTTAGGAATAATCTCAGACATTTTTTTTAAATGATCATCTGTGGCTTTTTTAAAAAAGAAAAAAAATACTTCATATTGAGACAAATAGTAAGCAATAATAAGCTTCCCAAAGGCTACCTTTTTGTTTGTTTTGTTTTGTTTTGTTTTGTTTTAATGCTTTCATATGCTGTCCTCTTTTTCTTAGGCCTTTGAACTGGCCACAGGTGACTATTTGTTTGAACCTCATTCAGGGGAAGAGTACACTCGAGATGAAGGTGAGTCTCCTTAACTGAGGATCTCTGTGCATGGCAGTTACACTTTCCATGTGTGATTAACATGTTTGTTAGTACTAAGAGCTTAGTCTTTTTAGTGTGCTAAGAATATATAAATCCCAGAAAAGATAGAAATATAAGATGTTTTATAATAAGTATTAGATACACTAGATATTTTATAATAACTATTAAAGAACTATATGAGGATTAGAGAAAAGACCACACAGTTGGTTAATAAACTAAAACTTGTATTTGCCAGGTAATTTTTTCTACAACATCTGGTTATCTTCCTTTCTATATAAATCAGTGATTCATTCTTTTCCCACTTTGAATTACCTGTTCATCAGCTTGTTGCTCAATTATGCCTGCAACTTTATTTGGAAGTCAGTAATTTTATATGCAAACACACTACTTGAGTGGTGTTTGTGAATGCAGACACTATAACCTGTTTTTGTCTATATAAACTCTACAATATTTAGCATTCTTTTTTCCCCTTTCTAAAAATTAAAACCATACTTTTTTCTTTGTAAATGATACTAACATTTAGAATTCCATTCTAAAACAGTGTTACTGGGTCACCTGGGTGGCTTAGTCAATTAAGCATCTGCCTTCGGCTCGGGTCATGATCTCAGGGTCCTGGGATCGAGCCCCACATTGGGCTCCCTGCTCAGCGGGGAGTCTGCTTCTCCTTCTGCCCCTCCTCCTGCCTGTGTTCTCTCGCTCCCTCTGTGTCTCTCTCTCTCCGATAAATAAATTTTAAAATCTTTTAAAAAAATAAAATAAAATAAAACAGTGTTATTGATTTACATTTTGTGATAGCTGATGGGAAAGGCCCAAGCTGTCAGTCAGTTGCTCCATCTGAGTGGCTGCGAAAGCACACAACTGAATATTTGATTTTTTTTTTATCATGGTCGTGTCCATATAACTTAGATAATAATGTGAATGAAAGAACTGTTAAAGAAACGTCTTACCTTCTTTATTATACAGTTTCAGCAGGTTTTGTTTTCAGGATTAAAGGGGATTACTTTGAGAGGGCACGAGGAATGTACCCTCCCAATGTGGAATATATGTCCTTTACTTTGTATGCGTCCCTCAGTTCTTAGGGGAATCAGGTTTTGTGCTCTGTGGAGCCAAGAATGCTCTCCATTTCTTAAACCATGGTCCCTTGGGATATTAATAAGCAATGTTACTAGGGCCTGTTGATACTCCTAACACATAAACTGTTTGGGAAAAGTTACGCTAATTCCGATCACCAAATGCCTATTGTAGTGGGTACAGTTTGGATGTTTTTCTATATATAAGTCCTTTTAAGAATATACTGTAATTACTATCTATGGACACATTTAATTTTCCCTAACCTCTGCTTTTTTTTTTTTTTTTCTGGTTATGAGTTTGGGGCTTTGGACATTTTTAGAAATGCCCTCTTATACTTGTTTGAGCAATTGATTTTTTTCTCTTTACTTTCCTAGACTCCCTGTAAATAGCTGTGATACGGTACACATATAACAGCTGAAATTACACTCTGTAGGGTCTTATGCTACCAAACCTGAAAATTGAAATGTATCTAAAAAGTCCCAAGTAAGGGGCAAGGGAGAACTGTCTAATCTAGATATTTAGATCCCAACTTATTTCCACCTGTACCAGTTAGTACTAATAGTCCTTAGATGAAACTTCAAATTACTGCAGTTTGGTCCATAAGAGAAGAAAAAAAGCAAACCCTTATCCCCTAGCAAGTATATGCATAATTTGTTATAAATCATAGTAGGGCTGGGGCCTACCTAAGAAGCATGTTTTCTGATGTTGTTGATGTTCTACAGCCCTAACTCTTGGAATAATACTTGATAATTTTGCCTATCAGGTATTTCAGTTCTATGATTAACCGATAAGCCAGAGAAAGGCTGCTGGAATTAAATGTAAAAATAATACATTCAAGAGAAAAATAATTCCTTGGTATAGGAAAATGTTAAAAGAATCAATACTTCACTTGGAAGTTTACATTAAGATAAACCGTAGTCTCATTTATACAAAAACATTTATTTGCAGGTTTTGCCTAAAATGAGCAGAAATTTCTTGGCGGCCAAGTCTTGTTAGCAAACCACAAATTGAGTCAAAACTGACAGAAGGTTGTAGTGACTTCATGAATGTAAAGCTGTTTTAAAATGACAGCACTGAGTCCTTTACTTGAGAAACAGATAGGACCTGAGACTGTCACAAATTCCCAGATATAGTGATGTCTCTAGCATACCATTGCTTCCCCACAGGATTAAAGTCATTTATAAAGCTCTTTTGTGCTATCACTTTTTAAAATTCCTTCCTATTCTTAGTTGCTGTCACCTGCAGAGTAAAAAGGTAGTAGAGTTGCCTGTAAATGTGGATGCTGGCTGGTCCCAGGCTCACCACGCGGTGCACACTTCCCTGGCAGTGCTTACGGGCCCTATTCATGCTGTGATAGTTACAAGGCACTGCTATGACATGGGCATCTTTTACTGGCCCCCAGAAGTCAAGTAGCTATACTTTAAAATGTTGATGCCAATTTCTACTTTAAAAATGTGATGTATTCTAAAACAATTACCCAGCTCAGAACTACACCTGATAAGATGTGGGTGTTCCTTTTGAGTTCTAGCTCGTGTTACCCCTGTACCTTCAAGTAGGCCATATATTCTAAGGTTCTGTTTTCTTATCATTAAAATGGGGCATCTATTAATTTTGACCTGTTTTACAGGGTGATTGTAAAAACTCAAATAATCACATATGAGTGCTTTAATTGTTGTGAACTTTGTCAAATAAAGTGGTATTATTACTAACTGAAGCCCAGAGCCGTATCATAAATAACAGTGTCTAAAGCGTATTGGTACAGTTTTTACCTTATCCGAAAAATCCACCTGAATCTAGATGTATAGACAAACTAGAAATAGAGGTACACATAAGCCTCCAAACTCTAGGGGGGGTCTTGCCAGGTGCTATCAGGTGACCAACCACCTGAAATAATTCTTGACCTTCCCAGTCTCCCCTGGAGTATCCTTGGTTATATTTGTAGTTACTCTTAAACAGCTAGGCATGAAAAAGCTATTCATAAAAAAAAAAAACCTCTTTCATAGCTTGTCCTTGATCCTGTTCTTCTTACCCTTCTATTTTAGACCACATTGCGCACATTATAGAGCTGATAGGCAGAATTCCAAGACGCTTTGCCCTCAGTGGGAAATATTCACAGGACTTCTTCAATCGCAGAGGTAGTATTATTAACATGAGTTTTCATCTAGGCCCCAGGGATACAACTTCAGGAAGCAGAGCATTCACACCAAGATTGTTTTTAGTTATAACTTAAGTCCCACTGGAGTGGGCACCTGATTTTTTTATGGTTTTCTGGATTCTCCATTAGATGGATAGAGTCCTCTTCCTATTTAGGACAGAAAGCAAGGCTGAAATGCTTTACAAAGAGGTGTGCATGCTACTCTTTCTTCCATTGCCTAGAACTGCATTTGTTACTCCTGTTATGTATGTCTTTTTTTTCCCCCTCCTGAAATGTTTGAAACATACAGATCACATTGCATTGATCATAGAACTTCTGGGGAAGGTGCCTCGCAAGCTCATTGTGGCAGGAAAATATTCCAAGGAATTTTTCACCAAAAAAGGTAAAATAAATGTGTTTGTTCCCAGACATTAAGGGGGCAAAGTGTTTAAAAATGAAAAGGTAAGTACAGCCGTGTACATGCTCCCAACACCTATTGAAGAATGGTCCTGCCTTGGATGCTGAGCTATAACAGCAGAGAGGTGAAATATTGTGGTCAGGAGCAGAGACAGGAGCACACTATCTGGGTTCAAATCCCAGCGGCCACACAACCTCAGTCTGCTGATTTCTAAATGGGGATTTTAAGTGTTTACTTCACACTAAGTAAGTTACTGTGTATATAGTGCCTGGCACATAATTGGTTGATTACTCCTATTCAGTACTTCTGAAAAATGGGCAGATGTTTGCTAGCATTTGATCTAAGAACTGCCTCTATCAAAGAGCAAGTCGTTTAGTTTAAGCTTCCTAAGGGCAGGACTACATCTCACTCATCTTGTAGCCCAGTGACACCTAAGCACATCAGTCCTATAAATTAACTTTATCTTTTGCAGTTTTATTCGTTTATGTTATCACCAGTTAGTGAAAGAAACAAAGATAATACTCTCATCTGAAGTTTTTGGCTCGATAATATATGTTGACGTAGTTAAGTGTGTATTTCTCATGCATCCAAATAAAATTTAAAAGCTGAAATTTGAAAACCTGACCTAGGAAGGACTAGAAAACGGTCTTGCCTTTTTTCCCTGTTTGCCGTGGTTCCCTTTTTCCTCACAACCTCTACACTTGACAACAAGGATCCTCAGAAACATTTCTTAATGTTTCTTTTTGGCAGGAAAATAGTGGAGTGCTTCATAAGAGTTCCTCCTTGTGCAAAGACCAATTAATGGCATGTGTATATCAAGTGGGTAATTAATCAGGCACTCACTGCCCACAGAAAGAGACTTCAGATAAGTGTTGTATAAGTTAAAATGGTTATGTCAAAGAAGCAAGAATTAGAAGGACATTGCAGAACAGGACAAAGTGTTGATGTAGCTATATCCAAAAGCTGTATGGGGTTTGTTGTTCTAGGCTTGTTGCTCTTTTATACAGGTCTGACGTGGCGTCAGCTCTCTATTTTTAAGTTACTGCCTTATTTGGAAGCAACATTTACTAGATAGACTATTAAGCTCAAAAAGAAACAGTTGTTCTTGGTATGTGATGACAAACTCTCTTTAAACATTCTATGAGACTATGTTGCATATATAGGCATTTAATACTCATTTTAGTAAATACCTAGTTCCTGCTAGGCCTACCCAATTTTACTGAGACAAAATATCCTAGAGTGGTGGAGCAAACAAATTAAGATTTTAGGCCCTCACGGAAAATGGAGACACTCCAAAGAATGTGTTAAAGAAGAGCTTCGTGAATAGAAAAGGATTAGATTCTGATGGCAAGATTTGGTTCTTTATAGAGCACTCGGTCGGATTAGTTCCTGGATTTCCACAAACGGATCTTGTCACTTGGCAATGCCGGTCAGTTTCTTTTGTATTGTCTTTACCGTAGGTGACCTGAAACACATCACGAAACTGAAACCCTGGGGCCTATTTGAGGTTCTAGTGGAGAAGTACGAGTGGTCTCAGGAAGAGGCAGCTGGCTTCACGGATTTCTTACTGCCCATGTTGGAGCTGATACCCGAGAAGAGAGCCACTGCCGCCGATTGTCTCCGGCACCCTTGGCTCAACTCCTAAGCCCCAGCCCAGCACCGCAGCAGAGATCACATGCTGACCCTTGCCCCTCCCTGCCAAGCATTTCCCTCTTCCCTTTTCAGGGTGAAGCTCTTCCTTCAAGGGTTTCCTAGGTTTTTTGTTTTGGTTTTTTGTTTTTTGTTTTTTTGTTTTTAATCCAACATGTTCATTTGGGTTTGCTTACTTGACCCTGTGGAGATCCCCCACAGCCATTGGGCATCCTAGGTGAATTTGGCCTCGGTTGAGCTCTGCCAAAGACTCAAAAACTAAAATGTGAAACAGCCTCTCACCCTGTACCCTTGTCTTTCCATTAAAACACCCTTTAAATTATAAGCATCCTTTTTAAAAAGAGCTATGAAGATGATGAGCTCATCCTTTTATTCATTGACTCTAAGAGTCAAATTTTCTAGTGCATCTCCTATGGCCAGCATAAGGATGAGAAGGGGAAAGGGTGTTACTTCTGTGTACAGCAGAGACATTAAACTTGCTGTATCCAGGCTACATCATCTTCCTGGATTGTTTCTGTTGTTCTCTGTGTTCACATTTTGTCCCGCAACTTTGAAGCTACTATCATTTTAAATGAGCCGTATCAACACCAAATTTGGATACTATTTTTATCACTGTTCAAAGCACTATCGAATTCCTTTCATCCTCCCATAACTCTAAGATCCTTAAATCTTTGGTCTGGTTTTTGGTGGAAACAGACGCGGAACCATTGACTAGTGATTTCTTCAGAACTAGATGTTCTGCAAAAACAGCCCTTTCCTCGGTGTCTTCTGTTACCCTAACCACAGAGTTATTTTGATTGGCTGTTTTGCTTTTTGTTGTTTGAATCCCTGGCTGGCACTTCACTCATTGCACTTGAGTTTTCTGCCCCATAACTAAAGAATTCAGGATGACTCCAGAAAGGAGATCTGGGTTTCAGAGATTTCCCCTCTAGGAAGAAAATGTCCTAGAATTCCCGGTTCTTTTCCAGTCAGCCCTCTGTTTTATTTACAGCTTTTTCTTTACCTTGTCCAAAATTTAACCCTGAAGCAGTTTTCCTCTGTGGCTTTACCATTCTCATTTTTTGAGGCTTCAGGTCTGAAACAAAATCCCAGCATAAAAGAGCCAAGGCCAAGGGGAAGGGTGGGGGGATGGCACTTTTGGTTTTGTTTTTTTTTTTTGTTGTTTTTTAAGATTAGCCATTCTCTGCTGCTATTTCTTTGTATAATGTAAGTTTTTAACTGCAATTTTGAGATAATTGAGATGTACTTGAGGCTTTTTTTTTTTTTCCATAAGAAAAGGCTTTGTGAATCTTACTTTAGAATGGGCCTCTCCTAGACTTGCCCTAGACATTACATATTCCTCGGGTCATATTGAAAAGCAAACGAGGGGCAGGTTTGAGGTCACAGCCGCTTGTACAGCATGGACCAAGTGGGCCTTGGGGATTACAGCATTCTGCGGAGGCGGCTCCAGGACTGATTTACAGAAAGCCGAGGAAGTGCGACTTGAGGCTCTACTAGCAAAGCTGCCGATGAGACTTTCAGGTAGCCGACTCTATATGGGAGATTGGAGTCCAGATTCTGCCATTTTTCCACCAACAGCAGCAAAGGAAAAAGTGGTGCAATTATGCAATCCATTTAACGCATAAACATAGAACCCTGAGTAACTATTGCCAGCCATTCATCGGATCCTTGATTGGGTAGTCCTGAAATCAGACGTGTTCCTGTAGAAAGAATTGTAATTGAGGCTGTCTATGCACCTATCAAGAATAAAGAAAATAGATTGTATCCAACAACGGCAGGGAAAATCCTTCGGCGATTCTAATCCACTTTGGCTTTTCAGCGATATATATATATATCTAAAGCAATAGCAGACTAGAACTGAATTCTTGTCTACACTGTAAAATAACAGTGCGCAATTACCGGAATTCTGGTGACAATATTAAAGTGAAATAACCAAAACACAAATAGAAAGCCCCATTTTAACTGATGTGAGAAGAAATTTTAATAAGAGAGAACCTATAACTTCTTTCTGGAAATGTTTTCCCACCAGATAAGGGCTTTCTTCCCTATCATTTAAGGAGCCAGATGAATTAGAAGCCGTAGAAAGAGGCAGCTATAGAATTTGATCTTCCAAGTACCCCATGTACCTTTATTGAACTTAATCATAATACTGTCAAATTACCACAATCTCAGTAAAGGATTTCTATTGCTGTCAGTTACAACCCCAAATGCATTTTTATTCTTTCTACTGGGTGCATTGTCTGTTTTCTTTATAAATGCAGTACAATAAACAAATTATTTAATAATCTGTATGTTTCCAGAGCATTTCTTTTCCTTTGTTGCCCAAGTTGGTCTGACCCACACTTCAGAATGAAGGGAAGGATTGGTTGAATATGCTTTTTGAACTTAAATATGCGGTGAAACCGTCTGGCTGGAACACCTGCCACCACTTTATGGCGTTTGTAGCTTTGCTTCTGTCTTTTAAATTGGGGGTAGGTGAGATTAACAAAGTATATTTTGGAAAATCTTAGAAAAGTTATCGTTCCCTATATCCAGTAGCATTTTCCCAGAGTATTGTGGTGTGTCTTTTACCACTCCCCCCTCAGATCACAATCACAATCACAGTAGATGCAGTATGCCAAAGATTTGTGAACTCTGCCCAAGGCACTGGCATGACGCACCCTCTTGTACACAGGCTTTCATAGATTCATTCCTTAGAATAAGTTCTTCAAAATGGCATGGCTGGGCCAGAGAGTAAGCACATTTTCATGGCTTGTAATAAATGTCAGGTAACTGATGTAGAGAACGGTTGAACCGTTTTGCTGTGACCAGCAGCGTTTGAATGGGCCTGTTACACTCACATTCGTTTTATTCCCAGTAGCCAATTTGAGTGCCAAAAAACAAGAGCGTCTTCGTCTTGTTTTAATTTACATATTGGATGACAAGTCAGAAACTTGTTTCATGGG
>CM052886.1:102554467-102607156 GCA_028534135.1 Potos flavus
ACCCAGGCGTCCCAAAGATAATTTTTTTTTTTTAAAGATTTTATTTATTTGACAGATCATAAGTAGGCAGAGAGGCAGGCAGAGAGAGAGGGGGAAGCAGACTCCCTGCTGAGCAGACAGCCCGATGTGGGGCTCGATCCCAGGACCCTGAGATCATGACCTGAGACGAAGGCAGAGGCTTTAACCCACTGAGCCACCCAGGCGCCCCTAAAGATAATGTGTTTTTGTCGTTTTTCCATCATATATACTTTTCCAGTTTTTTGCCTTTCACTTTTATTTGTGGTGTTTTTTAGTGTTACTCATAGAAAGTCCTTCCCCACCCCTGAGCTACATAAACTCTTCTAATTTAATTGCATCATACTTAAGACCTATGTAGTGTGTTCATATTGTGGTGTTGACCAGAAGAGAATGTAACACACTTAAAAAACAACCTAAGGGCGCTGGGTGGCTCAGGCGGTTAAGCGTCTGCCTTCGGCTCAGGTCCCGATCCCAGGGTCCTGCTCAGCTGGGAGTCCACTTCTCCCTCTCCCTCTGCCTGCTGCTCCCCTGCTTGTGCTCTCTCCCTCTCTTTCTCTGTCAAATAAATAAGTTCAAAAAAAAAAAAAAAACCCTAAAAACTTAAACTGGAATTCATCAAACCAGTGTGTTCACCAGACTGACCAGTCTAAGCAGTCTCTAAGCCTTGTCTTAAATGTATGGCCTAGAACTCGGAGGGTTTTGGAAAACTTAAGTGCTGTCCTGGGAGGGAGAGCTTGTACCTATCTTAAAAGAGCCAGCAAACTGGGGTTTGAGTTAATCCTCTGCCCCCTAACGCCCCTGCTTTTCAGTTTTCATTTGCCCTGCGTGTCCACAGGGGAACCATTTGCCTGCGCCAGAGAGGCCCAGGTTACAAAGGGACTTTACTGCTGCCCGTTCTTTTATTTTTGAAGACTAGAGTTTTGCTCTTACGAGGAAAGAGATTTGCTGTTAGATTACTATATCACAGAAAACTGGTGATTTATTGATAATAGAGTCAAAATTATATATTTACTCCGGGGCGCCTGGGTGGCTCAGTCAGTTAAGCGTCTGCCTTCAGCTCAGGTCATGATCCCATGGTCCTGGGATCGAGCCCCACGTCGTCGGGCTCCCTGCTCAGTGGGAAGCCTACTTCTCCCTCTCCTTCTGCCACTCCCCTTGCTTCTGCTTTCTCTCTCTCTTAAATAAATAAGTTTTTAAGAATTATATTTACCCCCAAAATAAGGCCTAATGACACCAGAGAAGCTTGACTAGTCCTTTGTGTTTTGCCCACCAATTTGGGTCCTTTAGAGTTAGCAAGTCATTGGTAACTACTAGATCTCTTGCACAGTCTTCAGTATGTGAAGATTAAATACATAAACTTTTATATATAATCTATGAGCCTTGAGACCTGAGGAGGAAGTTTGTTTTTGTGTCACTAAAGTCTTGGGGTTTGGTTTTGTTTTTTGAAGATTTTATTTATTTGTCAGAGAGCAAGCACAAGCAGGCAGAGGGAGAAGCAGGCTCCCCACAGAGCAGAGAGCCCAATGCGGGACTCGATCCCAGGTCCCTGGGATCATGATCTGAGCGGAAGGCAGACACCTAACCGGCTGAGCCAGCCAGGCACCCCTAAAGTCTTGTTTTTAAAAGTTGGAATTTAGGGGGCGCCTGGGTGGCTCAGTGGGTTAAGCCTCTGCCTTCGGCTCAGGTCATGATCTCAGGGTCCTGGGATCATGCCCCGCGTTGGGCTTTCTGCTCAGCAGGGAGCCTGCTTCCCCCCTTCCCTCTGCCTGCCTCTCTGCCTACTTGGGATCTGTCTCTGTCAAATAAATAAATAAAATATTAAAAAAAAAAAAAAGTTGGAATTTAGGAACTACATGTATGATACACATTTGCCTTTAAGTCTCTGCACAAGTATTGATCCACACAAAGTCCTTGTGATACCAGATATCCCAGTTAAAAAGCCAGAAAATTGGGATCATTTTAAGTGTTTGGAACTTTTAATTAAGCAGGTTTACATTAGTATGTAGTTGTGTTGGTGGCTGTACCATTCCTTATGAGGGAGGAGGCTTTTTTATCATAATCTTTTGTCCTTAATTCAGATCTAGTTTCTGCCCACCCTAACACACTACCAAGGCTTGCCCTCCAGCTGACAGACTGGACTGTTGCAGAAGCTCACCAGCTGCCTGCACCCGAATCATGTTCCTAGAAGTTCCTAGAAGTCGTGCCCTTAAGACCTTAAGACTGGTTGCTTTGGATTTTGTAAATGTAGAGGAAAGGACCGTCGGTGTGGGAAATTAGTGGACCCTACTACAAATCTTCTTGAGGTAAAGCTAACAAAAGTGGGATGAGTTTTGAGGATTAGAGCCCTCGTTCTACCTTCAGGAAGAAGGACCCCAGTGATTCCCACCTGATACTAACACACTTGTATAATCCCCTCATCTTTTTTTTTTTAAGGTTATTTTTTTGTCAGAGACAGCGCGAGCACAAGCAGGAGGAGTGGCAGAGGGAGAGGGAGAAGCAGGCTCCCCGCTGAGCAGGGAGCCTGATGTGGGGCTCCATCCCAGGACCCTGGGATCATGACCTGAGCCGAAGGCGGATGCCCAACCATCTGAGCCACCCAGGCGCCCCTATAATCCCCTCACCTTGGACTTGATGACTGTTCTAACAGATTAAGTCAAAAGTGACAAATACTACTTCCGAGGTTGGGTTACAAAGGGCTGCAGCTGCTGTCTTCTGTGCCCCCTCTCGCTCTGTCTTGGAACTCTTCTGGGCCAGCAAGCTGCCATGTGAGTCGCCTTATGGGAAGGCCCGCAGCCCAACTGCCTGTGAGAAACTGCATCCTGCAAACCACTGAGCTCGGAAGCAGATCCGACACCTTAACTGCAGCCTGTGAGAAGCCTGGAGGCAGACCCCTAACTAACCCTTGCCAGATCCCTAACCCACAAAAACGAAACCGTTTTAAGCCACCGAGTTTTGTGGCAATGTGTTACGTATACAGCAGTAGGTAACTAATCCGGGGACATAAGACAATGAAAGCATTTAAAATGTTCTTCCCGTTCACCTCTCAGATATAAATGACCAATCTTCTCTTGACCATATCTGCTCAGGCCTACTCACTGTTGGTAAAGCTTGGGCATCGCAACCATCCCAACAGCCCAGCACAAGCCAGAGGCAAGCCAGAAGTCAGAAAGCAATAATAAGGCAATTTGGTTAGAGGAGTGCTGATTTTATTGATCTCGTATATACTTTCAAAGAGGAGATTCCTGCCTTTAGGAATTTATGTAAAAGTAAAGCTACTTGAGCTGATAAACAGTTAGTAGATAGCAACCAAAATCAATACTATGATTGCAGAGGTTGAATAAGGAGCTTCTTTGAAGATAAAGCAAGAGGTCTCTGGGTCATCTGACTCATAAACAGAGTTGCAGATCCTTCCCCAGCACTGGGTCGTTGGTAACCCGACTCCAAGCACTTTGGTGAAGCGTGTTCCTGGCAAGGGCAAGCCGCAGGCCGTTGGCAGATGCACCCTAAGTCCCCCAGAAGCTTCTGTGGACCACCACAGTTACTATTATAGCGAGAGATCTTTAGAAGGTAGACTTTTAGAAAAGTTACTTCTTAAAAAAATAAAATTATGAGAAGAAAATATAACTAGAAAAGTCACTAAGCTACGGAATTTATTGGATTCTGTCATTCATCGGTTTGCATAAAGTGCCTGGCTGAAATAATTTTATCAACACAAAATACGAATGTGATACATTAAGTCCCATCCTAATAGTTCCCATTACCAACAACAGGACAGTGTTGGGGTACTCATTCCTAATCCATCTGGAACTATACAAGAAACCACACTCACTGGGCAGGTTGTCAAGGCATTGGTTAAAAAGCATGCCCTGCAGGGGTGCCTGGTTGGCTCAGCCATAAAGCATCGGACTCTCGACTGGTTGTGAGTTCAAGCCCCATGTTGGGGGTAGAGTTGAGTTTAAAGGGAAAAAAAAAAAAAAAAGGCCTCCCTTACCGCCCAGGAATGAGAAACTTACTGTTTACTGTATCAGTGACTGCTCCTTGATCAAGTGACAAGATCCAATAATACAGTCTTGTTCAGCGTTTTCCTCCTCCCCTCTCTACCAGCACCCACTTTTTCTCTTTACTGAGTGAATGCACAAGACCAGGAAAAAAACACCTGTTCGTCAGGTTTATCCACTGTGGATGATGAACAAAACCCGGTTTCCGTGCACCATCCCTAGGCAGGGGATAGCCCAAAGAACCTGTTTGTGTGTTGGCGTTTGCTACAATGAGGTATTACCTAAATTGAGGTCCCCTCTGGAGGCTGGCAAAAGATGCACCATTTAGAGTGCCAAATCAAAAGTGCTTTTTTTTTTTTTTGTTACAAGAAATGTAATCTATAACAAATTACTTGGATGCAAGTAACAGATTTCTCAAGCCAGTGGCCAGTTCTGATTGGGTCAGTGTGGGCACCAAGGGAAGGTAATGTTGGGGTCCAAAGGAGAGAAAGTCAGTCTCCTAAGTTTTTGGATCCTGTGTTCACCCATTCTTTATAGGACTTCCTGATGGATTCAGGTTCTGGTGGCCCCTCCCTTCCTTATCCACCCCAATCATCAATAAAAAAAAAAATGTGAGAAAGAAAAAGAGGACTCCCAAAACCTCCACCTGAAATGATCTAGCACGCTTACAAGCACCTTTTCAGAGCTGGGTGGCTGTTTCTAGTGTGCCTTCGAACGAATGTATCCTCAGGCAGGCAGGCTGTGGGAGATTCAGACCTGGGAGGCCCCGAGACGTGGACTCATTTAGCCCTCTCATTTTACAGAGGAGAGGCCTCGAGGGGGTAAAGTGATCGCTGGTGTAAAGGGGATACGAAGAGAACTGAGGCCCCGTCAGGAGAGTACCACCCATTCCTCTCTGAATATCTCTGATGTGGGTCACTGCAGGGCTGTTTGCCCCTGAAAGTTTTCTGTATACAGTAGGAGGCCATGTCTCAAGGTCAGGTTCTAATCCTACAGCGAAAGGCTTCAAAACATCAGGTCTACAGTAGGCAGGGACAGGGAAGCATGGAAGGAACAAGTTTTTATCTCCGAAGAATTCGATTTCTTAATTTTCCATTGTCAGGGAAACAGTTGACCTGTGGTATTAAAAAAAAAAAAAAAAATCGCAAGAGTATAAAATTTGACATTTTTAAAAAACCAGTCAAAACAAAAAAACTTGCCGGTGTATGTTCACATACGCTCTAACAGTTTGCTACTCAAAGCGCGACCATTATGAGAAGCAGGTTAGAAACACAGGGTTTATGGCCCCCACTCCAACTGAATCAGAATCTACATTTTAACAAGATCCGCAGGTGGATCGTATGCATATTTGAGTTTGAGAATCATCTAATAAGTATGGGGGGGCAGTGCTAGTTTATAATTTATTCAGAAAAGTATACCTATGCGGTCAAGGATTGGAAGGTACTTTGCAAAAATTAAAATAGTTGAAATGGAGATAATCCCTCCTCCCCACACAAAGTGCCTGGCCTGCTGGAGGTCCTCAGTAAACAGCAGCATTTGGAAGGTGATATTATGATGGGCTTTTTTTTTTTTTTTTTAATATGTTCCTTAGGGGCACCTGGGTGGCTCAGTAGGTTAAAGCCTCTGCCTTCAGCTCAGGTCATGATCTCAGGGTCCTGGGATTGAGACTCGGGCTCTCTGCTCAGCGGGGAGCCTGCTTCCCCCTCTCTCTCTGCCTGCCTCTCTGCCTACTTGTGATCTCTCTCTCTCTGTCAAATAAATAAATAAAATCTTTAAAAAAAAATATGTTCCTTAATATTCTTGTCAAATCACATTTTGGAAACATAAAAGACAATAAGGAAATTGATATGTGTGCTTCCTTTTCAACCAGACATTAAAACAGGTTACATCATATTTTTCTTTTTGCCTTGGCTATCAGGAAGCATAAAGCTAAATTTAATACTCAATACAGTATTTCTGTTAGCCTAGCTTTCTGGAATATTTGTTTTCCTCTCCGTGACTTTTATTTTTTTATTTTATTAAGTTTTCCTATTACGTTTCTTACAAATCGCTTAAAATCTCTGAAAATAAAGGCCCAAATTAGAATGCCGGCTTGTAAACAGTCTGTTCTTGTTTGCCAGGCTCCACAAAAAGATGAGTTTTTGAAACCACCTACCTGTTTTAAATGATTTCTTCCTGTTCTTTGTCTACTTCTCAAGACAGAAGTAGAACTAGAGGGTCTCCGATGCCAGCTAGCTCCTGCCAGGTCCTTGCTCCTCTCCCCAGGCCCCACCGCAGCCCGACAGCCCAGCCCCCCACCAGCCATGCAGCCTGATGAGTCAATAAGGAAACAGGGAGGCCACAGCCCTCCCAAAGGCACGCAGACCACCCAACGATGCGGTTACTCACCGAACTTCAGCTGCTTCAGACTTCCTCTGCAAGGAAAAGGAGAATATTTGTTTACAACCACGCCTTGTTTTCAGGATAATTCCCTGCACACTACTCCCTCTCCGAACTAGATCAGATCTCTTTTATTCATGCTCAAGAAGGTTTTTTTTTCCATAATGCTTCTCAGCTTGTAATTCCATATTGCATGTGGTGTCCCTTATCAGATGGCAAGGTCCAACGAGACTTCCTCCCTCACTGCCGTACCCCCACCCCATGCCTGAAGGTGTCGGTGGACACGGGGAGCACACGAGCCGGTACTGGGCGGGCAGATGGATGGTGTAAAAAGTTGGAGATCCTGGAAGGACAAAAGGGGGAGAGAACTAATAGTTATTCATCACCTGTATAGCGTGTAGGCGCTGTTAGTGCTTTATACGCACTATCTAGTCCTTCACACTTTCATTTTTTTATTCAGGTATAATTCACTAACATAAAATTTACTCGTTTAAAGCATACAGCTTGGTGGGTTGTCAGTATAGTCTCTGGGTTGTGCAACCACCACTGCTGTCCAATTCTAGAACATTTCCATCACCCCAAAAAGAAACCCTTATGCCCAGGGCGCCTGGGTGGCTCAGTGGGTTGGAGCCTCTGCCTTCGGCTCGGGTCGTGATCTCAGGGTCCTGGGATCAAGCCCCACGTCGGGCTCTCTGCTCAGCAGGGAGCCTGTTTCCCCCTCTCTCTCTGCCTGCCTCTCTGCCTACTTGTGATCTCTCTCTCTCTCTGTCAAATAAATAAATAAAATCTTAAAAAAACAAAAAAAAAAAAAAGAAAAGAAACCCTTATGCCCATTATCAATCACTCTCAATCTCCCCCTCTTCACAGCCCCAGGCAACTACTAAAATCTACATTCTGTCTCCATGGATTTGCCTATTCTGAACATACTGTATAATTGGGATCATACGACATATGGACTTTTGTGCATGGCTCCTTTCACTTAAAATGTCTTCAAGGTTCATCCACATGGTAGCAATTACCAGTACTTCATTCCCTTTTAGAGCTAAATAATATTCCTCCGTATGGATATACACAGATCATCTATCCAAGTCATCGTTTGATGCACATTTGGGTTGTTTCCACTTTTTGGCAATTATGCTGCTATGAACGTTCGTATACAAGTTGTTGTGCAAGCATGTTTTCGACTGTTCTTGCAGACATACCTAGGAATAAATTGTGGAGCCACATAGTGGTAACTGTGTTTAACCATTTGAGGAACTGCCCTTCCGTTTTCCACAGCAAGCGCACAATTTTGCATTTTCACTAGCAGCGAATGAGAGTTCCAATTTCTCCACATGCTCACCAACACCTGTTATTCTTCATTTTATATTTATCCTAGTGGCTGTGAAATAATAGCTCATTGTGGTTTTGATTTGCATTTTCCCAATGACTAATGATGATGACTATCTTTTTATGTGCTTATTGACCATTTGGATGTCTGCCTTAGAGAAATGTCTATTCAAAGCCTTTGCCCAGGGGTGTCTGGGTGGCTCAGTCAGTTAAGCGGCTGCCTTCGGCTTAGGTCAGGATCCGAGATTCCTGGGATTGAGCCCCATGTCAGACTCCTTGCTCAGTGGGAGGCCTGCCTCTCCCTCTCCCTCTGCTTGCTGCTCCCCTTGCTTGTGATCTCTCTGTCAAATAAGTAAATAAAATCTTAGAAAAAAAAAATCCTTTGTCCACTTTAAAAATTGGGTTATCCATATTTTTATTATTTGTTAAGTTGTAGGAGTTTTTAATATATTCTGGATACTAGAATCATGATTTGCAAATATTTTCTCCCAGTCTTTGCATTGTCTTTAGACTTTCTTGTTGGTGTCCTTTGAAGCACAGAAGTTTTCATTTTTTTATGAAATCTGGTTTATATATATTTTGCCTTTGGTTGCTTATGTATTAGGCATCCCATCTAAGAAACCTCTGCCTAATCCAAGGTCACAAAGATTTATACCTATGTTTTCTTCTAAGATTTTTATAATTTTACATATTACATTTAGGTCTTTAATCCATTTTGAGTTAGTTTTTGTATACGATGTGAAGTGAGTAATCCAACTTCATTCTTTTGCATGTGGATGTCTGGTTGTTCCAGCACCATTTATTGAAAAGACTACTCTTTCCCTCCACTGAATGGTCTTGGCACCCTTGTTGAAAATCAATTTGCAAGGGGCGCCTGGGTGCCTCAGTCGGTTGAGCATCTGCCTTCAGCCCAGGTGATAGTCCCGGGGTCTTGTGATTGAGCCCCACGTCCATCGGGCTCCCTGCTCAACGGAGAGCCTGCTTCTCCCTCTTCCTCTGCCCTTCCCCCTCACTCATGCTCTCTCTCTTTCTCTCAAAATAAATAAAATCTTAAAAAAAAAAAAAAAGGAAATCATTTTGCCATGGATGTTTGGCTTTACTTCTGGACTCTCAATTTTATTCCATTGATCCGTATGTCTTCCTCATACCACTTCCACACCGTCTTGATCACTGTAGCTTTGTAGTAAGTTTCAAATCAAGACATGAGTGTCCTCCAATTTTGTTCTTCTTCATGATTTTGACTACTTCCGGGTCCCTTGCATTTCCGTATGAATTTTAGAATCAGCTTATCAATCTCTGCAAAAAGCCAGCTGGGATTTTGATAGGGACTGCATTGAATCTGTAGATCAGTTTGGGGAGCATTGCCATCTTAATATATTAAGTTTTCTGATCAATGAATATAGACGTTTCCATCTATTTAGGCCTTTAATATCTTTCAACAATGTCTTTTAATTTTCACGTACAAATCTTACACTTGTTAAATTTATTGCTATGTATTTTATTCTTTCTGATGCTATTATAAATGAAATTATTTTCTTAATGTCATTTTCAAATCGTTCATTGCTAGTGTATACAAATGCAACAAATTTTTGTATACTGCTTATATCCTGCAACCTTGCTGATGTTGTATATTAGCTTTAATAATTTTTTAGTGGATTGTTTAGGATTTCCCATATGCAAAATCATGTCATCTGCTAATAGAGATAGTTGTACTTCTTCTCTCCAAACTGGACTTTTTTTCTTTCTTTTTCTGGCCTAATTGCCCTGGCTGTTACCTTCAGTACAATCTTCAGCAGCAATGACAAGAGCAGACATCCTCATCTTCTTGCTGAGCCTTCTCTTGTTCACGATTTTTTTAAGTAGGTATTTTTTACAAATGAGGAGAAACCTGCCCCCTATCTCCATAAAAATGAGGCTCAGAGGAGGAAACTGAGACTCAGAGAAGTTGAATAATCTCTGCAAAGTCACGGCTAGATAACAATGGAGCCCAAACTTTATTTTTTTTAATTTTTATTTAAATTCGATTAACATATAATGTATTATTGATTTTAGTGGTAGAGGTCAGTGATTCATCTTATATAACACCCCCAGTGCTCATTACATCACGTGCCCTCCTTAATGTCTATCACCCTGTTACCCCATCCCTCCGCCCCCCTCCTCCAGCAACCTGTAATTTGTTTCCTAGGCTTGAGTCCCTTGTGGTTTGTCAGAGCCCAGATTTTTAACCCAGGTCTGACTCCAAAGCCCACGCTCACTCTCTGCCTCCTTAACCCTTAGGGAGTAGTTCAACAACTATGTACTTGTGCAAGGTTTCATTTCTGCCTTCCTTGTTTCATTCATGCGACACAATAATGGAGGAGCAAAGCGGGAGTGGTGTCCCCCTTTTCACCTTTAAGAAAATGACTTGGAAGAACTGGGACTCAACCTCTGCTTTCCTGACCCAATCCTGTGCTTTGACAGAGGCAATAACTACTTCGCTGAGTAGTTAGATGTAGTCAGAAAAGTTATGTGAGTGTTTTCTAACAGGTAATAAACAAAAAGGATGAGCTAAATCCTGCATGATAGTGAAGGAACTAAAATATGGAGAGAAAAAATCTGAAAAGATTGATGGCAAGTGCATGAGATCTGAAAGAAGGACAAGGAAGGAGAGCGAACTGACATTTTGATTTGTAAAGAAAAGTGTCAAAGGGACAAACCATCTCTTCATAAGAAAGTACTTTAAAGGGAATTATGTGGGGACACTTGGGTGGCTCAGTCGGTTAAGTGTCTGACTCTTGACCTCAGGTTAGGTCTTGATCTCAGGGTTATGAGCTTTGGGCTCCATGCTCGGTGTGGAGCCTACTAAATGAATGAATGAATGATGTCAATAGAATGTCTTTCCAGCTGAAAGAATCCCTTCTGAAAAGGAAAGAATGCAAATGAGTCATGTAAAAATATTCTCTGCATGCGCACGGATTTAAGGTTGGGCCTGCCTTGAGGCTGAGAGCTGAACAAAATGCCTCCAGCAGCTCCTGCTGAAGCCTCCCTGAGAAACCCTCCATCACTAAGAAAATGCTGGTTGTGCCAATTGCCGCTGGACTCCCCACCTCCAACCTGTCCTCACAGGGTTGCTGTGCAGATTAAATAAAAATGCCTCTTGTGAACAAAACTCACATCACTCCTGCACGTGGAAAAGGCTCAGTAAATATTAGTTCCATTTCCCTTCCCTTTATGGGGTTTACAAGGGACCCAGACCTTAAGCGTTCCCAGAACCTAGAAGCTATAGGCATCTCCTGTAATGGAAAGATATCTCTCTCTTCTTTCCTCCTTGGCCCAGCTCATTCTAGTAATTTGCTTTTCATCTTTAAACACTAAACTTAGGCATGTGAGTCTTCTCAAACTCCCAAACAAGGGCGCCATGTTTGATTACTTCCTTATGGAGAAGTGGGTGCTGGGCTGAGCCAGAGAAGACCGGAATTTTGGGTCTTCCTTGCCACCACCTTTTTGTGTACCTCTGGGTGGGTCTCCCTCCTGGGCTTCGGGTTCCTTATCTGGGAAGGGTCCTTGGTCATGGGGGGGCAAGGGAATTTACCTCTTTCTCCTCGTTCAGGTCAATGGGGTGAAGACAACCATGGGGAAAGGAGACTAGAGAGGTCTCTGCGGTGCAACAGGCCCCTCACAGTGAGTGGCCTCCTGCTGGAAGTACGCATTTTGGGATTCGCAATAGTGTGAGACAGGACTTGCCCTATGACTAGGAGATAAAATTTATGCCCCCCAAAAAAACCCTTAACAGAAGGGAAGTGCCTAATGAGATACAGGAGCGGAAAGAACCCTAGGAGGAAGAAAGGTCAATGGGAAACAGAAAAGGCTGAAGGATCTGCCTGGCTTTGGGTCAGCTACGACTGACTCTTACAACTCAGCGATAGGACTTGGGCAGAAGGAAACTGAAACAGGATGGCATACAGAGAACCCCAAGGCTCTCTCCCCAGCTCTAGGGAGCACCCACCATCTGCACTCCCGAGAGCTGTCACGTCTGCCCCCCTAACCTGCCTTTCTCCTCCTGCCCCAACAACTCAGCCCCTCCGCCAACCTGTTGTTCCTCTCTCCACCAAACTCCCGGTGAATCCCAGAGCCACCTTCTATTGGAGGCCATCCCTAGCTCCCCAGCCTGCATCAGGGTTCTCTCCCCTGTAGACGCTGACAGGAGTGGGGGTCGGGGGGAGGCAGGAGGACACGCTTCTATCACAGACAGCCTCTGTCATCACCTGCTGGCTTGCAAACCCCTGTTGGCCCTTGGCCTCTGGAATAAGGGCTGTGTCTGATTGGTCTTGGTGTCCCCAACCCCAGGCTAGGGACCAATCCTCTGGTGACTGGCTGAGAGGAAGTCCCACCTCCCTGGGGGTTGGCGCGTTACCTTTTCCATCTGCCTTGTAGTCATCAGGGAGGAGCTTGTCCTGCCGGTAGCCCAGCACGAAGGCCAGGAAGGAGAGGATGAGGGCATCTCCGATGCTGAGGATGGCCAGCATGAAGGCCCAGCGGATGGTGCACTGACCCAGCGTGTACTTGCCCGTCTGCTCCCCACACATGCGCCGCACCTCACTTGAGTCCCAACCATCGGGGTAGACCAGGCAGCCGATCATCAGGCCTGTGGCTGGGGGGGCAGGACGGGGTGCAGAGGGTGTCAGGCTGGGTGTGCTCAGCCTGCCACCTCCCACCTTGCACTGCTGCTATCTTGTCACCTCCCTTCTCTTTGTGTTAACGGCCTTGAGAGGTAGGGGGCAGTGCCTACCATCATTCTTGTAGAAGCCAGGGGAGAAAATTGAGGATCCAAGAGCTAAAATGACTTGCCCTTGGTCAGGGGTAGAGGCAGAAAGCAGAGCTCCCCAGCCCAGGGAAGATTCTGCCATGGCACCAGGTGGTCCTACCAAGCCCGCAGCCATGCCCCTCACTTTGGACTTGAAGAGGCACGGGCTACCCTGCCTTCAAACCCCTGCAAAATCCCACCCCAGAGAACTCATCACTTCTAAGATGCACAATTGTTCATACTCCAATATCTCTGAAATAAGTATAATAAGAAAGCTTCAAGCTGTGGTTTGAGTAGAAGTGTTTTTCCTGGGCACCTGGGTGGCTCAGTTGGTTAAGCATCCAACTCACAGTATCGGCTCAGGTCTTAATCTCAGGGCCATGAGTTCAAGCCCTGCATTGGGCTACTTAAAAAAAAAGAATGACTATTTTTCCTTTTTTACCGCACATAGAATGACAGCATGTCCTACAACTTGGAACCTTAGACTTAATGAATACAGGAAGTTTTCCAGCCCCATCTCTGGCTGCTTTCTTCGTGAACCTTTCATTCAAGCAAATAAGGTCTCTTCATCCTGACCCAGTATAGGTCAGTGCAGCTGCTCAGGCTTCCCTGAATTTATGAATCCCTAATATTTATTTAAAATACTGATTTCCAGGGCTGCTGAATGGCTCCATCGTTAAGCGTCTGCCTTCAGCTCAGGTCATGATCCCGGGGTCCTGGGATCGAGCCCCACATCGGGCTCCCTACTCTCCCCCTCCCATTCCCCCTGCTTGTGTTCCCTCTCTCACTCTCTCTCTGTCAAATAAATAAACAAAATCTTTAAAAAATAAATAAAGCAAAATACTGATTTTCAGACCAGGGTTAGACTCAGGAATCCCTGTTTTGTTTTTGTTTTTTTAAGATTTCATTTATTTATTTGTCAGAGAGAGAGAAAGAGAACACAAGCAGGGGGAGCAGCAGGCAGAGGGAGAAGCAGGCTCCTCGCTGAGCAGGGAGTCCGATTTGGAATGCTTTCCCTGGGCCCTGGGATCAGGACCTGAGCCAAAGGCAGACAGACGCTCAACCAGCTGAGCCTCCCGGGCGTTCCAGGAATCCCTGTGTTAGAAGCATTCTTTCAGGTAATTCTCTCAATAGGAAAAGCTGGGAAACACTAGCACAGTCTGCCTGGATTTCAAGCCCACCTCTTCGCTAACTAGCTGTGAGCCTCAGAGCAAGTCACTCAACCTTTTTTGGCCTCAGTTTCCTCATCTATAAGGCGGGGGTATGAATAGTCCCTACTTGTTGGATTGCAGTGAGGTTCAAATAGTTAATACTGGAAAAGTGCCTGGCACATACTTAGTACTTCATGAGCGTTAGCTACGATTATCCCATCCTATGCTCTCATTGACTTAGTATTTACAGCCAAAAATGTCATTTTCCCTACCTTCTTCTCACTTCTCCCCCCCCTCCCCATGACCAACCCCGCCTTAGCTGCACAGATGGGTGACACAATCCTGGAATGTGACCAAGGCCATCCCAAGGACAACTACCATGTAGGCGTGCCTAGGGGGTGCCTTCCATTATCTGTGCCACGTTCCCAGCCAGGTTGCCAGCGCTCTCGCTCCTTCCACAGGACCCGAGGCTCTTCCGTTCCAAGGCTCTGCTCACCCAGGAGCGCCTGAGAAGCCCCTCGCAGGACCCAGTTCCCTACCTTGGGCTCGACTTGCACTTGCAGGGTATGTCAGCAGCTCAAACGAATGCAGAGAAAGTCTAAAGATCAGGATCCCAACTCCCCACCTAAATGCATCAACTCTCCTTTCACTTTATACAAGCTTATTTATATAGTTCCCTTATAGGTCACAAAATATTTCCTGTGCCATTTTTCTCTCGATCCCGACAACAGTTCTGTGAAGTAGGCCATGTGTTAATACCCCATTCTACAGATTAGAAAACTGAGGTCTCAGAGAAACCAAGTGAACCGCCCAGTCCTTCAGCTACAGCAGAGCCTGACTTTTTTGACCTTGAAGTTAATTCCCTCAACTCCCAGACCCACATCTCCAAAGAGCTGAACGTATTTAGTGCTGACATTTCAGACTTAGTGACAAAGCGAGAAGTACTGTAGGAAGATACAGAGGGGAGCGGAGCAAGAACCCTCCCAGAGCTCTTTGGTAAAACCTATGGCCTTCTCCAGCTGGTGTAAGACCAGTGTTTTGGTGCCTTAACCGTGGTGGGGGATGGGAACAGGTCAGTGTGGAAAGGAGGTGCCCTCTGGACTTTCCATTCTCCCCATCTCCTCCCCTTGGCCGCATTCTCCTTCCATAGCATCTCTGGAAAATAGCCCAGGGCCTCTAACCCGGAAACAGATTGTTACTATGGGTCCGCGGCCCACTGTGAGCACCGGACCCAGGCTCCTGGGCACAGCGGGGGTCAACCCCATTTGTAGCGTCTCGGGGCTCCAAGGGCAGACCAACATGGTATTCGCAGGCAAGCTGACTTACCCTTTCTGACTTCCAGTCTCTCATCTGTAAAATTAGGATCACAGTGCCTGGCTCATAGCAGAGCTGTGAGGATTACGTGTGGTCGTGCAGAGAAAACGCTCACGGCAGCGTCTGGTTCGTGGTAGGCAGCCAGTTACTGTTTCATTGGCATGAAAGCCAAATGGAAGCAACCTCAGTGGATGTGGATGTCATTAGACGTGTTCGCAAATATGTCAGGTACCTAGTAAGATTGTACTTCCTTGCTCTCCTCTTCTCAAGTTAGGCAAGGCCATCAGACTTCCCTTAGACCACAAAATGTGAGTGGAAATGTGTGCATTTCCAGGCCAGAGCATTTAACCGCTAGGGAGAGACCTTCCAGAGCGCCCTTTCGCTCTGCAATGACGACAGCCAGAGGCCCAGCTGGTCCTCAATGGGCACGCACTGCAAGCAAAATTAAAGCTTTGTTTTAAGCCAGTAAGATTCGGGAGTTATTTGTCACCTCACCTATCCCGACTGCTAAAGTGGCTTTTGTGTTTTTCACACTTACTGAGCACCTACTATGCGTCAAGCACTGGAGAAGGTGTTTTGTGTGTATTAGACATCCCATCCCCACCAGAGCCTTGTGATAGGAGTTCCTGTTGCTACATTCTACACGGGAAGTTACCGAGACTCAGAGACACAAGCGACTTGCCCTACTTGGGTTTCTAGGAGCTGGAACCACACACAGCTTACACCTGGCATCGGGAGCTGGATTAACATCGTTAAACCACAGCCCCCACACTGCCCCAGCCATCAATCCTCTTTCCTTTCTCCTGCTCCCCTCCCCGGTCTCAGGCTCCTTGGCAAGGGTAAACGAACTAGTTTAGGCATCTTCGAATGGACGCAAGTCCCAGCTGCTGTCTGCAGAACACGTGACCCTCTCCATCCCTCCCTTTGGCTCATCTTCCATTCCTCTACGTTAAAGGATGGAACATGACGCCACCTTCACCCGCCCCCAAAATAAATGTTTCATAGGATGGCATCTGGCCACCTCTGCTATCAGTGTCTCCAGCTCCATGATCTGGAGTCTGATTCAAATGGCCTGCTGATGCCTCCCCCGCCCAGGCCTTCCCAAGCACACTGCCTATGCAGCAAATGGCACCCGCTGCAGGATGCTGTGGGAGGGGGCAGTGTGGAGAACGAGAGGAATGGTTGTGTGTCCGGCGTGCCGTAGCTCTGACACGGAGGCCCAGCTGGTAACCGTGCCGGGGCCATTCTACTCCTCTTTGTCACAGAACTGCTAAATCTTCATTCTCCCGCCTTCTCCCCACTGCCCACCAAGGCTTAGAGAACAGGACCAGCTGGCTCAAGGACTGAGAGGCCTGCCTGGGCCAGGAGCACGAAAAAGGGGCAGGGAAGGCCTTCCTTCTGGGCACCATAAGTAGCCACTTACCCCACATAGTTTTAAAGACCCTAGCCACCACCCTACTCCCCCATCACAAAATACCACTCCCATTTATTGCCTCAAGTATGGAAACCTATAACTGGGGAACAAAGACTTTCACTCCACCATGAAAGAGGGAACTTAAATGCAAGTTTCCATGGGAAAGGTCACAGCATAACACTCCAAATCAATGACTGACCTTAGAATCTCCCTGAGAGCAATCTGGGGTGGGAGGAAAGGAGTGAGGGCAGGGATCTGTCGATCCTTAAAGGAGAAAGAGCAAATGCCCAGAAGTGGGAGATGGAGACATCTAGGATGTGCTTGACGATTTTGCCCCGGGTTGGATCCTATTCCCACATGGCCAATAATGGAAGCTTCCTTCTTTTTCCTTCCCAGAGCAAACAACCTCTGATGTGGTAGCCTGGGAGTCAGGACACCTTCTATCAACTAGCTGTGTGCTCCTGGGCAAGTCACTTCCCCTCTCTGGACCTCAGTTCCCATCTGCAAGATGAGGGGGTTGAACAATTTGATCTCAACGATCCTTTCGGTCTCAACCATTCTAAAATTCTCTACTCCTCAGAAGCTTCTGCAGCGCACTGAGTAGGGCTGGGCTAAAGGAAAACAAGGGAGGGGCGGGGCGCCTGGCTGGCTCAGTCAGTGGAACGTGTAACTCATGATCTTGGGGTTGTAAGTTCGAGCCCCATGTTGGGAGTAAAGATGACTTTAAAAAAAATAAATCTTTGAAAAAAAAAATGTAAAGGAGAGCATTTGGGTAGGAGACCCAGAGCATTCACAGAGGGTGGAATGCTGCAGCTTCCCCGGTGGCCTGCGCTGGGCCCCTGCTTGTCCTCCCATTAATCCTGCTCACCTGCAGCCAGCTGCATCCATGCGCAGATCTTGTAGACAGTGGCCGTGTTGCAGACGAAGAAGAGGCTAAAGCAGATGATGGAGCCAATGATGAGGAACATGGCCAAGGCCACAAAAAACATGGCGGTCTTGAAGGCTCTAGAGGGAATGGAGGAGAAGTCCAGCGGGCCACCCTTGCAGATGAGTTCAGAGGACAGCACGTTGCCCACACAGTAGGAGAAAAGGCCAAAGTAGCCTGCCTGGGGTGTGTTAACACTGTCACCGATCCAGTAGGGCTGGATGAAGAGGGCCATGACCAGTACGGAGAAGCAGATGGTGAGCGTGCCCCACATCACACCCACAGCCCTGGAGTTGCGCACATAGTTGGTATGGTAGATCTTGGCTGCCTCCTGGGCAGGCAGCAACTTCACCATGGTGAGGACGTAGACTCTAGGCTGTGGGCTGTAAGCCAGTGGCTTAGCAGACGGAGGCCTAGGAGTGGGTCACTCCTTAGCGGGGCTGGGGAAGGAGGCTGAGGTAAGGGTACAAGGTGAGGGTCCCTCCAAGGAAGAAGAAAGAGGATTAATAAGACCAGGAAGACAACCTTGGTTTCTTCAGCGGAAGCTTGTCCTGATGCCTTTGTCGGCTCTAGCCAGGCTGTCTCCCGTCTTCTGCTTCCTCTCCAGCCTGCCAGGGTCTTGGGCCTACTGGCGCCGCCCTGCCCCTCCCCCCCTTTCCAGCTCCGCGCTCCAGAGAGCTCCGCCTCTTCGCCGCGGCCCGGCCCCTCCTTCCTCCTTCCGTCGAGAGCGCTGCTTCAGCACCGCGGCCAGCGCCTCGAGACTCCGGTCAGAGGAGGGACTGGAAACCGAGACCCGGCCGGGGGAGGGGCGGGGAGCGCTCGACCCGCCCATGGCGCACTCCGCCACAGGGAACTGAGACCGCTCTTCACCCTCCTGAGCGCGGGGGCCGGGTGGGGGGGGGGGGCAGGAGGTGGCTTTAAAAAATTGGGAGGCTGAGGCTGTGACTGTCACTGTCACATTCCTCCCGCTCAATTCCTACCGCAAAACCAAAACCTCATCCTGAGCACTGTCCGTCCGTCCCCCCACCCCCACCCCCACCCTCACCCTCACCCCAACCCGTCCCATCCAATCCCTCCCTGTCTCCCTAGTCACCCTCTCAGAACTCTCAACCCCCTGGAGTCCAGCAAAATCTTTTCTGATTATGTCTTCCGCTCACTGGTTTCTGGTCTCTGTGGTTTCTCTCAATCAACAATTACCAAGAGCGCACTATGTCCTAAGCCCTATGTTGGAGGATATCTTCCCTAAGCAGAACCACAGAGGCCCCTGCCCTCAAAGACGGTAAGATATTTACATACATGTATATGCATATGCATATGTATATTTGCAATGCAGACTGATGGTGTGATAACAACTACAAAGTACCGCGAAGGAAGCCTCTCAGACCTTACACATGCTTTTGTTCAATATAATATCTTTTTCCTTTATATGTTTTTTTTCCTGTTTATGTTTTTGATGTGTATTTCTTTTTTACCCCACTTTTTCAAAATATATATTTCTCCTGACTGCATAGGTAAATATATGTTTGATGTAGAGAGACAGGAAAATTCTGGAAAGTTACATAATATAAATCACTCATAACCCCAATATTGAGAACTAAGGAGAGACAAGATCATCTTAACACAGACTTTGGGGCACTTGGGTGGCTCCGTAGGTTAAAGCCTCTGCCTTTGGCTCAGGTCATGATCTCAGGGTCCTGGGATCAAGCCCCGCATTGGGCTCTCTGCTCAGCAGGGAGCCTGCTTCCCCCTCTCTCTCTGCCTGCCTCTCTGCCTACTTGTGATCTCTCTGTCAAATAAATAAATAAAATCTTTTTTAAAAAAAGAGAGAGACTTTGGCTTTAGACAGATCTGTATTGAGTTAGCCACTGATGACCTATGTGACTACCCGTGTATTTAACTTTCCCAAGCCTCAGTTTCTTCATCTGTAAAATGGGGAGGATAATAGTATCTATCACAGGGGCGCCTCGGTGGCTCAGTGGGTGGTTGAGTATCTGACTCTTGGTTTCAGTTCAGGTCATGATCTCAGGATCCTGAGATCAAGCCCCATGTGGGGCTCCATGCTCAGTGGG
The DNA here is from genome assembly GCA_028534135.1 of Potos flavus. Lineage (NCBI taxonomy): Eukaryota > Metazoa > Chordata > Mammalia > Carnivora > Procyonidae > Potos > Potos flavus. The sequence continues at coordinate 102,573,848 of CM052886.1, forward strand.
GAGTCTGCTTGTCCCTCTCCCTCTGCTCCTCCCCTTCCCTCAAATAAATAAACAAAATCTTTTAAAAAAAATAGTATCTATCACACAAGGGTTAGGTAAAATAACATATGTAAATTGTTTGGCTCAGGGCCTTACATATAAAAGTACTCAAAATGCTTATCATTATTACTACCTCTGTTAACATTTTGTTTTTCCCTCCTTCTGCATATACAGATTTACACAGTTGGACAATTTAGTACCTAATTTTTTTCACTTAGCTGTACACCATCAATATTCTCTCATATTACTATTTTTTCAAAAACATGATTTTAATGCTTGTATATTGATACACAGTATATAATCATTTAATCATTTGTTTAATCATTTCCCCTTTTTAGAGTATTTTGGCAATTTCTGGTTTTTCACTACTAAAAAAATTTAAAAAAAAAAACAGAAACCCAGGGGCACCTGGGTGGCTCAGTCGTTAAGCGTCTGCCTTTGGCTCAGGTCATGATCCCAGGGTCCTGGGATCGAGCCCCACATCAGGGTCCCTGCTCAGCGGGAAGCCTGCTTCTCCCTCTTCCACTCTCCCTGCTTGTATTCCCTCTCTCACTGTCTCTCTCTCTGTCAAATAAATAAAATCTTAAAAAAAAGTCTTTTTCCCCCCAAAAAATCCTATCTTGAACATATTTGTGCCATTACCTACATTTCCTCTTTCTCTTAAATCTCTTTGGTTTTGTGACTAGTCTTGCCATCGGACTGGAAGGTCATTGAGGGCACAGCCTGTGTCTCCACCATCAGACTGGCAGCTTCCCTAGAGCAGGAACTGTATCTTTCCCCACTCAGAGAAGGCTGGAGGCTGGGGCCATGTCTGGCCTGCCTAGCACAACTTCCCAGGTCTCCAAGAGCAGACTCCCCTGCTTCCTGAGGCTCTGGTGAGACAGCCAATCGCAGGGATTGCAGACTCTAGAGACAAGGATGGGTGGGGGACCCAAACTAGGCCATCGGTCTCTCCCTGGAGAAGCTGAATTGGTGGTAGACTGACAAGAGGAAAAAAGCTATTGTTTTGTTAGGTCTTGGCAACATCTTTAACAAACAGTCCATGAGCTTCTATTGTGGGAGCATCAGAGCCACCCCGATTCCCACTCCCACAGAGGTTACCCTGTTCCTTCTTCAGCTCTGTGACCCACCCAATATCCTTCTATTTCCTTCTCTTTTTATTTATTTATTTTTAAGATTTTATTTATTTATTTGACAGAGAGCACAAGCAGCAGGAGCAGCAGAGGGAGAGGGAGAAGTAAACTCCTCGCTGAACAAGGAGCCTGATGCAGGACTCAATCCCAGGACCCTGGGATCATGACCTGAGCCGAAGGCAGAGGCTTTAACTAACCCACTGAGCCAGCCAGGCGCCCCTCCTTCCCTTTTTATTTCATTAGCCAGAGTAGGTTTTGGCCATTGGCACCAACGAGCCCTGACTGACCCAAATATTGGCACCAGAAAGAGGGCTTCAGGCCCAGGCTTTAGGCAAAAGGTTCTGAGATTCCTGTTTATGGTTAGTATTGAGAAAACAGCCTCCCACAGCACACAGAGGAGAAATAGCTAATAAAATTATCAGCCATGAACACCAGAGATCATGTGTCCTCTGCGGGTCAAGTTCTGGGGGCTGAGTGGCTTTGGTCAAAACAGATTTGAAGAGAATAAAGCAGGGGTGCCTGGCTGGCTCAGTCCATAGAGCATGTGACTCTTGGTCGAGGAGTTGTGAGTTCAAGACCCACATTGGGTGTAGAGCCTACTAAAAATAAATAAATAAAATAAGGGGAATGAAGAAATTAGGAACACGGGGGGTGCGCTAATAATGGCATTGAATAATATCAAGACAAACTTAAATATCTAGATTATTGATTCAAGAAATAAAATAAGGGGGGCCGGCTGGCTCAATTGGAGGAACCTGCAACTCTTGTTCTCAGGGTTGTGGGTTTGAGCCCCACACTGGGTATAGAGATTACTTAAAAATAAAATCTTTAAAAAAGAGAGAATCAAGATCTTTATGTGCTATAGCTCAAAGAATCTTTTTTTTAAAAAAGATTTTATTTATTTATTTGACAGAGAGAGAGATCACAAGTAGGCAGAGAGACAGGCAGAGAGAGAGGGGGAAGCAGGCTCCCTGCTGAGCAGAGAGCCCGATGTGGGGCTTGATCCCAGGACCCTGAGATCATGACCTGAGTCGAAGGCAGAGTCTAGCTCAAAGAATCTTTTAAGGCCTGTTGCTATCAGGCATAGACGATTAAAATAAGATTCAGGGGGTGTGAGAGTAAAGACCTGCAAGACCGGAAGTCCATCCTATGTTCCTCACCTTGGCCCCCTGACCCTTGAGCTAAAGGTTAATGTACTAGGAAGAGCTAAGTGAAAGCCCTCAGCTCCCTCTTAGTCTCCAAATAATAAATCAAAAAGAGTTTTACGTCCCAGGAGAGCTGTAGAAACGAGTCACTCCCAATGACTCGAAAGACCGCAGGCAGGGCTGGGGGCGACTCCTAACGCTAGTGGGCATCTGTCACGTTGTTTCTTTTTGGTTTTGGCTGAGCAGCATCTTAACCTTCTTCCTATGTGGGGGAGATACCCTGCTGTTTGAGTCCTGGGGGACAGTGGGGCCTCTTCTCCCACTCCAGAGAGAGTTCTGATGGCGTGCTGGCCAGATGGCAGCGGACTGCTGGGGCATGACAGCCGCACTCAGGACAGCCCTGGGGACAGCGAGGAAGGGAAATGTTCCTGCAAGGTGGAACTTCTGGTGCCATTATTATCTACCCCCAAAGATCCACATCCTAATGCCCAGAACCTGTGAAAGTCACCTTATTTAGAAAAAGGTTCTCGGGACGCCTGGGTGGCTCAGTTGGTTAAGCCCTGCCTTCGGCTCAGGTCATGATCCCAGGGTCCTGGGATCGAGTCCCACATCTGGCTCCTTGCTTGGCAGGGAGCCTGCTTCTCCCTCGGCCTCTGCCTGCCTCTCCGCCTACTTGTGATCTCTCTCTCACTCTCTCTGACAAATAAATAAATAAAATCTTAAAAAAAAAAAAGAAAAAAAAAGAAAAGAAAAAGGTTCTCTGTGAGTATAATTAAATAAAGGATTTTGAGATAACGAGGTACTACTAGATTATCTCAGCCCTAAATCCAGTGACAAGGGTCCTTCTAAGAGACACACGGAGGTGACACAGCCATGGAGAATGTTGTGGTTTCAGCCCAGGAAGCTGGCAAGCACCAGAAGCTAGAAGAGGCATGGGACGGATTCTTCCCTAGCTAAAAAGCACAGTCCTGCTGACACCTCGAGTTCAACTTTGGGGCCTCTAGAATTATAAAAGAACAAATTTCTGTTGTTTCAAGCCACCAAGTGTGTGGTCATTTGTTAGGGAAGCCTCACAAAGTACACCACCTCTCCTGAATGGAAAGAGCCTCAGCGGGGAGTCTGCGTGAACAGTCACCGCCTCTGCCCCTCCCCCAACTCTCTCTCTCTTTCTCTCTCATATAAAGAAATAAATCTTTAAAAAAAAATTTTAGGGGCACCTGGGTCGCTCAGTGGTTAAGCGTCTGCCTTCGGCTCAGGTCATGATCCCAGGGTCCTGGGTTTGAGCCCCGCATTGGGCTCCCTGCTCTGTGGGGAGTCTGCTTCTCCCTCTCCCACTCCCCCTGCTTGTGTTCCCTCTCTCGGTGTGTCTCTCTCTGTCAAATAAATAAAATCTTAAAAAAAAAATTTTTTTTTAAACAAAACAAAAACAAACAAAAAAACCCAAAAACAAAAACAAACAAAAAAAACCCAACAAACAAAAAATCAGCAATGCCAATTGCTGGTGAGGATACGGAAAGCAATTGGAACACTTTTACTTTGCTGGTAGGAATGAATATATATATGTATTTTTTTTTTAGGAATGTAAATTGGGGGGCGCCTGGGTGGCTCAGTGGGTTAAAGCCTCTGCCTTTGGCTCAGGTCATGATCTCAGGGTCCTGGGATCAAGCCCCGCATCGGGCTCTCTGCTCACTGGGGGGCCTGCTTCCCCCTCTCTATCTCTGCCTGCCTCTCTGCCTGCTTGTGATCTCTCTCTCTCTGTCAGATAAATAAATAAAATCTTAAAAAAAAAAAAGAGATTACTAATGTTGGTTGGGTACCGAATCCTGACAATCTAGACCAGAGAGTGTGCTAATTACACAGGGAAAGCAGAAGGAATGCATGTAGAGCTCAGGAGATGTCTGGGCTGCCTCCTGTTACTGTCACGTGCAGTTGTGAAAATTAATGGAAGTAAAGAATAAATTAATAAAGACTTTAGTAACCCAGCACAGGGGCAGGCCCATCAAGACCCAGATATCTCAGAAATAGAAGGTCTGGGCCACCGTGCAGCCCAAAGAACTCTAATCAGAGTTCCTGACCAAGAGCAAAAGGAATAGGGGATTGGGGGCTCCTGACTGGCTCAGTAAGTTCGAGCCCCACCGTGGATATAGAGATTACTTAAAAATAAAATCTTAATACAAAAATACAGATTTGAATGGGTACATGCACCCTGATGTCTATAGCAGCATTACCAACAATAGCCAAACTATGGAGAAAGCCCAAATGTCCATCAACCGATGAATGGATAAAGATGTGTTTTATACATATATATAGTGGTAGAATGCAAAGATGGGCTCATTTGTTAGAATGGCTGCTGGAGGCCTGTCCTTGTATGTATGTCTTGGGAGATCTTGGAGAATGTAGAGCAGGGGACATCCAAGAGAAGTTGGCCACATTTCTAGATCTACCCTCACCATTCATGTGCCAGGACTTGGCCAGGGGGAATTCTCCTTTTTAAAAACATTGAGGGGGATAACTGGGTGGCTCAGTTGGTTAAGTATCTGCCTTCGGCTCAGGTCATGATCCCAGGGTACTGGGATCGAGTCCCGCATGGGGCTCCTTGCTCAGCAGGGAGCCTGCTTCTCCCTTTGCCTCTACCTGCCACTCTGCCTGCTTGTGCTCTCTCTCTCTCTCTCTCTCTCTGACAAATGAACAAATAAAATCTTTAAAAAATAAATAAAATAAAAACAAAAAAACACTGAGGTGCAGTATCTACATTACATACAGTAAAATACTCAAATCTTAAGTGAATCACTGGATAGATTTTTACATATGTTAACCAACACTCCAACTCAAGATTTAGAAGAATTCTAACACTCCAGAAGGCTTCCTCCTGCCCCCTCCCAGTCAACTGCCCTCCCAGGGGTAGACCTGTAGACTCTCATCACTATAGGTTAGTTTTGCCTTTTCTTTTCTTTTTTTTTTTTTTTTTTAAGATTTTATTTATTTATTTGACAGCACAAGCAGGGGGAGAAGCAAAGGGAGAGGGAGAAGCAGACTCCACATTGATCAGGGAGTCCGACGCGGGACTCGATCCCAGGACCCTGAGATCATGACCTGAGCCAAAGGCACATGCTTAACTGACTGAGCCACCCAGGCACTCAGTTTTGCCTTTTCTTGAACCGCACGTAAATGTAATACACTGTATGTTTTCGTCTATGGCTTTCCTCACTCAACGTTGTGTCTCTGAGGTCAATCCATGTGATGGCATGTGGGGTTCATTTTGGAAGGGGACAAACCCAAAGCACAACACTCTTTTAGATTGGGGAGAGGGTGGTTAAACCTTACGAGGCTTTGGTACAAAAAGCATCTAATTGGGGCACCGGGATGATTTAGTCAGTTAAGTGTCTGACCCTTGATCTCAGCTCAGGTCTTGATCTCAGGGTTATGAGTTCGGGTCCTGCGTGGGACTCCATGCTGGGCATGGAGTCTACTTAAAAAAATCTAATTTTTGCTTACGTTTTGGAAGCACAACCATTGGTCAAAGTTCTCTTTGCTGTACTCTTCATTTATAAGGGAAAAACCCTTTCTTTCTCCTCTGGGAAGCTGGCTATGAGCAGCTAGAGATAGGACTGATGCATTTTTCACAGCTCCCTTCGCAGATGAAAATAGCTCTTCTAGTCCCTTCCCCGGCCTCCTGGCCTTGACTTGTGACAAGGCTCCGCTCACAGGGGTATTGAGATGGAGGGGGCGGGGAGCGAAGGAAGGGCTCCAGAATGAGCTCATGGGGGAGAAGCGGTTTTAAACACTGAGATCCATAAATATAAGAGAGAACAGTGTTTCTTTAATCAGTGGTATTTCTGTGTCTGGAATTGATGGCTTTCTCCCATTTTAAGGGTCTCCTGGCTGGTTCCTCCAGCTTCTCCCCTATATTCCACCCTCTAGTGGTGTAAGGGGGACCAGACATGGCTGGTATTACATGGGCAGAGTGCCTACTACATGCCAGGCACCCCTACAGACATTGTTTGGTCCTGACCTTACAGAGAAGGAGCCATCATCTTCCTCGGGTAGATGACGGACGGAGGCTCAGACTGCTTACAGACTGAAATGACTCGCCCAAGGTCACGCAGCTTGTGAGCCCTGAGTTTGGGAGCCAAGTCTGTCTGGATCAAAGCTTTGCTCTCAGCAACCCGATCGGGGGCCTCCCCAGTGGAGCGGTCTTCCACGCCCTGGGATGGGGAAGGGGTCCTTGGCCGCAACGACCGGTCCTCCAGGGAAAGCTGCCCTGGTCCCACACCTGAGCACACTCAGGCAGCTGCGCCCTTCCCAGCCTCCAGCCCCGGGGCCACCTGCCGCTCAGGAGACCTCCTAGCTCTCAGCCAGGACTCACTGACTGTTCGTGCCCACATGTGGCCTTGGGTAGGGGACAGGGTGGGTGGAAGCCTTCCGTGCAGGGGTGAGTCCCTAATTCTGGGATTGCAGATATCGAGGGAAGGGGAAAGGAAAAAGGAAGGGACCGTCTGAGGAGGACCATCCTTAGGGCCCCTGAGACCTCTCCCGGACTCAGCCCCCTGCTTGAGGGCAGGAGGACAGAACGCCCAGAGTGAGAGACAGGTGTGTTGAGATAATATCTAACATATTCATTCCCTCAGCACCCCCAACTCTTGAAAGGACCTCCCCCCGTTGACAGATAAGGAGATTGAGACTCAGAACAAATAACTTGCCCAGTTTATAACTTGTACAGGTAAATGTTCCAGAAATCCGCGCCCAACCATGATGCAGCAACATCAACACACACACACACACACACACACACACACACACACACACACACACACACACACACGGTGCCAGGTGCCGCCCAGTCACTATCAAGACCCTCCCCCACCGCAGATTGGCCACAGCTGGGCCTCTGTTCACGTCAAGCCCCGTGGGACGAGGAAGGTGGGTCACACGTGGACCGAGCCCCTTTTATAGCGCTGCCGCCCTATCGGGCTGTCTTCCACCACCTGACCCGCCAGCTGCCGCCTGTCCCAGCTGTGCCCGTTCATCATGGAGAAGGTCCTCGTCCTCCTGCTTGTTGCCCTCGCAGTGGTCTATGCAGTTCCTGACCCTCGGGGCATCATTATCAATCTGGTAAGAGGGCCTTCGGGGGAGGAGTCATCTGAAGATCCAGGGGGGATTTTTTAAACTTAGATCTTTACCTCTAATGTCTCCGCCAGGGGCTGCCCGCAGGCTGAGAGGTAAGGCATCTCGCCCTTTCCTGCCCAGGTCTGCGCTATGCCTCTTCCCCTGGGGGGCCTCAGACTAGGCTGATCAGCAGGGAGCATGCTCAGAGCAGTGGTTGGACCTGGCTGAGGGAGCTTTATAAAAATCCAGAGCTCTGGGGCGCCTGGGTGGCTCAGTCTTTAAGCATCTGCCTTCAGCTCAGGTCATGATCCCAGGGTCCTAGGATCAAGCCCCGCATGAGGCTCCCTGCTCCATGGGGAGCCTGTTTCTCCCTCTCCCATTCCCCCTGCTTGTGTTCCTGCTCTTGCGGTCTCTGTCAAATAAATAAATAAAATCTTAAAAAAAAAAAAAAATCCAGAGGCCTAGGCCCCTGCTCTGGAAACCCTGGCTCAGAAGGTCCTGCAGTTTAAAAAACTCCCCCAGTGACTCTGGTTTCTGACCTCGAGTGACACACACAGCTCTAAATGCCGCGGGAACATTTACTCATTTGGTCTCATACGACCCAGGTGAGATAGCTACTATTAGCATCAAACCGTTTGCAGATGGAAAGCAGTTGTAGCGAAAGGTGAAGCCACCTACCTGAGCTCACGCAGCTGGAAAGCATTGAGCAGGGATCGGGGAGCCCCGGGCTGGCGGCCCCCGAGCCCCGCTCTCCCACTGGCCCCTGTCGCCTCTTTACCCAGAGGTTCTTAACTCAGGGCCTTCCATGGCTCAGAGCGGCCAGGATCCGCCTGAGGTTGTCGGTAAAAGTCTGTCCAGGGAGGGGGCAGTTTTCCAGGGAGATGATCCTCTACCTGTATAGACTCAGTGGAACGCGGGACCCAGAGATGTCTGGAGACCTTGTTCTGGGTCACCTGTGCACATTCCAAGGGAACACTGAGGCAGAGGGTGGGGCCGTGACTTGCCCGGGGTCACCCAGGGAGCTGGCAGTGCCGCGGGTACTAGAACCCGCGTCCCGTCTCGCAGCCACGACCCTGCCCGCTTCTCACACGAGTGGGGGCGGAAGGGGGACAGACTGGCCGCCAGCCCCACGAACTGGGTTCCTCTACACACGCCCGCACCGGGGGAGAGGCACTGGCAGCGGTGGAGGGTGGCGGCGTGGGGGTGGGGGCAGAGGAGGGACACAGGGGAGGGGTCCCGGGCTAACTCCGCCCCTCACCACCCCCACCCCCGCCCCGCAGGATGACGGCGAGCTCTGCCTGAACAGCGCGCAGTGCAAGAGCAGGTGCTGCCACCGCGACACCGGGCTGAGCCTGGCCCGCTGCGCGCCCAAGGCCAGCGAGAACAGCGAGTGCTCTGCCAAGGTGGGTGCCGGCGGGCAGGGGGACAGCTCAGAGGACGAAGGCACTCGGGCTTGCGGGTAGGATCAGGGAGCGGGGAGGAGCAGCCCGGACGCTGAACGCTGCGATTAAGAGGGGCAGGTCAACAGGCTTCAGAGCACTTTCCCATCCGCTCAACTCTTTTGATCCTCTCAACTGACCAGTGAGGCGGGTGCGGGCGGGGATTTGTCATCCCCATTTCGCGGATGGGTAAATGGAGGCTCCCGCAGAGAGATCGAACTAGTAAGCGCAAATGAGGCTGAGTGGGACCCAGAACCTGGGTCCTCCAGGCCCACAGCGCCCCCTGGCGTGGCAGTCGGGAGGAGACAGACTGAAAAGAGAGACTGGCCTGGGGTTCTCCGGGTCAGGCCCCGGGTGGGGGCAGGGGGGGGCAGGCTATGCCCAAAGGAGCCCCCCACCAGCCTATGACTCCACTGGCTCTGTGTCTTTGCAGACGCTCTATGGGACTTACTACAAGTGTCCTTGTGAACGGGGCCTGACCTGTGAGGTTGACAGGACAATCACGGGCGCCATCACCAATACCAACTTCGGCGTCTGCCATGATATTGGCCGCTCCAGGGAGTAAAACCCCCGAAGGATGCTCCTCCCCCACCACCTCTCCCTGGCTGTCCCCCCACCCCAACTTGACCAGCACCTCCCTTTCTGATTGGATTCTCAGAAATTAAAGCTCTTCCTGCAACCTTCCCCGGGCTCCTGAATGTTCTTGCTGAGTCAATGTCTTCCTTGATGTCACATCAAGCCTTTGTCTCATCAAGGCAGGTGTCAGGACAGAGGAAGGACTGATGGGTCTGGGACCAGACAGGAAGAGGCTGGACAGCCTGGACACAGTTTGCAAAGCAGCCATGCTGGGAACCTCTCCCTCTGGGGCCCAATTACACCTCCCTGGGATGCCCTCCTTGGCCCTCAAGTTCTCAGGTTCATGTGCGCGCACACACATGCACACACTTCTAGTGGGGAGTTAGAATGGCCCCTATTCCTGTCCTGCATCAAAACTTCCCAGTCCATGGGGCACCTGGGTGGCTCAGTGGGTTAAAGCCTCTGCCTTCGGCTCAGGTCATGATCTCAGGGTCCTGGGATCAAGCCCCGCATCGGGCTCTATGCTCAGCGGGGGGCCTTCTTCCCCCTCTCTCTCTGCCTGCCTCTCTGCCTACTTGCGATCTACTCTCTCTGTCAAATAAATAAACAAAAATCTTAAAACAAAACAAAACAAAAAAACCTTCCCAGTCCTTGTCCTGGGTTCATACCTTTGTTCTGGGCCCAACTCCCTAGCTGACACAACTCATATGTTAGGGGCTCAGACCACTAACAATGGCTGTGGGCTGACTCTGTGCTAGCAAATTCTCACAATGATCCAGGAGGGAGAATTTATTGTGTCTCTAGATGAACTAATGTTCAGAGAGGTTCAGTAACTTGCTCGATGTCACATAATTAGAGAAAGTTGGCACTACACCCATCCAACTCCACCCCCCTACCCTTTCTATAATTCCTGCTTCTTTCCCAATTACTCATACTAAGACAAATGGGTGGGATTGTAGGGAGTTTGGTTTTGGTTTAATACGAAAATGTTATACCACCTGGAGCCACCAAACCTGGGTTGCCTTAGGCAGTTCTGAGGTCCCCATCACTGAGCTGTGCAAATGGAGATTCAGTGACCCTCTATGGGGATGCAGGAGAAAAGATTCACACAAAGAAGGAAGAGAGTGAGGGGTGCCTGGGTGGCTCAGTCGTTAAGCTGATGCTTCAGCTCAGGTCATGATCCCAGGATCCTGGGATCGAGCCCCACATCAGGCTCCTTGCTCTGTGGGAAGCCTGCTTCTCCCTCTCCCCCTGCCCCTGCTTGTGTTCCCTCTCTCGCTATCTCTCTATCAAATAAACAAATAAAATCTTTTTTTAAAAAATCTGTCGTGGGGTACCTGATTGGCTCATTTGATTAAGCATCCAATTCTTGATTTCAGCTCAAGTCATAATCTCAGGGGCTTGGGATCAAGCCCCACATTGGGCTTCCCGCTTGGCAAGTACTCTGCTTGTCTCCCTCTGTTCTCTCTCCCTCTCTCTCACAAATAAATAAATCTAAAAAACCCCAAAACCTGTCTTTTCTCTTGCCAATTTGTTTTTTTTTTTTTTTTTTTTAAGATTTTATTCCCTTGAAAGAGAGAGACAGAGAGAGAATGAGCAGTGGGAGAGGCAGAGGAAGAAGCAGGCTCCCCACTGAGCAAGGAGCCCGATGCGGGGCTCGATCCGAGGACCCTGGGATCATGACCTGAGCGGAAGGCAGATGCTTAACCGACTGAGCCGCCCAGATGCCCCGCCAATCTGTTTTTTGTCAGTTTAATTTGCAGACCCCAAGAAATGAACCTAAGAGGGTAGAGGGAAAGTTTTCCTCCCTTGCATGAAACTAATTGAATCATATCAGCAACATATCTTCCCCCGCCCCTTCTAAATTTGAAGACATTGGGTATCCTTGGAGGCTGGGTTTCCAGCCTGCAATCTCTCCTTCCAAGGGCATTTCCTAGACTTTCTCCAAATAAGGAGAACTCGTGTACCACTATGTACTGTAGCCCTGTGTCTTTCTGATACACACGTAACACTGAGTATCTGACACTTTGAGTACAGGAGCAATTTCTACCAAGACATAGGTGACAGTGTCACTAGGACTTACAGGGGGTGCTCTAAGTAAACCTCAGTTTCCATCTCTACTCCTGAGCTCTTGCACCATAAGCCTGGCATCCTGGAGGGCACCCTTGGCCCAGGTCTGGGGCTCACTTAACCAGAAGTGTAGCCAAGTATGGAACTTCGGGTCCAAAATCTGAATTATTTATCTCCAAAATGTTACCCGAATACAGCAGGGCTGCCTCGAACCCTGCTTCTGCTGAGAATTCGCGACACACGCAGCCAGAGAGCTAGCATCTGGCTCGAAAGGCTCTCACAACTGGCTGTACAACTTCCTGAAACTCCTCTTGATTCATTCTCTCCCCAGAAATCCCCGTAGCACAGCAGGTGCTCCGATCTTTCTTTTCCTCAAGCTCTTTCTTTGGCTCTCCTTTCGTTCTCAGCCCTCCTTTCTCTTCTGCTCTCCCAGAAGAGTCCGATTCATCCCTTTCAAGCCGTGTGACTTGAGCAAGTTGCTCAATCCGTCTCAGGCTCCCCACCCCCCCCCCCATAAAATAGGAGTGATAACCATTCTGATCCCTCATGAGGTTTTTTGTAGGATTAAATGAGATCATGTGTGTTAGGCATCTAGCACTGCCCCTGGCATATAGTAAATGCCCCATAAACACTGACAGATATATATATTTTTTTCTTAAATAATCTCTACACCCAGTGTGGGGCTCGTGCTCTACCAACTGAGACTGACAGTTCTTTATACTCATTTGTCTCGCACATTTTCTTTCGCATTTCTGATACTTAAGATCAGGGGAACCAAGAGTTCAGGTGTAAACCGAGCTTTTGGAGGGGGGATTATGGAATGGGCTGAAGCCCACTGTGGGGGAGGGGAGCTCGAGTTTCCTCTGGGGGACTTTCCTGCATGGCCCAACAGGGGAAAGGGCCAAGCCTAAGCTTCTCGCCTCTCGATGACCCTTCACTCCCCCAACAATCTGTGTGATGCCCATTCCAGCCTGGCTGGTCCCTGTTTGCTGTCCCTGGCTGGGAGCCCCCAGGGCCAGGGGCAGCAAACATTGAAAACTATTTCGCTGATGGTGCCATCATCTCTCCATCCCACCCTTTTCTGCTAGTGGAGGCTCTGAGGGCCAGGGGCAAGAACATAGTTTTAGGTAGGCATGGGAGTGGATGGAGGAGGAGGAGGAGGCAGCAAAGAAGAGGGAGCATTAGGAGAAAATGTTCTTAGCTGACTTCTTTTTATCAATTTTCTTACAACGGCCATAGGTGATTTTAAATGGTTTCTCGTTCTTCCGAAATACACAAATCAGGTCCAGCAGACAGAAACCACTCATTATACAGGTCCAGGAATGTCTGGGAAAGGGAGGACTTTGACCTTGACCTTAGGGGTTGCTTTGCCTTCAGCCCTAAGGGGCAGCCCCCACTCCCACCGGAGGTTAGCTCTGGTGCCCATCTGCTTGCACACAGCGGAGGAGACTGGGCTTAAGGGACTCCCTCACTCTTCAGTCTTTGCCTTTGGTTGCCTCCTCCAGGCTGAGCCCTGGGATTGTTGGTGCCCTCCTAGTTCAATCTCTGGCATCACCTTTCTTGTCATCGACCCACGCGCCTATCCTGAGTGAATAAACACTCATCCATAGGGGGCCTCCATCTTTTCTCCTTAAGGCCTTCCACGGGCAAACCAACTCCCCTCTCCTGCACACCCAATTCAGAGGCTACCTCAGCCCACCACCTCCCGCCAGGAACACCCGGAGCCACAGCAGAAACCCTCGGGCCGTTGAGAAGGGTGGGTCGAGAACCATGATCAGGACCAGACCTTCTAGCTGTGCCCATTTACAGTGCTACTTTCAAAATTTGCTGAGATAAACCTTCGAGGGCGGGAACTAATATTAGAAGGAGAAGCCTCACCAGACCCCACACCTTCTACGCGGGATTCCAAGCCCTTGGGGTGGGGGTTGGGAGGGTCCCAACATGGGTCGGTCCTCGGGCTCCCCCAGGCGGCTGGGAGGTGCAGTCGCAGCTCCCTGTCGTCGCCACCCACCTCGCGTCCGCCCCGGCCCCTCCTTTTCCGGGGCCCTCCCCGCTCACCCCCACCCCCGCTCCATCCCCAGGCGACCACACCCCTGCGTACGACACCCGCTGCCCTCGAACCCCTTGGCGGTGCAGTGCGACTCGCAGCCCTTGGACGCCCGGCGGCAGCACCCGCCCTTGCACCTCTTGCTCAGGGTGCTGAGCCCCCGGCGTTCTGCGGGGCGCGCCCCTCCCCCACGGTCTTCCCACCTGCAGGCTCCGCCCCACTCCCCGCGCCGCGCCCTCACCACCGCCCCTACTCCCGCCAGGCCCGGCGGTCTGGAGCTGGGGACGGGGGATATCTGTGCGCAGGGGCGCCGGCGGGACCTCACTTGTGCCAGAGGGGGCTAAAGAGACTTTACAGGTTTGCTTCCAGCGTCCCCCAAAGAGGTTACTTCTCTCGCACGCACCTGTTGATCCAGGCCTTCCTGCCTTTGCTCCGGCGGTTCCTTCAGCTACACGACCTTCTTGCGGCGAACTCCTACTTAACCCTTAAAGGGAGCTCGCTTGTCACCTCCAGGCTCCCTCCTCCACCGCGCGCGCACACACACACACACGCGCGCGCGCGCGCGCACACGCACGCGCACACGCACGCACGCTCACATTAGTGATCCCCAGTGCTGGGGCTTAGGACATTACACGACCTATCACTGCCACCGTCATCGCTGTCAGACAAATTCAGTAGTCATTCAACAAGCATCAATACTGAGCCCCTGCTGTGTCCAGGCAGCGTGTACGGCACTGGGAATACAGCTGGGAACAAAACAGACAGAAACGCCCAGAAACGCCATGTTCTGCCCTCCTCCAGCTGACGTTCCAGAGCAGCTGTCCCACAGAACTTTTGGCAATGACAAAAATGTGCTTTTTCTGCCTGTTCCAATTTGGTAATCGCTAGCCATATATGGCTAATGAGCACTTGAAACGTGGCGACGCGGGACTGAGGAGTTGAATTTTAAATTTTCCTTCATTTTAATAAATTGTAACTTAAGTAACTCGGGGGACTCGTGACTAGGCTATTGGACAAGAGCACATAGCTCTAGGGGAGAAGACGGGTAATAAATAAGTGAAATAGATAGGGTGTCACTGACAAAACACTGAGGGAAGGAAGCCATAAACAAAAACTACTGTGTGATTTCATTATACAAAGTTCAAAAACAAGCAAAAGTAATCGACAACAAAAGAGGTCTGAAGAGTGTTACCTTTGGAGCCCAGTGACTGTCAGTGAGCCTAAGGGAGCCTTGTGGGGTTGCTGGAAGTCTCTTGATCTCCGTGGTGTTTACAAGGGTGTTTGCATGGGTTTTAAATTCACTGATTTTGGGGACCTGGGTGGCTCAGTTGGTTGGGCGGCTGCCTTCGGCTCAGGTCATGATCCCAGAGTCCTGGGATTGAGTCCCACATCCCGCTCCCTGCTCAGTGGAGAGCCTGCTTCTCCCTCTCCCTCTGCCTGCTTCTCTGCCTACTTGTACTATCTGTGTCAAAAAAAAAAAAAAAACCTTAAAAAAATTCACTGATTTTAATGTAAAATCAAGATTTGGGCATTTCGCTGTATATAATTTTTACCTAACGCATATGTGTTAGATAGTATTAATTAAGAACTACTACTTATATATGTATGATCATACCTATTATGTTTGACAAAGTACTATAAAGGAAATAAAGGAGGAGAGGACTAGATTGGCAATAGCCTCTTACTGGTCTCCCTGATTCCACTCTTCCTGGTAACCCAGCCCAGGACTCTGACCTCCGCCTCGCAAGGGTCTCCTCCTCCCTACTCCCACCTCCCCCAATTTTTCCCAGAACAGGATTAATCTTTTTTAAAAGGTAAATCTCATCATGTCACTCCCTTGCTTCAAAGCTTCCAAGGACTTCCCAGGGCATTTAGATACTGAAACGCTTTATTGGACCTGCAGGGTTTCCTCATCCCAGGGCTGCCTAGAGATCACTAGATCTCTTGCTGCCTCACCCCCAAGACACACGCACACACACACACGCACACGCACGCATGTGCACACACATACACCCGGCCGCCACCACTGGGGCTCTGAACGCACCAGATTCACCCAGCCCCCGGCCACTTGCACTTGCTGGTTCCTCAGCCCAGAACACACTGCCCTGCGAGCCCTGTCTGGCTGCCTCCCACTGAGGCGTCCCTGAACACCCAGCTCCAGCAGCCGCCATCAGCTGGCCTCACTGTGTTCACAACACTAGGGTTCTCTGAAATTATCTTCATCTTTCTCTTTCTCTTTCTGTTTTTAACTTTCTGTCTCCTTCCTGCTCGAACCTAAGTTCCAGGGGGGCCAGGCTCTCTCCCTACTATGTTCACTGCCGTATTTCTTAGCCCCCAGGACTAAAGTCCTCACACACAGTAGGTGCTGAATAAGTGAGAATATGATAATACTCTATACCCTTAGGTCTTCATTGAAATTGCACTTGGTCCGTCAGGTCTTCCCTACGCACCCTGTTTCAAACTGCACCCTCTCCTTACACCCCCACACCTGAAGCCCCTTCCCTGTTTGCTTTGTCCCCAGATGTTTACCACCTGGGCTATATAAATATTTTCCCGATTTGCCTCCCCCAGTGGAATGTCAGCTCTACCAGGGCAAAGCTTTTTTTGTCCTGCTCACAGCCCCATCCCTAGCACCTAGAAAGATAATTTCCATATATAGTAAAATTTGTTGAATGAATGAATGAATGAATGAATGAATGAATGAATGTCTCTCTTACCAGATGTGAGCCCGGGGCGGCGAGTCCTGTGTCATATTCACCGCTGCGGTGGCAGCATCTAGCACAGTCCTGGCATAGCTCCCACGACTAGGATGGGTTTTCTTCTTCTTCCCCGACATCCTCCCCCCAACCCTCCCGGCTGCGCGCGACTTCCGGCTTTCTCCCGCATCAGCCTCTGTGCCCACCCAGCTCCCCAAACAGCACAGGTCTGGGCACAGTGGCAGCGGAGGTGACTGTGTGCTCTAGATTCCTGGCCGAATAATCAATTTGTCCCCAGTAAAATGAGCCGCTGGTGAGGAGGAAGCAAAAGGGAGGGCGAGGACGGGCGGGGGCGACAGCAGGTGTGTCGCGGTCCAGGGCGGGTGGTGGGCTTCTAAGGTCCATCCGAGCACCCTCCCTGGGCTGTGACTGCCTGCTGTGTGACTCAGGCCCCGAGGGGAGCTAATGAGGTGTGAATGCCCATTCCTAGGGTTGACTGGAGAGGCCGGCTGCCAGCTCCCAGATCAAAGGGACGGAAGAACAAGCAATGGGGGTAAAGCGGGAGTTTCCCCAGAAGAGCTGCTGTGTCCCGGACTGTTTTCTGCGCCCATCTGGCCGCCAGCAGAAGAGTCTAGTCTGCACTGGGCTCTGGCCCCGGCACGACCTGGGTTCAAATCCCAGCTCCGCTGCCTACTGGGGAGGAGGAGGGGGGAGGGGAGGAGGAGGGGAGGGAGGAGGGGAGGGGAGGGGGAGGAGGAGGGAGGAGGGGAGGGGAGGGGGAGGGGAGGGGGAGGGGGGAGGGGCGGGGAGAGGAGGGGGGAGGTGAGCAGCAGAGGCCGGAGGACAGAAGGCGGTGAGCGCAAGGACAACCTCACCCAGCAGAGCCCTCCTCTGCCTCCTCCCAGCAGGTGCGTGAGAAATCCACCTTGCTTGAGCTATCATTACAGCACGGTTTTGTTTCCTTAGCCAGAAACTTGTATCCTAAATGGATGGTTTGGATTTGGAAATGATCTTCATGTCTACCCAGAGAGAAATGGTTGAGCAGTATACCGTCCACACAATACAATCAGGCAGTCATTAATGTTTTAAAGAAGACTTCGGCGACAGGGGGGAAATGATGGAGATCTAATAATACAGGAAAAAGCAAGTCCTGATTTCTGTGTGAGGCAAAGGATCTCTGAGCTACACGGTCCTTATGTCAAGTGATAGGGGGTGAGCGGGCCCGGGGCAGGGGTGACTCCCAGGACGAACTGAACTTGGAGGCAAGGCGGGGTCGCAGGGCTCCAGTCTGACACAGGCGAGTGGATCCAGACATCAGAACTGAGCCCAGGCATCTTCATCAGGATCTGCCAGGAACGGGGAGGTGGGGCTCCGAGTTGGTGCCCTCTCAGCTGTGGGGACACCAGGTAAAACCGGACCCCACCCCACCATCTCATCAGAATATTCCCGGGGAGGCTGACTCCGCCCCTCCATGTGACCCAGGAGAAGCCAATCAGCAAAGTCCACCACAACGATTGGTTCAAGGGTGAACGTGCCGACTAAGCCGATCCAGTCAGAATCAGTCTTAGGTGGTTTGCTGCGAAAGTGTGGGACAGAGCAGGTTCCTTTCTGTGGAAGGCATGATGTGCATAGGGGAGGTGGATTTGTGATTAGGAGCCTGCCCTCTGGAGCAAGACAGCCTGGGTTCAAATCCCAGCCCCATCCTTTACTCTGAACTCCTGAGAAGGGTACTCAACACCCTATTTGTAAAACAGGTTTATTTATTTATTTATTTATTTTAGTGATTGTTACACCCACCATGGGCCTCGGTCTCATGACCCTGAGATAAAGAATCGTATGCTCTTCTCACTGAGACAGCCAGGTGCCCCCCCATTCCTAAAATAGGGATAATTATAGTACCTACTTTAAACTTGTAACAATAAAATGAGTTAATATAGATAAGAAAGCACTTTGCATAGTGTGTGGAACATAAGTGCTCAAGAAATCCTAGCTGTTATTGTTAGGTGATCTTGGAACTTTTGTGGCTACTGAGAAGGAATCCACTCTCAGGGCCATGGAGCTGAGAGCTGCTGGATTCAGCCAGACCTGAGGCCTGCCTGCCACTGAACTTCCAGTTCTGACCATGTATGAATTTCCTGATCATCTAGACCAGTGTTGGTTGTTTTGGATACTTGCAGCAGAAAGACTCCTCATTGATACCCCCATGGTGTGACCTTGAGAGTCACATAGCTCTCTGAGCCTCAGTTTCTTTACCCATAAAATGGAACTGATAATATCTGAGAGAGTGGAGAGACACCTCAGTGCACAGGGTCTTTCTGGCTGGCATGAACATTCTTGCATTTATACTTGCACACATTCTCATCAACATTCTCTCAATGATCTCCACCCTTGTGCTCCCCTTGGAAAGCATTTCAGAATTCCCTTCCAGTCCTTCCTACATCATACTCATCCATGGGCACCCCGACATACACTCTCCGGCCATATTCCTCAACCCCACCCTTCCCGTACAGCCCTCCACACCCTTCTGGGACTCTACTCCTCGCTCACCTTCCCCTACCCCGTTTGCTTCCTGCAGTTTCGCCCCGAAACCACCACACCTCCAGATAAGGCCAAAATTTCCCGCCCCCGGACTGGAATAATCCCTACCAGGTTCCCTCTCCCAGGAAGTGCAGACAGAGGCCAGAGTCAGGAAGTGACTTTAATGTCTCAGGAGCTGGATCGTGAGCAAGATGGCAGCTCTTCAGGCCTCTGGCCCCAAGGGAGGGAGGGGGTCAGCAACCAGCCTATGTCCTCCTCTAAATCAAATGGCACCGGCGGGAACAGAGTGGGTCCCTGGATATGCAACTCAAGCCGCTTTGGCAGGGGCATATGATGTTGATGGCTCCCTTGGTCTGTGGGAAATGCGAACAAGAGTTGGGAGTCACCGAGGTGCAGGGAAGAAGGGGGTTTACATCTCGGGGAGCAGGAACACAAGCACGAGTGGAAGGGTGAGCAGGCCTGGGGGCTGTCAGCTCTGCAGCGGATAGCTTTATGACCTTACACAAGTTAATGAGCTTCTTGGTCTCAGTTTCCTCATCTGTCAAATGGGGATAGTAATAGTAACCTGCCCCACAGGGTGATCATGAGGACTGGATAAAATAGAGCAAGGGGCCATAATGAAAAGACCCTCTGGCCACCCCAGCTGTAGAGTCAGGGGCCTGGCTTCCTCCCTAGACAGGGACATGGAGGCCAAGCCCATTCTTCTAGAAAGGCATGGGCCCAGGGCCAGATAAGAAATGACAAGCAGTAACAACATGAACACTGCGTTCCGCATTTCTGCTGGCTCCAAGCTCCAATGAACACCGTCGTTGCCAGGACGACCCGATGAGACTGTGGCTTTAGCCCCATTTTACAAATGAGGAACCTGAGGCTCAGACAGCAGAAGTGACCTGGTTGGGGTCACAAAGACAGGGAGTGGAAAAGCTCAGGTCCAGGGGCCCCCTGGGTGCCTCAGATGGTTAACTGTCTGCCTTTGGCTCAGCTCATGATCCTGGGGTCCTGGGATCGAGCCCCGCATCAGGCTCCCTGCTCAGAGGGCAGCCTGCTTCTCCCTCTGCCTCTGCCGCTCCCGTTCCCCCTGCTTATGTGCTCGCTCTCTCTCTCTGTCAAGTAAAGAAATAAAATCTTAAACAAACAAAGAAACAAACTCAGGTCCCACTCCCAAGCTGTGGTCTGGTCCCCACAGTGCCACGCTTCTCTCAAAAAATTAGGGAGGTGGGGATTGGTAGGGAAAAGTCTCTTCCCATCGACTTCGCCTCAGTGAGTCAGGGGAGAGATGTTCATTCAACAAACATTGGTTGAAACCCTCCTATGTGCAGGTACTAAGTTGGCAGGGAGAGGGTTCAAAGGTGAACCTGTTGCAAGCCCGCCCAGGAGGCAGACGGAGCACAAGGCACATTGGTGAGATCCACGCTGGGCTGAGGGTATGAGCTCATGGGAGCTCCAAGGAGGGAAGGCTTCCCCGAGGAGGTGACTGGAGTTGTCCTGCAGGAGGAGTAGGAACTTGCCGGGAGGAGGAAGGGGTGAGGGCACCCGAAGCAGAGGGTGGGAAAGCAGGGGCAGCCACGTGGGCTTTTGTAGCCCCGCCCCCCACTCACAGCAGAAGCGGGTGCCCAGCCCAGAGCCTTACCTGGAATAAGCACAACATGGCCATTTTGGCCCTGGGGGCACAGAAGGCACCAGCACGCTCCAGGTCCAACAGGCAGCAGTCACTGGCGCACTCAGAGTGGTGGGAGCACTCAGCCCCCTTCACCTGTGGGGACAACTGTCACCAGCTCTCTGGCGGCATGCGAAGGGGAGGGAGGATGCGGGACATCGCCAAAGCCCCAGAGATCCAGGAGAAGCCACGAGATGATGACCACCAGGTGCCACCCCCGCCCCCGCCCCAGCAGCGCTCAGAGGAGCAGAAGAAGGGTGGGTTAGTACTTTCCCCTCTGCCTCTCCTTTCCTGGGCCCCCATCTCCCTGTGCTAGCGGAGCAAATACTCCCAGATCACACTTGGGTGTGGGGGGCGGGGGTGGGGTGGAAAGAAAGGGAGGGAGAGAAAGATGAGGAAGGGAAGGAACAGTGATGGTGCTCAGGAGAGGGGGAAGAGGGAGTGCGGGCAGGTTGGTAAGGCGTGGCTGGGGGGCCAGGTCTGAGAAGGTGGGGGGCGGGCACCGGCTCAGGGGAGGGAGGGCGTGGTGCTGGTCATAAGACCACTTTCTTTCACCTCCAGGGCCACCGGGGAGGTGAAGCAGGGCTTTGAAGCTCTTTGGCGGGAGCAGGGAGACACATTAAGCTTCCACCCCCTGGAACAAGTCCCCATTTTGGGGTAGTACCCACACCCACCCCCTACTTCGCTCTTCAAACCCGACTGGTGCCTCCTGGCTGGTCTGCGATGCCGGGACCACCACCCTCGACTACAGTAGAAGGTTCGAAATGCTCTTTTGGCTCACCTTCATGAACCCGTTCTTAGGGGGCAGGAAATTGCCCCAGCAGGGGAGCAGGACCCCCACGAGGAGCACGAAGCTTGGGGCCATGGGCCTGGGCCCTGAGGTTCGCGGCTCTGCTGGGGCTGGAGGGGCCGCAGCCATAAACCCCTTGCCTGGCACGTGACCCGGCGCCCCAGGGGCCCGTCCTGGGCCGGGGGTGGAGGGTGAAGAAGTTAATGGTCACAGGCTGCTCAGGAGCGGAGGCAGACGGAAGCCCTTTCCAGCACCGCTGAAGACTCTCCCGGGCCCTGGGAAGCTAATGGAATAAGGCAAAGAGCTCCCGTGACGCCCTGAGTCAAGTCTCGGACAGGCTGGATTGCACATTTTAGGGGCCCTAGGGGCCTCCCTAGGCATGACTTCCAAATTGAAAAAAAACACCTGTGAAAGAAAATTTTGTTTTGAAAAATAATGCAAAGCCGATATACCGAAATGAAATGAGCTTCCTTCCTAATGGTCTGGCTCTCTCTTTCTCTTTGTCCCTGGTGCCTCCAGTGGCCCCCCACCCTGTATCTTTTGGAAGAGCCAGAGCCAACTTCTGGAGCTTCTGACCCCCTCTCCAGGTCCAGTCTTGCCATCGGTAAGAAACAGAAAGTAAGACAAGATGGCCTCCAAAACTTAGGACGTGTCTGGTCTGGGTTAGATGATTAATCGTCTAAGATTTTGTCTGTGAATTGTATGAAAGTCAGGGCGTGGGGACAGTCCAGATCAGGAAAGAAGAGAGGGGAGGAGAGAGGAAGACTCAGAAGGAAAAGGGACAGCAGCATGTAGCAATCAGTGGAATTGTGGGGGAGGCAGGCCTTCCTCAGGACATCCCTCTCCGCGAAACCCCCACCTCACCTCACACTTGCCTGCTTCTGCTTTTAAAAATTCACTCTTGGGGTGCCTGGGTGGCTCAGTGGGTTAGGCTTTCGACTCTTGATTTCGGCTCAGGTCATGATCTCAGGGTCATGAGATCGAGCCCTGCGTCGGACTCTGCACTCTGTGGGGAGTCTGCTTGAGATTCTCTCTCCCCTTCTCCCTTTGCCCCTCCCCCTGCTTGCGCTCTCTCTCTCTCCCTCTCTCTAAAATAAATAAATAAATCTGGGGGAAAAAATTGCTCTTTAGAAGAGATGTGAAAAGGCCTGGCTTAGTAGGGAGAGCTACAGACCTAATTGTGCCCCCTCCCAAATTCATATGTTGAAGCCCTGCCCCCCGCAATATGATGGTATATGTGGAGATGGGAACTTCGGGAAGTGATTAGGTTTAGATGAGGTCATGAGGGTTCCCCACCTAAGGAGTTTTTAGTGCCCTCATAGGAAGAGACACCAGAGGGGCGCCTGGCTGGTTCACTTGATAGAGCATCTCTAGTCTTGATCCGAGATCACGAGTTCGAGCCCCACATTGGTCGTAGAAATTACTTTAAAAAAAAAAAAAAGACACCAGAGAGCTTGCTGTCTGTTTTTCCCTGCTCTATGAGGACACAACACAAAACGCAGCCATCTGCAAGCCAAGAAGAGGGCTCTCACCTGAACCTGACCCTGCTGACACCCTGATTTCAGGGGTCCAGTTTTCAGAACTGTGAGAAATGCGTCTCTGTGTCATTTAAGCTCCCCAGTCTATGATATTTTGTTATGGCAGCTGGGCTGACTAATATGGGGGTCTTAACACTTTTCTCTAAGAATAACAACCTCCACTGCACTCAGAGGGTTTGGGGTCCAACACCCCATTTAGCTATCCCTGCATTAGTCAGGGTAATTAACACTAGCTGTCACAACGGGTAGCTCCTGAAATTTCGGTGGCTTGGCACAATAATGTCTTATTTACCACTCATGTAAAATCTGATATGGGACAGAAGATCTTTCTTCCATCTTGTAGCTACACCATCTGGAAGGCTGGCCTCCAGGGTCATGCCAGAAGGTGGAAGAGAGAGATGGAGGAAGTACATGGACACGTAAATGCCTCAGCCCAGAGCGACACACACCTCCACCACTCACAGACTGTTGGCCAGAACTAGTCCCATGACCTCAGCCTTCTGCAAGGGACGATGGGAAATTCAAGGATGTCTCAGTGTATTCCATCATTGCTGCTGCGAACTCTTTTTTTTTTTAAGATTTTATTTTTTCTTTATTTGACAGAGAGAGAGAGATCACAAGTAGGCAGAGAGGCAGGCAGAGAGAGGGGGAAGCAGGCTCCCTGCTGAGCAGAGAGCCCGATGCGGGGCTCGATCCCAGGACCCTGAGATCATGACCTGAGCCGAAGGCAGAGGCTTTAACCCACTGAGCCACCCAGGCACCCCTCTGCTGCGAACTCTTATCCCCATTTTATAGATGAGGAACCCGAAAGTTCAAGGCACAATAATTTGCCCAATGGCACAATTAAGTCACAGAGCCAGATACAAATGGAGGGCATTCTAGCTATTGAGCCCAAGCTCTTACCACTGTCCCACACTGCGGCGGGTGACCAGAAGCCTTTGTTCCCAGTAAAAGGATTCTTGATGTCACGGTGTCCTCTCCCTCCAGCTCTCTTCGGACCCGTGGTCTGCTGCTTTGGGCAGCTAGTTACCCACCCGCGAAGCTCACAGTCTCTCCCAGCCCCACTGTGAGCTAGAGGGCATCCCCAGCACTCATAATTCTTTGTACAGAGTTTCCTCCTTCCCTGAGGTATTTGGTCACACGCTTGTGAGTTTTAGGAAGCTGGGAAATACTGTTAACTGCTCCGAAAAGGGCAGATTCGGAGGCAAGAGGCCAGCCACTGTGTGTCAGGATTGGCAAGCTGGGATTCTTCATCTGGGGTCCAAGGGCCCCTGGGAAGTTCACTGAAGGCCCCAAGGGGATGGCGGAGCCCCTGAAATTCTACGTGTATGGCTTAACAAAATTTTTTTAAGATAGGGGGCTGCAGTTTTCCTCAGAGATGATTTAAGACTGGTTTAGAGCCTTCATTTTAAGGTGAGGAAAAGGACACCCAGAGAAGGAGGGACTTCCACAAGCAAAGCAGCAGAGCCAGGCCGAGACCCTGGGCTCTTGCCTCCAAGTCCTGCACTCCTTCTCCTGTGCCAGTGGCTTGTCTCCCCAGTCCAGCTGGTGCTGGTCACAGGCACAAGTCTAGGACCCCCTCTGCAGCGTGAAGGGGGTTGGGAGCCAGATCACCAGGGTGTCCAGGGCCAGGAATGTAGGAGTGGTCACTGAGTCACCTGACCTGTGAGTGTGACCGCAGCGCTGCCCATTGGCCAGGGCCCAAACATGGCCGCCCCAGTCTTGTTTGAGGAGAATGGGAGTCAGTCCAGGGCAGGGGGACACCTCGCTGGGGGACCTCTGCAATCTCCCCCCTACCCCCTGGTCTCTGTCCCTTCACCTTCCCTCCTCTGACATTCTCCAGTGTCTCCCTCCTTTCCTGCACCTTTCTGGCGGTTTCCGTGACAATGTTTTCACTGGTCTATGGCAAAATGATGAAAATGGGCATGATGTAGGGTTTTTTGTTAAAGATACATTTAAAGAATGATTCTTTGTTCTAAAATGATGCGCTTCCTACTTTTTTGGCGTTCAAATGTGTTTTCATGAAACAATGGCAATAACACAATGGTAGTCTTGTTTGGTTTTCCCTGGAGTTACATGTTTGTTATATACACGTGGTTAATACGCAAATTCTGTCAGTCCCCAGAGTTTTTTGGAAGGTTTTTTTTTTTAAAGATTTTATTTATTTTATTTATTTGAGAGAGAGAGAGAGAGCTGGAGGGGGAGAGAGGATGAAGCAGACTCCGGGCTGAGCGCAGAGCCTGACACAGGGCTGATCTCACGACCTGAGATAATGACCTGAGCTGAAACCAAGAATCGGAGGCTCAACTGGACCGAGCCACCCAGGGGCCCCAGAAGTTTTATCGGTCTAGAAAAATCCAAAATAAAATTCTGGAGAAAACTGATGTAGTGGAAATTGTCTATTACTCAATTCATTCCTGATGGAACACTCAAGGTAATCGGGAGAGAATGATGAGTAAGTAGGCACCCAAAAGAGTTAGATATGTGGGGACAGCCCAGCCAAAGCTTCCTAGAGAAGATGGGCAGTGGGAAATATTTGGAGGTGAAGGGGTGGAGACATCGAGGTCCTATGTAGAATGCCCAGGACGGCCCTGGATGCCAGCAGAAAGGGGGGAGGGGGTGCTCTTATTCAAAACCTTGAAGAGAAACTAGGGTTCAGGCAAGCTGAGAATAAAGGGCTTCCAAGCAGGGGTCCGGAGTGAGCGAAGATTTGGAGGAAAGAAGGAGCAGGGCACAGCGAGGACAGGCTGTCTGCTTGTGGAAGGACATGGTGGAATCGGGAGTCACTTAAGTTTGGGAATCTTGCAGGGCCCTGAGGGTAACCCTAGTTGACACGGGCCTGTGGGTGGCAGTGGGGAGATGGGGGATGGCTGGTTCCTGACAAATCGGGATGGATATTGGCTGGCAGAAACACAGATATCTAGAATATTCCAAGTTGTTACGTGTGAGGACTGCTCGAGATCCAGGAAAGGCTCCCCCAGGGGCAGGAGTGGGTCATGGACAGGTTCCTTTGGCCGGAGACAATGCCAAAGGAAGGGGGCTTAGAAACAGGGGCCCGCTGCCTCCCATTCCCCAAAAGCGTTAGGCTACAATCCATAGACCAGTGAATTTCACTTTTTTTTTTTTTTTTACTAAAAGAGATACATCTTATACTGGTATTCAGACAACCAGTGGATATTATTAGCATCCATTCCAATCAGTTGATGTCTGTGTCAGGCTGGTGATTGACTATTTGGATGATCACCACTGCAAATGTGTGTGTGTGTGTGTGTGTGTGTGTGTGTGCGTGTACACATACATAATGTGTATATGTGTATACATATACATATGTGTATACACATACATATACATATGTGTATATGTGTGCATGCGACTGAAGTTTCACAAAGTAATACTTACATTTACTGTATATGATCTGTTCTGAGATTATTTATTCTATTCCATCTTTTAAAAATGTGGGTTAGAGGGCACCTGGGTGGCTCAGCCCATTTAGCGTCTGACTCTCGGTTTCAGCTCAGGGTTGTGAGATGGAGGCTCACAGTGCGGGCTGTGCTTGGGATTCTTTATCTCTCCTTGTCCTTCACTCTCTGCCCCTTCCCCCTCTTGGGCTCTCTCTCTCCCTAAAATAAATAAAATCTTCAAAAATCTGGGTTAGAATCCACCAAATTGATTTCACCACTCTATTGAGTCCGGCTGATTTGACTGTAGACATCAGTCTCCATTTGGCCACTGATCCATTCATTCAACAAACATTTAGTGAGCCCTGTTTCCATGTTAGGCACATTATCGCCAGGCTTGAGTTGCAGATAACACGCACCACTGGGCCTATTCTAAGCAGAAAGGGATGTAAGACAGGCAGTTGGGGGCTTACAAAGTCACTGAAAGGACTGGAGGAGTGAGATCCAGACTGAGCATCCAGGCGTGAAACCCCCAAAACACTGCAGAACTGAGCTGCCAGGGAAGCCACTGCCACTGTCACCATCGGGAAGGTAGGAGTCGGGAGGCCATCACTGCCACTTTTGGCACCAGGAACACACACCTTAGCTGTGATCTCACGATCAGGGAGCTGCGGTCAAAACGATTGCCTGTGTCTGTGTTATCTGCCCTAGCCAGAAAAGAGAATGCTTCCCACACAAATTCCTCTGCCCCACTTACCTCCATGCCCATCAGTTCTTAGGCAGTGCACGGGATCAGTGACACCTAAATCACATCTGAAGTCCTGGGTGTGATAGTCTTAATTTTCACTTTCCAGCCCACGGGAAGGCACACCAGGAGGAGGTGGAACAAAAGTTAAACAAGCCAATTGACAGCAGCTCCCCCCCACCCCCACCCCCACCCCCAGGGAAAAAATGTCTGCAAGTGGTACAGGTTACCTGGCGTGCAGGTAGGTTTCTACTCCTTGTCTGAAAACTTTTCAGTTTTTACAGCTGCATGTCCCTTTGAATGCCAACGTATCCCTTTTATTTCTATGTTTCTCTTTCGTATATATTTGATATGTTGGGTTTTTTAAAATTACAAAATTTGATGATCGGGGTTTTACCTCTCCTCTGGCAATTTGTGGGGAAGTCCCATGACCCACAGCCTTCCCTCTTCCCAACTGCGCTGTTCTTATGCGCCTATCCTGGTCCACTCTCTGGAAGGTCAATGGAAGCTGCTTTGTCACTTTCTTCTGGCAACAATCAAGAGAGAATGCCCCCTCTGCTCTGTGCCATCATCAGCTTTGCGAACTGTAACTTGAACTTGCTCATTCCCTCTAACTCCCATGGTAATCATAGTCAAAATTACAGCTGCTTCACAAACAAGACATGGTATCTGCCACATGTGGAAACCAAGGCAAGAGATGGTCCTGGGAAAAACAGGCAGATAGATGAGGTCACCTCCCCTTTCTGTGTCCCTTGATGGACCAAACTCACTCTCCCCTCTGGTCCTGGCTCTGTGCTCACCTGCCAGCTCCTAATTAAGAAGATACAGTAAGAGGACTCAAAGCTTGACAAATGTCTGTCTAATATGTAAATTGTGAAACAAATCACTAATAGTGTTATCTTATTTACCAAGACAGGGCTATAGGATATACAAACAGGTGTAGCCATGGTAAAAGAAACTGCAAAATAAATGGCTTAATATAAGACAGAGGTTTATTTCTCTTTCATGTAACATTCCAAGCGTACATAGTCCAGAACTGATATAGTAGCTCCAAAGCCTCAGTGACCCAGGCTGCTCTGGGTTCTACAAGTATTGTTTTAATAAGCAAGGTCCAAGATGGCTTATCAAGCTGTTCCTGTTTCAGGCAGCAGAATGGAGGATGGAGGAAGAAAGGGTCTGAATCCTCCCTTTAAGGACTCTTCCATTCCGTTGACCAGTTGTAGTCATAGGGCCAAACCTAGCTGCAAGGGAAGCCGGGAAATGTAGTGTCCCGCAAAAAATGAGGCATGGCGGCAGTCTAGTGGTCTATGTTGAGTGTGTGTTTGCCAGGAATGTGCTTTCTGATCCCACAGGTACCTTCACATTCATGCCCAAGAGTCCTGTCTCTAATCTCCTTAATCATGCACTCTCCATACCATACCCTCTCTGCCTCCTGGACTCACATTTGACTCCAGTGTCCCCCAGAATACAAGCACCCGGGGTGATAAGAGAGTGGAGAGCCCCTACAGTGAAGATTCACTTGCCTTTGTCATTGTCATCTCAGGCTGACGGGATTGGGCCAAACACTGTGCCCACATTTACACCCCTTGGAAACAACAAATATATGCCAGGCTTGTGCCCAGAAGATGTCACCGGAGCTCTGCAGTTAGCCTTGATGGTTCCAGTCTTAGGAAACAGGATTCATTACATAGTGCCTCTTCTCCAGCTTCCAAAAATGTGACCTGGGGTACCTCAAGCCTCAGGGAATTTCCCCTGAAGTTCCACCCTGGGGTCAAATCCGAGGAATTCGTTTAATCCCTTGGGAATAGCTGAGGTTCTCACACTTGCTCTGGCCCCTTGGACCTTCTGGTGCTCCCTGTAGAACACCAGGAAATGGCAAAAGATGTAATCCAAGTTCATGAACTCTGCTCTCTTTCTCTGCCTTCCTTCCCTCTTCTCACTCTATTGTATGTATCTAGGTCACTGCTTCTCAGACAACAATACATCAACTATTTTAAGAAATCACATTTCTGTTTTTCTATTATTATTTGTTTGCTCCGTTCTCATTCATTTTGAAATCTCTTACTCATCAGCAGATAAGCTGTAGTAAGTGCCAAACATTTAGGAGAAAAATATCTATTCACTTAACTTTTTCCTCCCAATTAAGGAAAGACATGCATCACTTAGTTTCGGCTGTGGGACTCCCTGGCACAACTCAAGGAAAAGAGGTGTTTTTGTTTGTTTGTTTGTGTTTTTTTTAAGGATTTTATTATTTATTTGACACAGAGAGAGATCACAAGTAGACAGAGAGGCAGACAGAGAGAGAGGAGGAAGCAGGCTCCCCACTGAGCAGAGAGTCTGATGTGGGGCTCGATCCCAGGACCCTGAGATCATGACCTGAGCCGAAGGCAGAGGCTTTAACCCACTGAGCCACCCAGGCATCCCAAAAAGAGGTGTTTTAAGGTGGCAATGACTGAAAAGCTCTGGGGCCGAGGATTAAGGGGAGAGGAAGACAGCAGAGAGGAAGGGGGACCTCCCAGGATGGGGTGTTGATTTATCTTTTGACTTAGTGGGGCCAGGTGTCATGGAGGAGGAAAGCTCTCTACCCACTCACTTCTTATTCCTCTCAAAGGAAACCGTATTGTGTTCCAGGACATTCAGATGGCTGTAGTTTCTTGTGGGCAGGGATCACAGACATTAAGCTCCCACACTTGAGTGTAGTGTTGCTGACTTTTTGCTCTCATTCTCGTTTTGAAAGAAGAGAACCGACCCAGTGACTGGACCCAGGCAACAATCATTTGTTGTATTTGTTGCCTATCGTTGCATAATGAAATACCCCAAAGCTTAGTGGCTTAACACATCATTTGTTATTTCACAGTCTCTGTGTGTCAGGAATCCAATCACAGTGCAGCTGGGTCCCATGACTCTGGGTCTCTCACAAGGCTGCTGTCAAGGTGTTGGGTGGGGCCATGGTCACTTTCAGGCGTGGATCTATTTCCAAGCTTCCTCAAGTGGTGATTGGTAGATCTTGGTTCCTTCCAGGCTGTTAGACTGACAGTCTCAGTTCTTCATGGGCTTTGGCCTGAGTCTTGCCCGGAGTTCCTTGCCACATAGACCTCTCCACAGGACGGCTTGTAGCATGGCAGCTATCTTCATGAGCATAAGCAAGTGAAAGGCAAGAGAGAATGGAAATAAGATGGAAGTCATGGTCTTTTGTACTCTAATCTTAAAAGTAACAGTCTCAGAGCACCTGGGTGGCTCAGTTGGTTAAGGGTCTGCCTTCACCTCAGGTCATGATCCCAGAGTCTTGGGATTGAGCCCCGCATCGGGCTCCCTGCTCAGCGGGGAGTCTGCTTCTCCCTCTCCCTTTGCCCCTCCCCCTGTTCGTGCTCTCTCTCTCTCAAATAAACAAATAAAATCTTTTAAAAATCACAGTCTCTTCCTTTGCCATCTTCTGTTGGTTAGAAGGAAGTCACTAGATCCAGGTCACATTCAAGGCGGGCAGATTACACAAGGCATATTTAGGAAGTGGGAGTCATCGGGGTCATTTAGAAGGCTGTCTACCACACTTGCCAGCTATTAGTATTGGAGAGGTATAAAAGTTATATTTGCTGATGATAAAAAAAATTCCTATTTCACAAAAGATAAATCAATCTCTCTCCTCTCTTTTGTTTCCTCACTCATAAGAGCAACTCCAAAGTCCTTATTGGTTTGGGCTCAGGAGGCAGTTAGTGGTAACATATGAGTTGAGAGGGAAGGAGAGAGGGGCTCTGCTTTGACTTAGGACAAAGCCAGGGACTCCGGTCCCATCTGCTTGAGAACGTTGTGCCGGGATCCTGCTGGAAGTCATCTTGTGGGGACAGCTGAAGTTCCCTTGTCTTGTAATTGGCAGTCTGGCTGGCTGTCATCTACCAGCAAGCCAGCCCCAACCATAGTCCCATCTGAGGGAAACTGACTGGTTTCCCTTTTGTTAAAATTCTCTGCCTTCCTTCCCTCTTCTCACTCTATTGTATGTGTCTAGGCCACTGCAACTCAAACAATAATACATCCACTATTTTAAGAAATCACATCTCTGTTTTTCTATTATTATTTGTTTGCTTCTTGCTCATTCATTTTGAAATCTGTTACTCATCAGCAGAGAAGCTGTAGCAAGTGCCAAAGGTTTCCCACCCTGAAGAGCTCCTCCCTCTCTTTCCTCTCCTCCCCTCTCCTCTTCAGAGATCCAACGCAAGCCCCTCTCTTCTATGAAGCTGTGGCAGAATCAACCGAAGAGATGGAAATTTCCTTGGATATGTAATTGCCTGAAGGTAAAAGATGGTAAGGAAACAGCTAACCATCTGAAAGGGAGCCTGAGGGAAGAGATAGGATGTCAACTACTATGCAATTTCTCTTCTCCTTGAAAGAGAACCTCTGTATGCATAGGTTGATCTATGCATCTAGCTTCTGAGCACACAGTAGGTGTTCCATTAGTCCTGGTTGATCGATGCCACCTGTGGGGGTTCATAAACATTCACAAATTCTTTGCCACTTTTCCCTTCAAAGGGTAGAGCCTAGGGGCACCTGGGTGGCTCAGTCAGTTAAGTGTCCAACTCTGGATCTCAGCTCAGGTCTTGATCTTGGGGTCATGAGTTCAAGCCCCATGTTGGGCTCCACATTGGGCATGGAGCCTACTTAAAAAAAAAAAAAAAAAAAAAAGATGAAAAAATCTTTAAATGTAAAAAAGTTAGAGCCTTATTCTCCCTTCCTTAAATGTGAATCGGCAAAGCACTTCTAATGAATAGAATTTAGCGGAGTGATAAGGTATGACTTCTGAAGTTAGGTCAGAAAAATTATTGCAGGGGTGCCTGGGTGGCTCAGTGGGTTAAGCCTCTGCCTTCGGCTCAGGTCATG
Source organism: Potos flavus (assembly GCA_028534135.1). Classification (NCBI taxonomy): domain Eukaryota; kingdom Metazoa; phylum Chordata; class Mammalia; order Carnivora; family Procyonidae; genus Potos; species Potos flavus. The sequence continues at coordinate 102,605,634 of CM052886.1, forward strand.
ATCTCAGGGTTCTGGGATCGAGCCCCGAATCGAGCCCGCTTCCCCCTCTCTCTCTGCCTGCCTCTCTGTCTACTTGTGATCTCTGTCAAATAAATAAAATCTTCTAATTTTTTAATTTTTTATTTTTTTAAAGATTTTATTTATTTATTTGACAGAGGGAGTGAGATCACAAGTAGGCAGAGAGGCAGGCAGAGAGAGAGGGGGAAGCAGGCTCCCTGCTGAGCAGAGAGCCCAATGCGGGGCTCGATCCCAGGACCCTGAGATCACAACCCAAGCTGAAGGCAGAGGCTTTAACCCACTGAGCCACCCAGGTGCCCCAATAAATAAAATCTTAAAAAAAAAATTATCGCAGCTTTTGCCCTGCTTTGTCATGGATGAGCCACTCTCGGGGAAGCCAGGTGCTACATCATGAGGTCTCCCAAGCATCCCTGTGGAGACGCCCACATGTAGAGAAACTGAGGCCTCGTACCAACAGCTAGCATCAGCTTGCCGGCCAGACGAATGAGCCATCTTGGAGGTGGATCCTCCAGCCCCAGTCAAGCCTTCGGATAACTGCAGCCCCGGACAAAGGTTTGACCACAACCATAGCTTGACTGATTCAGCACCACCCAGCTCAGATGCTTCTGGATTCCTTGCGGGAGATGACAAATGCTTACTGAGGTTTTAAATCGCTAAAAGGGAGAGGGCTGGAGGGATGTTTTGGGAGGAAAAGGTTTTTGCTTCCTGGTTCTAGTGTGTGCAATTGGCAAGCTCCAGCTTCACTGGTGCCCAGTGCCCGGTGCCAGCAGCTAGCAGCTTCTCCCGGCACTGCCCACCTTGGGGAGTAACGTAAGCGGAGTGCCTCCTCCTCCTTCAGTGTTTGCAGCTTCTCCAGCACCCCGCCCTTGCTGTACACTTGGCTTCTCCGGCATGAGTCTCCTGCAGCACTCACGGGGGCTGGAGCACCAGGCTTCTGCGGTACATAGAGGCCAGCTGTGCCCAGTGGTCAGTTTTCAGCCTTTTTTTTAAAGATTTTTTAAATTTATTCATTTCAGAAAGAGAGAGAGCATGCGTGTGAGCCAGAGAGCATGAGCAGGGGGAGGGGCGGAGGGAGAGGAAGAAGCAGGCTCCCTGCTGAGCAGGGAGCCTGATGCGGGGATTGACCCCAGGACCCTGAGACCATGACCTGAGCCGAGGGCAGATGCCCAACCATCTGAGCCACCCAGGCGCCCAATTTTCTAGCCTTTGAGTTGGCACCTCCCTGTGAAGAACTTTCCCTGGCATCCTAGAGGGCAGATTTACGGCGTGTTCCACTCTCATGACAGTAGAGCGACTTTTCTGCCCTCTGGTGAGCCATAGGCTGTGTTCTCACCAAGGTCTGAATTTCAGCTTTAGCGGAGGTGGGGGGAGTGTCTCTTCCTTGCGCTGTCCTAAGCCTCAGCCCTGGGGGTAGGGCTGCTTCTCCATCTACAATTCATGTCTTCTTTACTCCTTACTAACCAAGCCTTTGTTACTCTAATCCCCTGTTGTCATAATTATATTAC
>CM052886.1:102615449-102763505 GCA_028534135.1 Potos flavus
AACCCACTGAGCCACCCAGGCGCCCCTTTTGCCCATTTTCTAATTGGATTTTTTTTTTTAAAGATTTTATTTATTTGAGAGAGAGACACAGTGAACAGTGAGAGAGGGAACACAAGCAGGGGGAGTGGGAGAGGGAGAAGCAGGCTTCCCACTGAGCAAGGAGCCCCACGCAGGGCTCAATCCCGGGACCCGAGGACCATGACCTGAGCCGAAGGCAGCTGCTTAAGAGCTGAGCCACCCAGGCGCCCCTGGATTTTTTTTAATATTGAGTTTTGAGAGCTCTTTATATGATCCAGATAGGAGTCCTTTGTCAGATATGTGCTTTGCAAATATTTCCTCCTTGTCTGCAGCTTGTCTTTTCATCCTCTCAAGAGGGTCCTCCACGAGGCATATGCTTTTAGTTTTGATGAAGTCCAGCGTGTCCATTTTTTCTCTTCTAGATCATGCTTTTGGTGTTATTTCTAAGAACTCTTCATCAAGCTCTAAGTCCCAAAGATTTTCTCTTTTGAAACTGTACCACCACCCCCATATCAGCTTCCTTATGGCCCTACTTTTATTTTTCTCCCTCCTGTTATCTGAAACATACTATTTATTTCACTAATTTGTGCATTGCCTGTCTTGCCCTGTTAGAATGTAAGTTTCCCCGGGGAGGGGGATCTTTCCTGCTCACTGTTGCATCTGCAGTGCCTAAACAAAAGGTAAGTGCTCAATCTACATCTGTTGAATGAACAAAGGGATCTTGGCTTCTGAGATGCAAGATGCTTGGACTGAGAGATTAGGAAAGACAGATAACCCCACAAGCTGTATTTTTGTGAGCCACAGAAGAGGAAGGCTAGAATCCTGGAGTGAGGATCACAGCATTCCCATTATGCCAGTTTCCGCCTACCCCAACCCCTTGCTGTCTGCTAAGACCTGAAGGACAGGTAAGGGTTAGTCTGGGTGGTGTTTCAGGCAGAGGGAACAGCAGGTGCCAGGGCTGGGGAGTAGGAGAGCATGAAACATACAGTGTGAACAGCTAGGACTGGGGCGAGGAGGTGGAGATCATGCTCTTTATGCTGAGAGCCCTGAGGAATACCAAGCAAGCGGTTGATGGGATCAGATGCCTTGGGAGAGAGTGGTCTGACTTAGGGAATGGGGGCAAGGTCCATTTTGGACATGCTGGGTTAGAGGGTCCCTAGGATGTCTAAGTGGAGCAGCTGGCTCTGGATCTGGGGGTTCGGGGCTAAAGTAGAGGTGGCCAGCAAGTGGAGACCGAGACCCCCTTTTTTTTTTCCTTTCTATCTTTAAGTAGGCTTCACGCTTAACATGGGGCTTGAACTCATGACCCCGAGATCAAGAGTTGCATGCTCTACTGACTGAGCCAGCCAGGCGCCCCTCTCCAAAAAAGGTTGATGCAAAAAATCAAAGTGTGAAAATACCAAGTTTGGGGGAGGAAATATAATGCAGTGGGAAGACTCAGGCAGAGCTGGTAGAGCGTGTAAATGGATACAACCCTTCTTGAGAAGTTGGGCGTATCTTTTCACCCAGCCATTCCACTCCTGCGTACGGATCCTAGAGCGTCTCCTCTATCCTCGAGGGAGATATGTACAAGAAGCCACATGGCACAATGTGGAAACAATTTCAGGGCCCACCCATGGGCAAGTGGATAAATACAATTGCAGGATATTCATGAACCAGAACTATACAGCGGTGGAAAACAAGGAAACGGGGCTACCCACCCCAAGAAAGGTGAATTCTTCAATGCTGGGAGGAAACGGCAAACCACAGACTACAAACTGTGTACTTCCAGATATATGGAGCTTAAAAACATCCCGAAACGACGTTTTGCCTATTCATTTATTATCCGCCTTGCCTTGATAGAATAGGAGACCTGAATATACGGACAAACTATACAAAAAATCAAGGAATCGATGTACAAAACATGCAGGAAATAATTGTCTCTGTTTGGGGGGACAGTTTGGGATCACGGAGGGGTCTCTGGAGCAAATAACCTGTTGGCCAAGTTCCAGTTTTAAGCCATGCATTTCGTTTTATGGTTCTTTCCATTGTACGCATATAAAATGTAAGTTTTCAATATTTTACTGATTTTTAATTTAGGAGAGACCATTTGCTAGAGAGACATTTGGAAGGCAAGGAAGGAAGGGGGGTTCTTTTTTGGGGGGGTGTTTTTTAAGATTGGAAGGATGAGGCATGTTGAATCCTAATAGCAAGGAGTGGGGGGAAGGCCATATCAGACAAAGAGGCTAATTAAGGAGAGAGGCCATTAAAGAAGGGGACAGGATCCAGGACTGAGACGGGCGCTGATCCTTGACGGGAAGAAAGCCATTTTTTCATAGCATCAGCAGGAAAGGATGAGTGTGGAAACTAAGCCTGGGAACATTTCATGGCTTCTGTTTTCTCTACGTGGTGGTAGTGAAGGCACCCGTGGCCTAGTCACCCAGGATCAGACCAACACAGTACGGGGGTGAGGGGAGGTATATCTGATCCTCATCCCTAGTTCTAGGCACAGAGCTCCTAAAATCCTTGCATTTGTGGGGTGCCTGGGTGGCACATTTGGGCATCCGACTCGGTTTCGGCTCAGGTCACGATCTTAGGGTCCTGAGATGGAGCCCTGGGTCAGGCTCTGTGCTCAGCACATTCCGCTTGAGATTTTCTGCCTCTCCTTCCCACTGCCCCCTCCCTGTGCTCTCTCTAAAATAAATAAAACCTTTTTTAAAAAATCCTTGCAATTGACTGATACAAAGGCCTTTTGTTATTCTCTCAGTTACCCCAGAAGTTATGCTGATTAGATGACTCTTGGTGAGTGGTAGACAGCTTCCGGATGGGGGCACTAGTGGCCAGAAAGGCCAAGCCATGATTAGGGGGTTGAAGAAGGAAGGGAGGAGTTCGAGATGGGAGTTCACTCACCAATGGCCAATGATTCATCAATCACGCCTACATAATGAAACCTCCATAAATACACCTAAAGGACAGGGCTCAGCGAATTTCTAGGTTGGTGAATGCATCCAGGTGCTATCAGGATGGCTTGCCTAGAGAAGGTCCAGAAGCTTCGCACCCTCTCCCCCCATACTTTGCCCTACGTGACTCTTCCATTTGCTCCTCAGTTGTATCTTTCCTAATAAACAAGTAAATGTAAGTAAAGTGTTTTCCTGAGTTCTGTGAGTCATTCTAGTCAATTACCGAACCAGAGGAGGAAGTCCTTTAAATTTAGAGCCGAATGTACTGGCGCTTGCGACTGGGATGGGAAGCGGGGGCAGCCTCGTGGGACTGTCCGTTGTCCTTTACCTGTGGGGTCTGCACTGACCCCAGTAGACAGTGTCAGAATTGAGTCGAATTGTTGACACCCCCGCTGGTGTCGTAGAATTAGCTGATATCAGAAAGACCCTCGGTGCTTTCTGCCATTTGGGGCTCAGAGACACTCCAGCACCCCAGTTCAGTTTCAGCCTGCGAGTCAAAGATTTATGACCCGGGAAGAGGGTCTCACTTAATACAAAGGAAAAGCCTATTTCTGGATTACGGACTCAGACCCAAACAACTTCTAGAACATGACCATTTACCCTACGCCCATTAAAGAACTCATGGACTATGGACATCCCGTGTGCTCTACTCCACCACTTGCCTCTGCGCTCACCTGGATTTTAAGCCTGAATTTTCTGATGCCAGAGAAAGCCTTAAGTGTGTTCAGAGCTTGGATTTTGACACTGTTGTCCTTGTCATCCAGCATGGAGCCCACCAAGCTGATGTCGTCAGCAGTACAAGAGGAGGCCTGGAGTGGGCCAGGAGAGACAGAAGAGGCAGGAGAAGCGGGTGTCCTGGGCCCACTGCCCGCCCCCCACGTCACCAAGACCCCTCAGCACAAGCCCTCCCACCATCAGCCAGAGAGACAGGTCCCAGGACACAGTCTGGCCAGCCAAGGGGGAAGGGATCGGGTGTGGCCCCTGGGGGCCAGGCTGGCTGGGAGGGACCTTCTGCTTCCTTGCCCTCACCTCGGCCTCCAGCAAGTACACACAGCGCGTGATACTGTGCAGGATCATGCTCTTGGCGTACTCATCCTGTTTGCACTCCAAAGAGTTGAGGAGCCTCCGGAGCTCACCCGAGTCCCGCCCGTGCCGCTCGCGCTCGACTGCCAGGCCTAGACAGCCACCCCAGCCCAGTTCAGGCTGCGGACTCAGAAGTGATCAAAGAACGGGGTTGGGAAGCGGGGGGGACAGGGACCTGGGGACGAGGCTGCCTTGCCTTTTCTGAAGACGCCTTCTTGCTCTATGCAGGATGCAGGACCCCCCCCCCCCCCCGCCGTGTATAGCTAAGCCGTGTGTGTTGCCGGAGGGGCGTTATGTCTAATGCTGTGTCGTTCGGATCCTAAGTGTCCTAGTTTTGTACATTTACTGTAACAATTTGCTGGCCTACGGCAGTCAGGTCATAATCACTGCACGGCAGTGACAGCCCAACAGATGGCAATGAACAAGTCTTGCAGAAGAAGCCTTTTTCTATCTTGCACAAAGTTGTCATGTGGACTAGTGGAGGCTCTGGGCATGCATGTGGCCCAACCTTCCCGTGGGGAGGACTGCTAACACCAGGTGTCCGAGCACGGGCATCCTGGGAGCTAGAGGGCAGGCAGAATCGGAAGACCCGCCAGATGAGGCCCGAGGATCCTCTTAGAGTGCCATCTACTCCTTGGGGACTCGGAGCTAGCATCTCTACGGTGGGCTGGAGGCAGATGGAGAAGAGGAAGGAAGGACAGAGGAACTTGGAGGAGTCACCTGTGGGCCCTCCCACACTGGAGGCCTCGGGAGCAGGTGCCTCCTGGGGCAGAGCCCTCTCCCCAGGGCCCGTACACTCACGGGCGATGCAGATGGGTGAGGCAGTGCAGAGGGGCGGCTGGCATTTGATACCGGCCTTGATGGCCTTGTAGAGCAGGTAGATGAACCCAGCACCTGTGGCCAAGCCCACTACACCTTTGCGGATGTCCATTTGCCCCAGGTACTGGGGGATGCTCATACCCATGTCTTCAGTGTGGCCTTGCGCCCGGGTGGGAGCTAGGCCCAAGGCACCTGGCAAGGGCCTTCTGGAACCAGAACTCTGGCGGGGCCAGGAACCAGGATACCAGAATCAGAACCTGGGCAACAAAGGAAACTGGGGAAACGGGATGGACGGCGGTGATCAGGAAACGGGGCAGCAAGGAGTGCTTAGAAGGGGAGAAGGTTCGGCTTCAGAGGTTGTCGGAAATGAAGCTCAAGACTCTAAGGGAACAAAAAGTCTGGGAGGGGGGCAGGAAGGTCCTTCACATCCCCTTTTCTTCCCGGGAGCCACATTGGTTGGACCCCGGCAGGCAGCTCTAGACGCTGCTTTCGCCCAGTAGAGGGCAGCAGAGGCCCAATTTCTGGGCTGGTTCCCTTGGAAGTTTCTGGGAAGGGTGTTCGGGATGTGCCCATTGGCAACACCATTCTCTCACTGCCTGGCCTCCCATCTTTGATTTCTTCACCATAGATCCACTGCTGGGCCTCGGGGTGTTTTTGCGGGCAGGGCCCCCTTCCATCAACGGGAGCACTTTATAAAGTTCTGCGGTCCTCAGGCAAACCCATCATCTTCCAGCAACTGTAGTTCCCCTGTAGTGGGTAGTATCTACCTGTCTGGCCAGAAGCTCTTGAGGGCAGCCCTCTCTGTATCTCCAACATCCGGTAGAGTCTTGCACTTCGGAGGTGCTCAAATCATGACTTCTGTCATTCTTTGACGACTTGCGGGCAGAACCGCGACAGAGAATCTGGGTGCAGGGGCTCCAGGCCCATTTAATCAGCGTGACCCTGGAGGAGGAAAGGACTGCCCCTGCCTGAGCCACAGTCTGTTACTGTTTGCAACCTGGGGGGACCCACATGTATCATGCTATAACTCCGGGATTACAATTTGGGTAGGTGTATGCCTTTACGTGATGGGGACCTAAATCTGGGAGGACCGCAGTCCCGGGCCTTGCACCCTGCCCCACCCAGCCCTACAGGATGAGATGAGGCTTGAGGCCTCCTGGGGAGTCAGAAAATGCCACTATCCCAGAAACATGAGAATCCAGCTTTGGAGGACTTGGTCTCTCCCAATAGGATGGGGCAGGTGTGAACAGACCCTTCTTTCTCCCCTTCCCTGCTTGTCCCCATACCCCGTGGCCTCGCCTCCTTCTACAAAACAGGGAGGTGACAAGTCCTGAGCCAAGCTCAAGCCCAAGCCAGCACAGAGCATTGTCGTGCCAGAATAGGGCTTCACCTGCCTGGCTTTGAGCTCCTGTTGGAAGGTTCTAGGTCCCAGGCTACCTGGGCTTGAAGGAGGCGGGGAAGTCGGGAAACAGCATCCTCAGGCTGCTGCAGCCAGCGAGGCCTGACAGCTTGGAGCCTTCGCCCATCACACCCCAGACTGTAGGAAACACTCCCAGGCGGCTGCTCTCTTCCTTTCCTCTCTACTGTCCTCGGCCCTCCTCAAAGTCATTCGTGGCACTCTACCCAGCCCCAAGGTGGGTGACTACTGCAAGGAGGGGTCACAGAGGCCCATGGAGGACCCCAGTTTCCGTAGAACCACCTGTCATGCCCTATGAACTCCAGGCAAGAAATGACTGCCTGAAGGGACTACTTTAGGTTCCAAGGCTACCCTAGTGGGATCTGGGGATAGATCCTTCAGAACAAGGTTCCTGCCCTTCTCTGCGGTAGCACCCAGAGCTCCTGGCCTCTCCAGTCCATGAACTTGATTCTGCAACCCTCATTTCCTAAGCAAATGCAGTGCTTACCTGTTCTTTAAAGGTTTCCGAAGAAGGAGTTCCTTCTTGGCTTTAACCTCTTTCCTGCTACACCTAAAGCCCACTTCTTTTGGTTCTGCTCTCAAATGATGCAGAGGGATGGAGAGGCACAGGCCATCCCCAGAGCGACATTTTCACTAGTCCACAGCACAGCGGAAAAAACACAGACGGAAGTCCATTTGTTGGTGTGAAGTCAACATCCCTTCTCAGGAATGACCGCTTTTGATTTAGATGAGGTCTTTGTCATTTTGAGAATTAAAACGCACTTTGCTTTTATGAAATGATGATGCTAACAGAGGGTAGTTGTGTTTTGAAAGTTCTTAGGGTGCATAAATGAAGGCTTCGACTTTGCAGGAACGTGGCTTTTGTTTCCTTGCTTTGGGTTTCTTCTGTCAAATGCGAAGATCTGGAATCATTGACTAGAGAGCAGTCTGAGATTCCATATACACACACTGTCAGCCTCCAAGTTTCTTAATTGCCTTCACCAAGGCAAAAAGACCTGGGCTGCCCGAGAACACACCTCTCTGTCACCTCTCTGTCATCTCCCCTGGCTTTCTACTTTCAAAGCTGTTGTTCCCATCAGGGTAGGTGCCATTTAGTTTAGTGAAGGAGAATGTGGGCTCCAGCCAGATTGCCAGGGTTCGAAACTAGCCCAGCCACTTAGCTTTGTGCTCTTTGTACCTGACTTTCCCTACCTGTAAAATGGGAATAATAATTAGTCTGCCTCATGGGGTTGTTCACGAGGGTTAAGTACTTGAAACAGTACCCAGTGCGCAGAGCCCATCAAATGTCAACTGTAATAATTACCATTACAAGCAAGTTTCACCTGGACAAAAGTGTCCAGTGTGGGAAAGTGGTGAGTACACAGGTGGTGGGCCTCAATGACACCCGAAAGACACATTATTCATCCCACCTACCCCTCCCACTCTGCTCTTCTTCAGGCTAATCAATCTCAAAAACCCTAACCCATTTAATTGCCTTGAACAACTCTGGAGGCCTCTTTAAAGCCCTTCCCCCAAATACCAGCCCATTCCCCACCTATGAAACCTCAAACTACCAGGCTCTGGTAATGAGTGTTTCAGCCTACTTAATTAGAAAAGCCTAATATGCTATTGGGGGCCTACTGTGCAAGACACAGTGCTAGGCCATTATGGTGGGTGACTCCGGAAGGGACCGGCGCTTGTATGCACAGGAGAAGCCAAGGGGAAATTAGCGTATTCTATAATGAAAAGCTCGCTGGAGCCCCATGGGCTTGGGTTTAGGCAAATTCCGTAACTGGAGCCTCAGTTTCCTCCTCCGGAATACGGGTCTATTGACACCTACAGGAAGTGCCATTGTCAGACTGAATTTGAGAACGTATGTTGTGACTCTCGGTGAACACAGGGCAATCCATACGTGCGAGCTCCCCCCGGTAGAAAGCCAGAAAGTAGAGAGGCGAAAGACTGGGGGTGCCGCCCAAGGCCTGTCGTAGACCCCACACTCTCCGACACCGTCCCCTCCCCGGCTGGCGCTTACCCTGGCCCAGGAACCAGATTCGGGGGCCTCTCGGTAGCTCGTTACTCCAGCGAAGGCGTGGGGACCCGGAGAAACGCCGCGAAAGCACTGGGAGCGGCGCCCCCAGAGGAGGAGGGCCGGGTGGGGGGGCGGAGGCCGCGCCTTTCCCCGCCCCGGGCCTCCCCTCCTCTAGCACCCCCCCCCCCACTACCTCCTCCCCAGGCGCGCATCCGGCGGCGGGCACAGGATGTTCTTTTGCTCCCGTCCCCCCCGCCCCCGCTCTCACTTTCCCTTCGCTCCCTTCCCCCCACTCCCGCCGCGCCCGGAGCCAGCACCTTGTTTAACCCCTTCTCTCCCGCGCTTCTCGGCGCCCCGGCGCCCCCTGGGCTCCCACCCTTCCCGCCGGCCCCCCAGGACGCGGACCGTGCCTAGGGCTGCCCGGGAAGGGGCGGGCCTGGGCTGAGCGCCGGCCCGCGTTCTCGGGATCCATCGGCCCCGCGGGGGTGAAGGGGTGGAAAGGGATCCCAGAGGCTGAAGCCGGCATTCTCCGGACCCCCGCCAGTTCACCGGCGCCGGGTGGGCTGGGGGTGGGGTGGCCGCCTTTGAGCGAGCCACGCGTCCGCGCTGGGGGTGGGGGGGAAGTAAGGGGGGCAGGTGGGCGTGGCTAGCTCCAGGCCCGGAGGCGGGCGGTAGGGTCGAGGACCCCAATCCCATCCTCTCCCCTGGTCCGGGTAGGAAGGGGCCAGGGCTCCGGGAGAGGATGGAGAGAGGTCACGCCCCTCACGTACACGTCATTGTTTCCAAGGCAACCGAGGGCGGGAAGCGGGCTGGAGAAGACCTTCGAGAAAGGCTACCGGAGGCTTTGGGACTCGGGTGGGGGTGGGGAGGCGGCGGGGGCGGGCTTTTTAATCTGCTGCTCCACTCGCTGCTGCTGCAAGAAACTGAGGGGAGGACCGGTTCTGCTCATTCAACAAACGCCCATTGAGCTCGAGCTCTGCTTGGCGCCCTGCTTAGACGCTGGGCCACGGGGGCTTGGGATCCAAACCCTGCCCTCACCGATCATTGTGAGTTAGGGTAGGATGGCCTTGCGCCCCGGGTCACGTCTGTGGAACCGGTGTAATGATTAATAGTGTCCTTTTTCACGCTTAAAAGTGTTTCGGTATGGGGGAGACTAGTTAAGGAACTTTGTCCCCCAATACAGGAAAGGGTCCGACCATACAGGGAAGGAAGACAAGCCATTGTGTGATCACTATGCAACAGGCACTTTCTTGGCCCTTTGTATTCTCCGTGTAATCTTTGCCCCCTCGTTCTGCAAGGTAAGTATCACTTGCGACTTTTATAGATGAAGAAACTGGCTCAGAGAGGTTGAGAGACTTGCCCAAGGCCAAACAACCAAGTATGGGAATCCAGATCCAGGTTTACGTGGCCCCCAAAGTTGGAGTGTCCTACCTTATGCTTCCTTCTCAAAATAAATAGATTATATTAAATAAGTAAATGAGAGATACTATGCCTGCCATGAAGGAGCTTATAATCTATGGGGTTGAAAATATTACAGGATGTTACTAAGCAATAAAGTAGAGAAGAGATTGAAGGCAGCTCATAAGGCTCAGAGGGAAGCTGACAAAATGATCCAAGTTGGGTGGAAATTATCAGAGCCTTCCAGCAGGAGGTAGATTTTGAAGTGCTGGGGCCAGGATCATGGGCATCAGACCAGGTACCCAGAGCTAGGCAGGCTGGAATCTCTAACTGTGAAAAGATCCCTCTGTAAACCCCAAGTCACTGGTCGTGCCCACTCCCCTTTCAGCCTTCCACCCTCCTCAGTGCTTTTCTGTTTCTTACGGAAGCAAAGGCACCCGGCGGGCAGCCGCACTCGCTCCGATCTGCACTCAAGGTCTCCGCAGTTGGCATTTGGCACAGACTCCCTGACGTTCACTTGGATGTCAGCTTCTCCCTTCCCCTCCTCTCTGAAGACTGGGTAGATAAAAAAAATTGTGACTTTTCAAAACCAAAGGGCCTGAGCAAGTACCAGGAACCAACAGGCTCGATGGGAATGGAGAGACCGAGTCAGGAGAGAATCTGGGCACACCACGAATGAGTCCAGGTCCCTTCATGAGGAACGCAGAACCAAGCGGCTGGTATACCCAGTGTGCTTAGTGGAAGAGTCTGAAGCTGAAAGCATACACAATTATTCCAATAGGCTAGGTAAGAGAAAGGAAAAACGTAGGTCAGAAAGGTGTGGCAGAGGCTGCGGGAATTTGAGCCAAAGGTGGAACCTCTGGGGATAGACAGGAAGAGGCGAATGAGAAAAATAAGGAACCATACGTCTTGTAATAAAAGCAACAAAGGGAGGAGTTTGGTCATAGATCAGGTATAGGATGAAGGAGAGAAAATAGTTAAAAATTAACCCACCTTCATGGTGAGTTTGGGGGATGGGAGAGTCACCCTGGGCAATGGGGAAGAGCTGGTGTGAGCGACATGAGGACGAGTTCAGTCACTTCTAGGTCACATGTGGACATGTAGGTGTCCCCCAGGTGAGTCCCGTAGGTGACTGGACTTGGAGATAGGGAAGTCCAGAAGGGCAGTGGGCTGTTTTGTGGGAGTGTCCCTGTCACCGTAGGTATGCAGATGGCTTCAGAACAATGACTGACCTGGGATATCATGGACAGATTTCATACATTAAGTAGAAGATTGGAGTTGATGACAGTTAAGTTACCTTATGGCTGGGAGATTCGGTGAACACTGGCTGGGTGAGCACATATATGGGAAAAATGACTATCTGTGTGGGAAGGGGGTCCATGGCCCAGGCCTGCATTGGCATCCATCTCCTGAGAGGATGCCAGAGATGCCATCAGATGGCCCAGGGGCATGAGGCCCAGGTGAGGCACTTGGGCTGCCTGGGGTCCCTCCCCCAGCCCCACCCTCCAAGGCCCTGGAGCCCAGGCCTGTGCTGGCTGCCAGGGCCTTTCCTGGAACTCAGCAGAGGACGGAGCCCCTCCCTGCCAGCCCTGGCACACTGCAGGCACAGCGTGTCCCCTGGGGCACCTAGCAGACACCCCAGGAGGCTAGGGTGTGGGGCTGATCTCCGCCTCCAGGAAGAGTCCTGCTCTGGGCTGTTATCCTCACAGTGGCCCCACCAGGACAGCAGGCCCAGAAGAGGAAGGAGCAGCTTTGTGGCTGGGTGGCAGGATTCATGGGTCTTTGTTGTGGCTTTGGGTGGGAGGGTGGGTAAGGCAGAGAAGCAGGGTCTCAGGCTTCAAAGCACCTCCCCACCTGCTTCTCCCTCCCTCTGAGGAAATCTTCAGGGGCCTAGTGGTTTTGAGGGGAGGGGACAGGAAGAGACTCTAAACTCTGGGTCAGCCAAGGACAGAGGTGGGGGAGATCTTCTTGCCCTATATCCCATTTCTCTCGGCATCCTCTTCCTGTGCTCCCCACCACCCTAGGACAAATTTCTACCCCCACCTGCAGCGATGAGTTACATCCCCCACTCCCAAGACCTCCAGAGGCCTCCCAGAGTAGTGGGCTTTGGGGAAACGGGACTTGGGACACAGAAACTGCAGGCTGGGCCACACCTGCCGGGCGGCAGGAAGAGAGCGCCCCTGGGGGGGGGGGGGGGCGAGCCTGCTCCGCTCGGGCCGGGGGCCGTGTGACGCTGGAAACGCAGGAGCGAGAAGGCAGAGGGATGCGCAAACCCGCCACGTGTAGGTCCCGCGCGGCGGCAGGCGGGGGCGGGAGCCGGGGAGCCGGCTGTGCGCCCGCCTTGCCCCCCCACCCCCCCACCCCCCGCTCGAGGGAGCCTCCGAGAGTCGGGTCGTCGCTGACCGCAGGCTGCAAGAGCGGTTGATCTGGTGAGCGAGCACACCCACTTACCCAGCTGCTGAGTCAGGCTGTTCTCGCTCCCCGCTCGCCCGCCCGCCCGCTCGGGACATTGTGTTCCAGCCCCGGCGCGCTGGCACCGGGCCCAGGCGCTCACACCAGCCTCCTCGCCCTGTTTGTGCTCGCGGCTTGCGCTCGGCGCGCAGCCTCCCCGCCGCCGCCGCAGCCCTGCGAGTGCGCGCTGGGGCCCGGCCAGGGGCGGCCGGGGGCCGGTGCGGAGCCCCGGAGACGCGCGCCGGGCCGGGGGGCGGGGGGGAGCCTCCAGCCTTACAGCACTCAGACCTCTCCATACCCCACCTGCACCCCGCTGTGGCAGCCCAGGCGCATGCAGGGCCCAAGTAGCAGAGTTGGGAGGGTAGGCAGGTGTTGGCAGCTCCCCGGGGGAGAAGGAGCCGCTCGGGCGGTACCAGCGTCCAGTCGGGTCTGGAGGACAGCGGCGAACGCGCCAGCCCCACACTTGGAAGACCTGGGATGCGGTCACATGACGACGGAAGCCCGCTGGAGGGGGCCAATGCGCGCGATCCCCCGGAGGAGCCTCCTCGTGCCTCGGACCCCTTCCCCGACCGCTCTTCACACCAGCCTGGAGACTCCAGGGATTCCCAGGGGCTGGCGAACCAAGCCCGGCCCTCTGGGACAGCTTGGGAAACCCCTGGCGGGACGCCAGGAGTACAAAGAGCCCGGGAGTGGACGGCGGGGTGGAGGAGACGACCCCAGACTGGAACCTGACCCCTCCCTTTGTTCCGGCCCCAAACCCGGATTTACTCAGAGCCACGTTTTCTCTTTACCCATCCGTCTACAGAAGGACGTCATTGAGTGCAGTTCCTGAAGGTTCCACCCTCTCCAAACCGAGGAGGGGACAGAGGACTTGTCTCCCGAGCACCTACCATATGGAAGGCTCTGTGGGGTCCTGCTAAGGACGTCATTAGAAAGTTGAAGACACAGTTCCGAGAGCCCTTCCATCTCCCACCTTCCCATGTCCGTAGAGTGCTGTACCGTTTCTCCTGCCCCGAGTGCCCATCCTAGAGTCTACCCATTCTTAAGCTCCTACTCATAAAGCCTGCTTGAAACAGTGCCAGCCAAATCTGATTCCTCCCCCCTCCGGATGCCCAGCACATTCAGCCTGTACCTTTCTCGCGGCACAGCGTGTGGCCTGTCTCATATTCGAGCGATCTGTTTACTAATCCTGTTCTTCTAGCCAGATTAAAAAGTCCTTGAGGCAGAAACAAAGTCTGCCTCTTTGGGGCCTCCCCCCATCACTTGAGCTCATCCCCCACAGGCCAAGCTTGGCACTGGAATTGATGTTCAGTAAATGTTGGGTGTATTGAAATGATTTCCTGCCCTTGGGCAGATTGCAGGCCAGTGGAAGAGACAAACACACAGCTCGTGAGGTTAAACAATAACCCAAGGCAGCAGGTGGTGAGTACCAAACGTTAAGAGCTATAGGGATTCAGGAAGGAGGTGATGATATGGGAGAAAGATCCCAGGAGGTTCTAGGCCTTGAGCCGCGTGTGTGGAGGAGGAGAGACAAGGCGTGGAGGTGACTCATGCTGGTTGACATCACCACGAGCCAGCCTCCGTGCTAGCCACTTTCCATGCGTTATCTCTAATATTTCGATGGGGGAGGACGGTACGTTTGGAAGGAGTGGAGGGGCTGGTGCCCAAGCCAGACCTGCCCAGAGCTAACCAGAGCATAGAGGCAGCCTGGGATCCGGGCTCCCCACCCTCCGTTCCCGGCACTGCCTGTTCCCTGGCCTGCCACGCCTGAGCAGTACACCCGAGAGCGCTGCCCAGCACTGCCCAGCTCTGGATGCACTCTGGTCCCAGCCCGTGAGCAACTGGCTGTGTGATCTTGGGCAAGGCACTTCCTTCCCTATGCCTCACTGCCGTCTGGACCTTCCTTGCAGCGCTCACGGACTGGGACTCCGGGAGTTAGTGTCCCCAGTGATGCTTGCCACCTCCCTCGTGTTACCTGGGCTACATTCCCCATCCCCCTGCCAGCCCTCTCTCCCTCCCCCACTCACGGCTCCCTCCCAGTCTGGAGCTGCTGAGAGGAACACTGGGTACAGAGTGTGAGCAGGGATAGGAGGTTTCCTGTGGTTGCAAAAGGAACATCGGGACTTTCCCTGTGGTGCCCGAGCTGTGGGAGAAGTGGGGGAGGAGGAGGCAGGGCCAACCTCGAAGGAACCTCTGCTCTCTTCCCTCCCCTCCACAGTGCTCCCAGCTCTCCAAAAGGCTGGTACAGTTTGTTACGCTGGGGCCGGAATGTACCGTGTGTTTCATATGGCCTCTGTCCAGTCCTACACCGGCTGCTTTATATTTATACTTCCTTCTTCAGCTGTGGCATCCTGCTGGCAGTCAGTCACCCCTGCTCTCATCTGCCCACCTCCCACCTAGGCCCTGCACCCCGCCAGGAGTCAGTCCTTGGGTTCCAAACTCTTGTGGGAGGGTGGAGTGGGGTGCGGAGAATACCCTTGAGGACAGAAGTCGGACTCCAAAAGGGTAAAACCCCCCGGTCCCCTTTCTCTCTCCTATCACCCAGCCCTGCAACAGCCTCCAAGGTCATGGACCCTCCAGTCTGGGTCTGATGGTTCTCTGGGGCCTTGAGGTTGATCCTCCACTCCTTGCCCCTCTTGTTTCCCCAAGCACTTCGGAAATATTCTTGAGCCTGGCTGGACAAGTGAGCTGCAGGCTGTATTTATGTTGCCTCCCCAAAAGCTTGGCAGACCTCTTAATCCATGATCCTCCCCCATCAGTTACAGAAAACACTGCAGAGGTGGGGCAGGTGGGGGATGGGAATCCCCTCCCCCGTCCAGGAATCACACATTCCTACTAGAAGCTGCAAAATGGAATCTGACACTTGGTGACTTAATGATTTTCTGAGTCATGACCAGTTTAACTTCCTCAAAGTGCTTCAACGTTCGGACATTGATCTGGCCTTCCTCTGCCGGGAGCTTGTGATATTATTATTCACAATAATAGCAAATATCGATTGCTACCGGGGACCAAGCGTTGGGCTCAGGCCTTTATACACACAAGCTCATTTACGCTTTGCAACCACTCCGGGAGGTGGGCGCTATTGTTAGCCTCCTTTGACACCTAAGGAAACTGAGGCTCAGAGAAGTGACAGAGCTGGGATTCACATTGAACTCTACTATCAATGCCAGCATTTCTGAATGTTCGGCCAGATTGCTTAGATCGTGTGTCTAAGTTGTAAGTCCTTCATCTCTCAGGCCTCCATTTCTCAGAGTCTTATTCCCTTAGTCCTCAAATGATTCCAGGAACTCTGCCTCCTTGGAGTCCGTGCATGCCTTGTGGTATAATCTGACAGCCAGAAAACTGTTTTCAGCCCATTTGACAGGCTGAAGTGTAGAGGCCCTGGAGGACGCTCAGTGGTGGAGCTGGATGGTCAGGTTTGCTGGCTGAGGGCATCCTGGGTTGTCTCTCAGCCAGCTGGCTTGCATGCCACTGCCACTCACCCCCTCACCTGGGAATAAACTTTGCCTTGTTGTATTGATCTGGCATCTAATCCAAAAACCAGAGTCTGAGTCTCTGAACTGGGGTCTATCTGTGGCACTCAGTGACATGGGGGCATGTGAGCTTAGGGTCCTCTCTTAAGACCCATGCACAGCTGGGCTTCGGGAGAAATCACCACTGTTAGGTCAATCCCTGGCATTTGTATCGGGCCGTGTACATTTCACCGACATGTTCAAACTCCGTGTGATCTTGACATTCCTCTAAAGTAAGGAGAATGGTACTCGCCTTCCTGATGGGCAAACTGAGGCAAGAGCAGCTCAGTTGCTTACCCAAGGGCAAGAAGCTAGGTTTGTGACTGTGATATCTTGGGTGCTGTGTTTCATAACACAGAGCCTCTTCTGAGCTAAGAGAGGAAGAGTTTCTCAAGATGTCCCCAAAATCTCGTGACATGTGTCCTTTTACCCAGCCCTACCACCATAGGAAGGGAACACAGCACCACATTGCCCACACCACCCTTATCTACCCCCAGAGGCTGAAGCAAGGGCACCAGACATCCTGTAGCGAGTCGGCCTGTCCCAGTCTCTGGCTTCCTGTCTTCTGCGGCTCTCATGGGCACATTTTGTCCCCTCTGAGCTCAGTTCTTCCTCTTTCATCCTTCTCTCTGTCTTTGCTGAGAGCCCTGTTTATATGCCTCCATCCATCTGTGTTTGCTTTTCATTTTTGTTGTTTACGTGTTCGTTCTCCTGGGAAGTGTCCTAGGGTCCCCTCTGACACCGACTTGTTTCTAAGGAAGCTTCTTCCATTCCTACTCCCACCTGTGCGCCTCACCCCTTACCTCCAGCTTCTGCCAGCGTCCCACTACCGGGGTCCATCCATTCAGTGGCTACTTAATGAGCACCTACTGTGCGCTCCAGGAATTGTGTTAATTCCTCAGTCTATTTTCCAAAGTCTAAAAGCTGGGCCAGAGCATCTATTAATCGCCTACTGTATGCACTGGGCACTGTGTTTCATCCTGGGGGCACCAGACCTGGTCACTGACATCAAGAGATCTCTGGGCTACTTGGGAAGCTGCAGAAAAATAGATCATTACAGTGGGAATGGGGACTGGGTGTGGCCAGAGGGGTCAGGGAGGACTCCTCTGAGGCTAGTCTTCAAGTCTGAGTGGAGCTAGCCATACAGAACCAGGGTGCAGGGTGTTCCAGGTAGAAGTAGTGTCTATAAAGGCACACCGGCATGAAGCAGCCTGTGTTCTCCAGTGGGCACTTGGAGTTGTTTGGTCTGGCCTGGCCATGGAGCTCAGGTTGGGGAACCCAGGGAGATGAGGCCAGAGACAGGCAGGCCCAGATGGTGCAGAACCTCATGTTCCAGTAAAAGGGTTGACCTTTATCCCGGAGCAGCCGGAAGCCCAAGCCTCACGGCTCCCTGCAGCCCGGGAGCTCCAGGGCTGGGCCTGGGCCAGGTCCAAAGCCCGCTCTCGAGCCCTCACTAACCCACATTTGCTGGGGCGCCTGGGTGGCTCAGTCGTTAAGCGTCTGCCTTCCCCTCAGGTCATGATCCCAGGGTCCTGGGATCAAGCTCCGCATTGGGCTCCCTGCTCAGTGGGAAGCCTGCTCCTCCCTCTCCCACTCCCCCTGCTTGTGTTCCCTCTCTCACTGTGTCTGTCTGTGTCAAATAAATAAATAAAATCTTAAAAAAAAACACCCACATTTACTGCCCTTTGGCTTAGTGAGGCCTGTGAGGGAGTCAAACACTGGAAAATAATGCTGGTTTTAAAGCATGATTATGCATTCATTCATTCATTCATTCATTCATTCATAAATATTTAGGAAGCTCTGATGTTTGTTAGGTGCTGCTTTGAGCATTGGGAATGGGTCCTTAAACCCTACAGAGATCCCAGCTCTCAAGAAATGTACATCCTTGGCAGTTGGAGAGGGAGGATAGGCCATAAACAGATAAACAAATAAAACAAATAAATTAGCAAAATAATTTCAGATTGTAAAAACAGAGTGCCGTAGTTGGGGGTAGTAGGGTAGTCTGGGTAGTTAAGGAAGGCTGTG
Source organism: Potos flavus (assembly GCA_028534135.1). Taxonomy (NCBI): domain Eukaryota; kingdom Metazoa; phylum Chordata; class Mammalia; order Carnivora; family Procyonidae; genus Potos; species Potos flavus. Next base: position 102,633,120 of record CM052886.1, read on the forward strand.
CTAAAGAAAGTTACATTTGAGCTGAGACCAAGATGACAAGAACAAACTGGTATGTGAACATCTAGGGCTGAAGATTCCAGGCACAGGAAACAGCACATGCAGAGGCCCTGAGGCAGTAAGGATCTTGGAGTTTTCCAGGTTTAGAAAAAATGCTGGGTTCAATTTCATTACTCTACAGCAATTCTATGCAAGGATTATTGTACCCATTTTGTAGAGATGGAGACTGAGGCTCAGAATACTTACGTTTCTTGGCCAAAATCATAACTGGTAGTAAAAATTTGGGCTCTAAAGTCACTGTGGCAGTATTGTTTTTTTAAACCAAAGTGTCAAGTATAGCAACCATGTGTCCTAAATTATCTGGGAAGGTCCAATTTCCAAAAATTTGTCTCGTTCTCTGGACATTCATCATGGACATTCTCTGTTCCAAATCACGACTTTGAGCCTATCTCTGCCATGTACTACCAGTGGGATCCTAGGACGAGCAGTTCATCACCATAAGTCTCATCATCTGTAAATAGGCACAGTAATAATTCCAGTAACACAGGCTTGCTGAGAGGATTAAATAAGATAATCCATGTAAGACAGTACAATGCCTGGAACACCACACACATTCATTTCATTCATGATGGTTTTTTACTGTTACCTTGGGAAACTGAGGTCACCTGTCCAATGGTCCTGTGGCCATGTGAAGCCTCTGATGCCTGAGACAGCCAGGGGAGCTGTGAGAAGAGGGAGAGCAGAAGAGGGCGGCCAGGGGTGCCCTTCGCCTGTGCTCAGCCGCTTACTCCTTGAGCTGGGATCCCATACTGACACGTCTTGTACTTCCCGTTTCCAGGGAAATTCCTCGCCACTGGACCGCACCCGCCCTTGAGGACGTCCCCATCTCTTTGGGCAGAGAAGCCAGACAGAGCCGGGGACTGGGAAGTGACAGTCTTCAGCCCTGTGTGTGCCGGGAGCCCCCAAGGGGCAGGCGCCACACCGCAGGAGGACAGGGGAGCCCCCCCGCGGGGGGGAGCCGGGTGTGGGCTGCTGGGACAGAGCTCTTCTCAGAGGAGGTGGGGACCCCGAGGAGTACGTGACTCCTGCCCTTCCAGGCTTCACGCTCCAGTTAGCAGGACAGAGACCCCTCCCCACCCATCTCCAACCTTCCCCAGCTTCCTGCTCTGCTGGGAGGCCTGTCACTGCGCGCGCGCGCACACACACACACTCACACACACTCGCACACTCACACATACTTGCACTCACACCCCCCTTCCAGGCACCCCTGAGAGGACCAGCTGCAGCTGGGAGGTGGGGGTGGGGAGAGTACTGCCAGGGTTCTCAGATCCCCAGCCTCCCTCTCCCACCCCTCCCTCGCCCCCAACTGCTGAGCTGCTTCTAGGTTTAAAGCAAAACATGATTCTGTCCTTCCTGCTGCTCGGTGGCAGCGGCACCGCCTGGGATTATTTTTAGCATGGATGCAGGGAAGGCACATTTCTCCTTGACTTTCACTGGGGACATCCCCCACCCCCCAGCCAAGACTTGGCCTGGGGAGGCCAGTACGGAAACCCCCCTCCCAGAAAGGGGAAATGGGTGTTTTTTCTGTTCCTTCAGCTCACCAGAACAGGAGCTGTAGTCAAGCTTAGGGTTGCACTGATGGGAAATTGTAGGTTCCAAAGCCCAAGGGTTTGACCCCATCTCTGTCTCTGTGTCCCCATACATCTGGGGAGCAGGAAGTGCACAGTGTCTCCAGCCAAGATGCCCAGTCTGTGGGCGCTGGGACCCAAGGGGAGCCACTCGGTTCCAGGCAGCACTGTGGACTACATGGGGGTACCAGGCATTCTGGGTGGTGTTCACACAAGTGCTTGCTTTATAATTCATTAAATGGAGAATGTCTGTTCTATATATTTCTGTATGCGTGTCTTTTAATTAAAAAAAAACCTTTTTTTTTTAAGTAGGCTCCACGCGCCATGTGGGGCTTGAACTCACCACCCTGAGATTAAGAGTCCCATGATCTATTGACTAAACCAGCCAGGCACCTCAAGAACGTGTGTCATTTAGATGCTAGCATTGCTTTATTGAGGTATAATCTACATATAGTAAGAGCACAAATCTTAAGTTTACAGCTTGATGAATTTTGACAAGTGTATAGACCTGTGCAGTCGTCACCTAAATCAAGATTTTGAACATTTTCCACCCCCCTGTATTCCCTCGTGCCCCCTCCTAGCCAGTCCCCACCCCTGGGGGCAACCTCTATCTGATTTCTACACCATAGGTTGGTTTTGTGTATGTGCGCACCTTTGTGTTTTACAAAGTTGAAAGAAATACAGCTGCTATCATAGAAGAGGGAAGTGGGCAATACAATCTTTAACATGAAAAGGGGGCCTCAAAATAGAAAGGTTATTTCTATTTGAAAGAACTTAGGAATCACTGGCATGGGAAACAGGAGATTCCAAGGCCAGCCCAACCTCTCAGGATTGGAACAGGAGGCTGGGCTACCTCTCAGAGCAGAGAGGCAGTGAGTGGGGAGAGCAGGAGTGAGAGAGAGGCCTGCCAGGGCTCCTCCTGGTCCATCCAGCCCCTTGTTCTGTGTAAGGTCCTAGCCCCTCCTCCAGCCCCCTCACCACAGCAGTTTTTGGCAAGGCCAAGGGTTGAGGAAGGGCGCTCTCAATGGCATCTGCTCAGAGACAGGGAGAAGTCAGGGCCTCAATGTGGCTAGGTTATTTCTCTCTCTTGCCCTCCCTTCCACGGTCTTTTCAACTTGGGGCCTCCTTCACTCTATGTCCTGCCCGGGGAAAGGCTGAGGTTCTCAAGGTAGGGTGATACCAGACTCATGGAGCTCATCGTTCCTTCTTTCCTTCATTTAAAAACACTGATTTGAGGGGCACCTAGGTGGCTCAGTCATTAAACATCTGCCTTCGGCTCAGGTCATAATCCCGGGGTCCTGGGATCGAGCCCTGCATCAGGATCCCTGCTCTGCAGGGAGCCTGCTTCTCCCTCTCCCACTCCCCCTGCTTGTGTTCCCTCTCTCGCTGTGTCTCTCTCTTTCAAATAAATAAATAAAATCTTAAAAAAAAAAACCCAACAACACTTATTTGAGCTTCTGCTCGGCACTGAAGAAAGGAGGATGACTAAGACAAATGTCAGCCCACAGGGAGTGAAAGGTAGCATTCCCAGGTGAGGTAAGTCCTTCCATCCCCTTGACGGTGGAGATGAAGGGCTCAGAGAGGCAAAGTGACTTGTGCCGTATCACACAGCGAGCTGCTGTCAGAGGGAGGCGAAGAAAAGGGCCTCCCTACCGGGGATGAGAAAACGAAGGAAGCCAAATTAACAGCCTGACTCCCTGGCTTTCTTCCCCGCAGGCTTTCTGGAGTAGCAGAAAGAGCACTGACCTGGAAGTCAGGAGACCTCATTTCTACTTCTAGGTCTTAGAAGCACTTCCTCTCTCTGGGCCCCAGTTTTCTCCCATGTCCAGGAGGAAGGCAGCCTCCAGAAGAGATTTACATTTCCTTCAGCTCTTGTTTTCTCGCTTTCTCGCTTTCTTGAATGTACCCAGCATTTCCCTGCCTCAGTGCCTTCACTCGCTGGCTCACTGGCGTTTCTCTGCCTCTTGGAATGCCCCTCCCCCCCTTCCTCTGATATTCTCCCAGTCATCTCTGACCTAATTCACATGCTGCCCCCTGAGGCCCCCACAGCATTTGGGATCTATTGAGTGGTGTCCCCTATGTCTCTGCTACCAGAACAGAGCCTCCCTCGTGCTGCAACCCTCCTGCCCTAGGGCAGGGAAGGTAGCTGTTTTTGTCAGCCACCCCCAGAGGAGTGGGGTGAATTCTTGCTCCCCTCTACCCAACCCTCCTTCCACGCGCCCCTTTCAACTTTCCCAGGTGGAGCTCTTCCTTCCTCAGGGCCTCTGAGAGATTGTGCCTTCCCGCTAGGCAGATCGGCCCCACCGAGGCATCAGACTGGGGCATTTCGGGCAAAGGTAGCCACCCTGGGAGGTGATCCCAGGAAGAACGAGGACAGCCAGGACGTCTGCCGGAAGAACGGCTGCCCCACCTCATCTGTCCTGTCCTCCTTCACAAACACCTGGGAAGAAATCCTCCCTCACAACAAACATACCGCTCCTGTTCCCACAACCACACCCAAACCCACCCCTACCTACCTGCCCACAGACAGACTAGCAACTTTGCAAAGATGCAACCCTCCACTCCCCTGCCCTGGGCGGCACTGCGCATGCACAGAGATTCGTTGCGCATGCGCACATGGACGGGACACAGACACGCGGACACGGACACACACACACACACGCGGAGACACACACACTCACACACACACACGTCCCCGTGCATACACATGGGTGTATACATGGGTAAAATGAGTGAATGCGTGGGCAGGCCGTGGTGCCCACATGCGCCTTGGGTGCACACACTCTCACATGACTGGGGCTCCTCGCCACCTTCAGCTCTCAGGTGAGCCAGCTCATACTTGCCAGCGGAGGATCCTCCAGGGCAATGTGGGGTGAGGACAGTGCTCCATTGTTGGCTTCTGGCTGCCTCTGGATTTCTCCCAAACTAGGCTCTTTTGTCTTAATTTCTCTTACTGATGAAAGACCCTACGGGTAGCCGAGGCGTGGTGGGTTCTCTATGGGCAGCACCTTGCTTGGCTGGCTGACAGGAATGGGGGCCGGGGTGGGGGGTGGAGGTAAGGTTTCCATTACTTCTGTGAACAGATACTTCCAAGGAGCCATCATTTTTGTGGGACCGATGGGTAGATGTGAGGCTGATCTCATTGCTTTCACTGGCGGGCTCTTGCCTCCCTTCCACCCATTCTTCCCATTGCTGCAGGGGTCTTAGGCTCAGAGTCTCTTCCTGCAGAGAGGTAGAAAGGCTTTGAAGAGGGCCCAGTCCCAAGGTTGATGTGGCAGTTCTGAGGCTGACAGCAGGGTCCTAGGCAGGCTGGCCCCCCTCACGTGGAAGGGGGGCTTCTCTTGGCCGCCTCCAGGGCAGCACAGCAGCAATCCAGAGAATGGTGCAGCGGAGTGGTTGAGTTGGACACAATTACCCAATCTAGGGGTTGGGCCGGGAGCAAGGTTGGATTCTATGAAACCCAATTCAGCTGGAGTCACTGGGCACACAACATGGGCCTGGCGAGATGCTGGGGTGGCTGGGGAGGGTAAGGGGATGGATACGGACAAGTAAGACACAGCAACTGTCTTCTAAGAGCGCGTGCATGCCTGGGTCTCCTGGAACTACCACACGGGTGGAACAGCCCAGAGAGAGGAACTAGGGGGCCACCCCAGATCTGTCCTCTCCTACCCCATCCAGTCAGTCGCCCGTCCCCCTGGGTGATTGTCGTTCCATCCTTCTCATGCATTCTCTCCTTTCCGGGCTCACTGCCACAGCTTCAGTATCTCTCACCACCTCCCTCCGGGGGCTTCTAATTGGGGGAGGGGGTCTCACCTCCAGCCTCGTATCATCCCTCACTCTGCTACCAGAACCAGCTGCCTCAAACACACAACTGCTCTGTAACCGAGAGCCCTTCCCTGGTGCACTATCGCCATCAGAACGAAGGTCCGAATGCCTGACATGGCACAGCCAGGCCTTTGTGCACGGCATGTGTGACCCCTGCACCTCTCAGCCTGCCCTCAGCTACACACTAGGTTGAGCCTCCCCGTTCCCCTAACCGGCCATGCTGGTGTACACATCTGAGCCTTCGTATGTGCTGTTCCTGTTGCCTGGAATGCCCATCCCCTCCTTGACCTAGCAAGGACCTCCTTATCTTTCTAGACTGAGGGGGTCTTTCTCGTTCTCTATTAGAACACATTTTAGGGGCACCTGGGTGGCTCAGTCGATGAAGAGTCTGACTCTTGATTTCAGCTCAGGTCATGATCTCTGGGTCGTGGTATCAAGCCCTGTGTCAGGCTCTGCACTAGGCGTGGAGCTTGCTTAAGATTCTCTCCCTCTCCCTCTGCCGCTCACCCCCCCCCCAAAAAAGAACACATTTTAACATAATGCTGACAATAATGACTTAAAAGTCAACATTTCTACATAGCAGGCACACTTCTGACTGATTTATATATTACATATTAACAGATAATTATATTTATTAGTATACATTAGCTCATTTAATCCTCAAAACTTTGATAGGTACTGTAATTATCATTTCCATCTTACAGGTGGGAACACTGATACACAGAGAGTTTAAGTGACTTCTTTACCTAAAGTGGCATGCCTGGGCAGCTCAGTCAGTGAAGTGTCTGTGTTTAGCTCAGGTCATGATCCTGGGGTCCTGGGATGGAGTCCTACATTCGGCTCTCTGCTCAGTGGGGAGCCTGCTTCTCTCTCTACCCCTCCCCCCTCACTTGTGTGCATGCGCTCGCTTGCTCTCTTGCAAAAATAAATAAAATCTTTAAAAAATTAGAAAAAATAAAGTGGCACGCCTAATAAGTGGTAGAGTGGAATTTAAACACAGCCATTTCAGCCGAAGAGTCTGTACTGTTCAGCTCTGCACTACGCTGCCTCACTCACTGTCTTAAATATTTGCCAACTTATGTAGCTTTTGAGCAACCAGATTCAGTTAATGTTTGATGAATGAATGAATGAACTCATTAAAATTTAATGCAATGACGAAGTAGGGCTCATCTTCATTCATGTAAGATGTCTGCTATGCCAAAGCTATTTTATTTCAGAGGACATAGAAAAAAATTTTAAAAATAGATTTTTTTTAAGATTTATTTTTTAAAATTTTTTATTCATCTGGCAGAGAGTGAGAGAGAGGGAAAGGGAGAATCAGGCTCCCCACTGGGTAGGGAGTCCGATGCAGGGCTCGATCCCAGAATCCTGGGATCATGACCTGAGCCGAAGGCAGAGGCTAGCGACTGAGCCACCCAGGTGCCCCTTAAAAATAGATTTTAAGAGTAAAATCTCATACATCCTATTTTAATTTTATCTTCTTGCCTTTTACATGGAATTTATATGGATTTCCAAGCCTAAGTTTTTTCAAGTCAGTGAAGAGAGAGGTCCTCAAGACCTTCTAATGACCCTCTTACCATGACCTCCTGCCCAGGACACAGGCAGGTGTCAGCTACATACGGAGCGATCTCTGTGCTTAAGCTGCCAGGAAGCCAGACCACTAAGAGGTGACCTAATGCCAAGTGAATTATGGCTGATGCTGAAAGAACATCCTATCTCAGCACCCGGGCCAGGGACAGAGTTGTTCCAACCAGGGATGTCTGCGAGGGCTTTCTGGAAAAGGTGAGATTTGGACTGAGTCTTGAAAGATTTTGATAACTGGAGAGAAAGGAGAAGAGCATGGAAGTCCAGAGAAAGTTTGGATCCCCAGGTTTGGTGGTAGGAAGAGTCAGGCAGCCAAGCAGGGGGCAAGAGAGGATGTGGTGGGAGGTGAGACCCCCAGACAGGTAGGTAACCATCACTTAGTGGGGTGGCAAGAGGCTGAAATTGCCTTCATGTCCACCCTGGTTGACTGGTACATTTTTGGATAAGTGGTTGATTCTTTCATTTTCATTTTCTGTCCTGTATGTAAATTAAGCATTTAAACCCGGGGAAAAGCTCAAATGAGAATCCCCAGGGCAGAAGAATGTGCTGACGCTACAATCTAGCACACTAGGCTCGCCACCAACCAACCATCTTCAGTCTCCCTACACTCACTTCTGAAAGGTGGCGGAGCTTAGAGGAAGAGACGCAGTTCTGCCACTTGCTGGCTTGGCAGATCATTTACCTTCTCTGTGCTACAATTTCCTTAGGTTGTTTTTTGAAGATTAAATTAGTGAAGACACGTAAAGCATCTAGAACATGGCCCAGCTTCCAGTAAAAGCCTGGTGGACATGAGCTAATATGAATACTGTAGCCAAGGGTCTTCCTAAGGATGCCGATCTCACTGGGTTATCCCTCTCCTAGGCCGCAAGATTTGGCTTTCAGTGCTACCTCTCTCTAGTCCCAGAGTTCTCCCCCCAGGTGTGGTTCCTGTTGACCTAAGCCATACCCTCTTTACCCACCAAATGCCCGAGTCAGTCTCCCCCTCTTTTTTCCTTGTGCACGTAGGCCCACTAGGCCCACTAGGCCCACTAGGCTGTCCATGGAGGCCCACTAGGCTGATACACTGGCTTCTTGGGATATGATTAATTCTGATCCGTGCCTGTTGGGTCTGGGCAGGGAAGCAAAGCTGCAAAGAAATCTGACTAAACGCTTTCTGGGAGTTCACGGGGCACAAGGCCAATTTTAGTTTGAGGGTCAGCCAGGTTCCAGGCATCAGAGCTAGGTCCCCAGAGAATAGGCATTGGTGCCTCTGTGTCTCCTCGGGGGCAGCCAGCTCCTAGTCCTGCATGTACCCAGGCTTGGGAAATACCTTTGGCTGTTTGCACGACAGGGTCAGAGCAGCATCCAGCTACGTAGCGACAGCCCAAAGATCTCTGAGAACAAGTTTGGGACGGGATACAAATCTGGCTCTTCCCAGCAAAGGGGCAAATGGAGAAGGGAGTAGCTTATAAAACAGAGCCCGGGCCCTTTCCCCATGCCAGGCCCAACTGGTTGCAAACCGAGAGAGCCTTGACAGTTCTCTTTGAACTTCAGGTTCACCTTCCCCCGTATCTCGCCCTTCTCACCCTCTTCTGGAACTTTCTGCCAACACCTTCCTCCCTGCAAAAGCTTTCTCTTAAATCCCGGGAACCAAGAGTTTCTCTCAATCACTGTGTTTTTGTTTTTTGGCTTTTGTTTCTTAACAAGTTGTGCCGTGGTGAGATTTCTTGTGTGTTTATCCTGCTTGTGGTGCATTCATCAAATTTGGAACAATTTCGGCCATAGCTTATTCTAAATGGTTTCAGTATTTCTTCTGTCCCAGGCACCGTTTCTCAAAGATGGTCTGCACTGGACCACCCCGGAGTTTGCTAACAATGCCCCACCCAAAGAAGAATCTCCTAGGAACTCAGGAGTCTGTGTTTCCAGCAAGTTCCAGGCTGTCTCAGGCCCTCTGTACCAAGACCACTCAGCCAAGACTGTGGGTGCTTCAGTGGCAGGGCCTGGATGTCACTCACCTCTGTGTCCCCAGTCTCCATGGGCCTGTTTGTTGGATGGAACATTCACTGGGGACTGAACTCAGCAAAACTGGGGCCACCTCCCTTCCCAGGCTTCTAAAGTCCTGACACCAAAAGGATGACACTCAGACCATGAATTTCAGGCATCAGCCGGCAGAGGAAAGAAACTCTTCGGGGGCTTTGAGGGACTGCCCCCAATTCACCAAAGAGGCCTTCAGGGAAAGCACTCGTACTGACTCAGCCACACTGGACCTCTGTTCTCTGTAAAATGCAGATGAACATTTCTGTGGTGAGGGCTGAGGTGACGAAGTCGGCCTCGAAAGTTAGAAGTTCTGGGTGTCACACTTCTCTTTGGGGTTAGGGGTAGGGAAAAAAAACAAGGGAGCAGGTGAGAAATTATTACTTGCAAGCTACTGCCTAGAAAGTACAGAGAGAAACAGACAGATAATGTACCAGGCTAATAAATAAGCACACACCTTGTGTGTGTGGGTTGGATCAACTTACGGAGGCGGAATTTACATACAATGCAATGTAGCCATGTAGGAGCATCGTTTGATGAATTTTGACAAGCGTGTTTACTTGTGTAACCTCTATCGCAATACAGATCGTTTCCGTCACTCTGAAAGTTTCCTTGTTCCTTTTTGTAATCGATCTATCCCCACCGGGCCCCAGGAGCCCCTAATCTGCCCTCTGCTGCTTTGGATTAGATTGACATTTCCTAGAATTTCAGATACAAGGAATCACCTGGTGTAGACTCTTTTTTCTTCCGGCTTCTTTTGCTCCACATAACGTTTGTGAGCGTTGTCTGTGTTTTTGCTCCTATTAGTAATCTTTTCCTTTTCGTTGCTGTGCTGTGTCCCACTGTATGGCTACACCACAATCTGTTCACTCATTCTCCCGGGGGTGAAGATTATGGTGTTTGTAGTTCGGGGCTACACAACTCTTTTTGTGAACGTGTTTCTATTTCGCTTGGGAGAATTGGTGAGTTATATGGTAAGTTTCTGTTTCTGTTTTTGTTTTTCATTTAAGTAGGCTCCACACCCATCACGGAACCCAGTGCAGAGCTTGAACTCATGACCTTGCGATCAAGACCTGAGCTGAGATCAAGAGCTGGCCACTTAACCGACTGAGCCACCCAGGCACCCCGGTAAGCGGAGGTTTAACTTCAAAAGAAACCGCCAAACTGTGTTTCGAAATGGATGTGTTATGTTCCCACCAGCAAAGTGTGAGAATTCCAATTGTTCTACATTTTGCCAGCTTTTGGTGTTGTTGGTCTTTTTTAATTTTAGCAGTTCTGGTTAGGCGCCTAATGGTGTCTCACTGAGGTACACATACGCCCACCCCCTCCAAGCTCTTCTGGAACCATTCCTCCTGCCCGCACACTTCTCCCCAGCTGCTCCAACCACATCTCTGTTTCTCCCATGCTCTAGGCCCCTTTCCCGGAACTCTCATCCTCTTGAAATTTCCATAACTGACCCCTTCTCATCATTCAGACCTCAGCACAAATGTCACCTCCTTGAAATCTTTCATCCCCCTCTAATGGTGTCCTCAGCACTTTTTATCCCATTTACCCTTTGTGTTCTTTGTAGCAGTGAGCCCTATCTGAAAGAATCTTATTTGTTTGTCCACTGCTCTCTGCCCCATGAGAACCCTAACTCCATGAACAAAGGCATCCTGTCTGTTTTATTTACCTACAACAGTGCCTGATAGATAGTAGATGTTCAATATATATGGCTGAATGGCTTTGCAGTCCCAAATATGCATTCAGCCTGTTGGCCTTTGAGGTCCTGGGAATTAAAGGGTATGCACGGGGCGCCTGGGTGGCTCAGACATTAAGCATCTGCCTTCGGCTCAGGTCATGATCTCAGAGTCCTGGGATCGAGCCCCACATCGGGCTCTCCACTCGGCAGGAAGCTTGCTTTTCCTCTCCCACTCCCCCTGCTCATGTTTCTGCTCTCACTGTCTCTCTCTCTCTCTCTCTCTCTCTCTCTGTCAAATAAATAAATAAAATCTTTAAAAAAATAAAAAAAGATAAAGGGCATGCACATCAACAAAATACAAATATTTAAAGCATAAATTATTTGTATTATCTGGGGCTATTCAATTTTGCATGTAAATATGCTTAGAAGCAGCTGGCCGGTTAGCTCAGTTAGTTAGAGTGTGGTGCTGATAAATATGCTTAGAAATCTAAAAATATACAAAAATAGAAAGAAGAGGAAAATTGACCATCGTTTCGCCAAATTACTGTGGTTTAAAAGTGTAAAACATTTCATGTTACTAACTAGTTTTATTTTTTAATTTTAATTTTTTTTAGATTTTATTTATTTATTCATGAGAGACAGAGAGAGAGAGAGGCAGAGGCGGAGGGAGAAGCAGGCTCCCTGCCAAGCAGGGAGCCTGACACGGGACTTGATCCCAGGACCCTGGGATCATGACCTGAGCCGAAGGCAGAAGCTTAACCATCTGAGCCACCCAGGCACCCCTATTAACTAGTTTTAGATTTTTAATTTTTTTTTAAAGTTAGCTTTTGAATAAGTAATATTTGCACATAGAAAAAATTCAAACAGTATATCCTTCTGGAAAAGGCTGCTCATAAACAAACATAGATATATCTATTTGTATTTTTTCCCCAAAATAGCACCATACTGCGTACATTGCTCTGTACCTTGCTTTTTTCACTTAACAATTTATCTTAGAAATCATTCCACATCAATAGGTGTATCATTTAAGACTATATTCAGCTGTGAATGACAGAAAATTCAAAATATCAGTGTCTTATAAGATTGGACATTGATTTATCTCTTATTGATAAAATCTAGAAGCAAGTAGCCAGGCAACACTAGGACCTGAAAATTATCAGATTCCTTCTGCCTTTTGCTGTGACATCCTCAGCATGGGGCTCTACTTCATGGTCCAAAATGGCTGTCTGAGCTCCACCTATTACATCTGCATCTAGCCAACAGAAAGAGAAAAGGAAAGAGAAGGACATGCTTCCTCCCATTAGGGATACTTCCTATGACATTTCTGTTCAGTTTTCATTGGCCGGAACATAGGGACACACCTAGCTGTAAGGGAGGCTGGGAAACATTTTTTTTTTCTTTAGCCTCCATGCTCAATGTGGGGCTTGAACTCATGACCCTGAGATCAAGACTCACATATTCTACCAACTGAGCCAGCCAGGTGCCCCTGGGAAACATTCTTTATTCCAGGTAGCTATGTACCCTGTTGAAAATCAGGAGATGAGGGGAATATATATTTTTTAAAGATTTTACACAAGCTGGGGGGAGGGGCAGTGGGAGAGGAATAAGGAGATTCCACACTGAGCAGGGAGCCCGATGCGGGGCTCGATCCCAGGACCCTGAGATCACAACATGAGCCAAAGTCAGACGCTTCACTGACTAAGCCAGCCAGGTACCCTGAGGTGAATGGATATCGGGGAATGACCAACAATCTCTGCTATAGCATACATAGATTTGCCTCATTTTTAAAAATTGAATTTTTTATAGCCAGCTGTCCAAGAAAAAGTGGGAACCCTCCACCAAGCCTCATGTTCTGCACTTCCAAATTGAAGTCTTCCTTGGGTGTGTGATTGGTAGAGTTAGGTCACATGTCCATATTCTAGTTGCTAGGGAGGCTGGGAATTTGAGTTCTGACTTCCAGCTTGAGGACAAAACTCAAAATAGGGGAATTCTCCCAAATATAGAAAAGCCACTTAGAATATGACCAATCCTCCTATCAAAGACAACTACATTAAATCTTAAAATATTTAAAAGTTTTTAAAAATATTTTATTTATTTATCAGAGAGAGAGAGAGAGAGAGAGCACAAACAAGGGAGCGGCAGGCAGAAGGAGAAGCAGACTCCTCTCTGAGTAGGGAGCCCGGTGCGGGACTCATCCCAGGACCCTGAGATCATGACCTGATCAGAAGGCAAACACTTAACGGACCGAGCCACCGAAGCACCCAAAATATTTTTATATCTTAAAAGCATTGGGGCCCCTGGGTGGCTCAGTTGTTAAGCAGCTGCCTTTGGCTTGGGTCATGATCCCGGGGTCCTGGGATTGATCCCCCCATCGGGCTCCCTGCTCAGCAGGAAGCCTGCTTCTCCCTCTCCCACTCCCCCTGCTTGTGTTCCCTCTCTAGCTATCTCTGTCAATTAAATAAATAAAATCTTTAAAAAAAAAAACTTAGGGGCGCCTGGGTGGCTCAGTGGGTTAAAGCCTCTGCCTTCAGCTCAGGTCATGATCTCAGGGTCCTGGGATCGAGCCCCACGTCAGGCTCCCTGCTCAGTGGGGAGCCTGCTTCCCCCTCTCTCTGCCTGCCTCTCTGCCTACTTGTGATCTCTCTCTGTCTGTCAAATAAATAAATAAATAAATCTTAAAAAAAAAACAAAAACTTAAAAGCATCAAAAATCTAACAAGATAGTGAGGAATTACTGATCCAAGATACATGAAAAAGATAGGAATCCAGAGAGATCAGAATTGCCAGATAAAATATAGGACTTCCAGTTATATTTGAATTTCAGATAACCAACAAATATTTTTTTTAGTGTATGTCCCAGTCAAATTTGAATTTCAGATAAACACCAAATTATATTTTAGCATAAGTGTGCCCATGCCATACTTGTGAAATACTCATACTAAAAAGTGGTCATTTATTTGAAATGCAAATTTAACTGGATGTCCTGTATTTTTATTTATTAAAGTTGGCAACCCAAGCAGAGAAGTGAGTCCAACACTTGGGGTTGCTTTTGTCCAGGGGCATTTGCCAATTTGAGTCATCAGAGAGGTTGAATTGTGCTTTTGAAAGCTTATTAGGATTATGGGTTCAAAATTGGAATGCGGAGCCTACCAAGGTTGGAGACTCTGATAAACCACCCCTGTGGTAGACTATTACTTTGATAATCCCCCGTGAACCATGGTTATGGGTATTCATACTCTGTGTGCTCCCCTTGATTCTGGGCTGGCACTGTGACCCATTTTACCCAATAGAATGTGATGGAAGCAATGTTGTACCTGGTCTGGTTGAAGCCTTAAGAAGGCGGCTTCCATATTTTGGCTCTAGGGGAAGCCAGTTGCCATGGAATAAGTCCAACTACCATAAGAAATGGGAGCTAAGTAAGGAATTGGTGATGCATACCCAGCTGGATTTCCGAATTGCCATGGATTTGTGGCTGCTATGTGTCTGCGAGTTCCTCCTTTTTGAATAGGAATATATTTTGGGGTTTTCCTGTAGGGAGCAGGTAACTCGTCTCTTTAGTTCAAAGGCTGTCAGAAACAGGAGGATCACTTGAGAAATCTCATTCATACCTAGATTTGATTTAGATGATGAAATTATGGGCCTCGAACCCAATCCTGGTAGAGCTATGAGGTGAGATTCTGGGGAGGTCTTAAGGGATGGTAAGTCTATTTTGCATGGGGGAAGATGTGAAACATTAGGGGACAGAGGGAAGACCGATAGATTATTTTAGTGGCTTCCAGTAAACTGTACATCTGTACTCACGTCATTATTAGTTCCCTCCCCTTGAACCTGGACTGGCCCGTGACCTGCTTTCACCAACATAACGTGGTGGAAATGACACTCTTGGTTCCAGATCTAAACCTTTAGAAGGCCTGGCAGCTTCCACATTTGCCCTTTAGAGGAAACCAGTCATCATGTAAAGGTCCAGTTATCTTGAGACAACCATACTGTGACAAACCCAACCTAGCCTCATGGAGAGACCATGTGGAGAGGAACCTAGACCCTCGCCAACATCCCAGCTGAGGTCCCACTTGCCCTCCATTTGAGTAAGGCCATCTTGGAAGCCGATCATTCAGGACTGGTCAAGCTGCCCCAACCGATGCCACCCAGAGACCAGTTGTCCCTGCTCCAAACTGCAGCATTGTTTTTTTTTTTTTTTTTTTAAAGATTTTATTTATTTATTTGACAGAGAGAGAGATCACAAGTAGGCAGAGAGGCAGGCAGAGAGAGGGGGAAGCAGGCTCCCCGCCGAGCAGAGAGCCCGACGCGGGGCTTGATCCCAGGACCTGAGATCATGACCTGAGCCGAAGGCAGAGGCCTTAACCCACTGAGCCACCCAGGCGCCCCTAAACTGCAGCATTGTGAGCAACTAAATAAAATAGTTTTTTTTAAAAATTTTTAAAAATTTTATTTTTTTAAAAATATTTATTTATTTGAGGAGGGGAGGGGCAGAGGGAGAGGAAGAGAGAGCCCCAAGTGGACTCCGCATTAAGCACAGAGCCCGATGTGGGGCTTGATCTCATGACCCTGAGACCATGACCTGAGCTGAAACCAAGAGTCAGTTGCTTAGCTGACTGAGCCACCCAGGTGCCCCTAGAGTAATTATTGTTTTAAGTCAGGAGTAAGCAAACTGTGGCCCATAGATGGCTGCCTTTCCTTCCTTCCTTCCTCCCTCCCTCCCTCCCTCCCTCCCTCCCTCCCTCTTTCTTTCTTTCTTTCTTTCTTTCTTTCTTTCTTTCTTTCTTTCTTTCTTTCTTTCTTTCTTCTTTCTTTCTTTCTTTCTTTCAACAGTTTTATTGAAATACAATTAATTCACATGCCATATAATTTACCCATTTTTAAAAAAGATTTTATTTACTTGAGAGAGAGACAAAGCACGAGAGAGAACACAAGCAGGGTGGAGGGACAGAGAGAGAAGAAGCAGACTTCCCGCTAAGCAGGGAGCCTGACATGGGGCTCAATCCCTGGGATCATGACCTGAGCTGAAGGCAGATGCTTAACTAACTGAGCCACCCAGGCGCCCCCCACTTTACCCATTTTAAGTATGCAACGTAGTGGTCTTTAATCCATTCACAGATATATACAACTATCCACAATCAACCTTAGAACATTTTTAGCACCTCAGAAAGAAACCCTGCACCCTTCTTCTACACTCCTAGTCTCTAGCAGTCACCAATCTACTTCTGTCTTCTCAGTTCTGGACATCTCATGTGAATGGAATAATATAACATGTAGTCTTTTGTGATTAGCTTTTTTAACTTAGTGTAACATCTTTGAGGATCATCTATGTCATTGCTTCTATAGGTACTTTGTTCTTTTTAATGGCAAAATAATATTCCATTGTATGGATATACAACATTTTTGTTTATCTGTTCATCAGTTGCTAGACACTTGGGCTCTTTTACCATCAGTTGCTAGACCTTTTGGCTATTATGAATGATGCTACTATACATGTTAGTGTACAAGTATCTGCTCGAGTCCCCGTTTTCAGTTCTTTTGGGTATATATCCAGGAGTGGAATTGCTGGGTCAAATGCTAATTAGATGTTTAACATTTTAGGAAGTGCCAAACTATTTCCCATAGAACCTGTACTATTTTACAACCCACTGGCAATGCACAAGGCTTCCAATTTCTCCACCTACTCACCCATGCTTAGTACCCTTGCTGAAAATCGGTTGACCATGGATGTGTGGGTTTATTTCTGGACTCTCAATTCCATTTCATTGATCTATACGTCTATCCTTGTACCAGTACCAAGTATTAGTTACTGTTGCTTTGTAATACATTTTGAAATCAGGAAATGTAAGTCCTTCTAATTTTTCTATTTACTTATTTATTTATTTTTTAAGTAAGCTCCACACCCAACGTGGGGCTTGAACTCACAACCCCAAGATCAGGAGTCGCATGCTCTACTGACCGAAACAGCCAGGCACCCCTTGTTCTTCTTTTTATTTATTTGTGTGTTTACTATATATTTATTTTTAAAGCTTTTATTTTTAAACAATTTCTACACCCAACCTGGGGCTCAAACTCAAAACCCTGAAAACAAGAGTTACATGCTCTACTGACTGAGCCAGCCAAGCACCCCTTGTTTTTCTTTTTCTTTTTTAAAAAAAGATTTATCTATTTATTTGAGAGAGGGAGAGAGAAGCAGACTCCCTGCTGAGCGAGGGAGCCTGACTCAGGGTTCAATCCCACAACCCTGAGATCACAACTGGAACTGAAATCAAGAGTCAGACTCAACCGACTATACCACCCAGGCGCCCCATTTTTCTTTTTAAATACTGTTTTGGCTATTCTGGGTCCCTTGTAATTCTATATGAATTTTAGAATCAACTTGTTAATTTCTATAAGGAAGTCAGCTGGGACTCTGATGGGAATTGCGTTGAA
Source organism: Potos flavus (assembly GCA_028534135.1). Classification (NCBI taxonomy): domain Eukaryota; kingdom Metazoa; phylum Chordata; class Mammalia; order Carnivora; family Procyonidae; genus Potos; species Potos flavus. The sequence goes on from CM052886.1 coordinate 102,650,276, forward strand.
TTTGTAGATAATTTGGGAAGTGTTCCCATCTTAACAATGTTAAGTCTTTTGATGCATGGACATAGAATGTTTTTCCGATTATATATGTCTTCTTTAATTTCTTTCAACAATGTTTTGTAGTTTTCAGAGTTTAATTTTGGCACTGTTGTTAAATCTATTCCTAAGTATTTTATTATTATTATTTAAGATTTTATTATGTATTTATTTATCTATTTATTTTAAATATTTTTTTATTTATCTATTTGCGAGAAAGAGAGAGAACTAGCAGGGGGGAGGACAGAGGGAGAGGGAGAAGCAGACTCCTTGCTGAGCAGGGAGCTCAATGTGGGACTCAACCCTAGGACCCCAAGATCATAACCTGAACCAAAGGCAGATGCCCAACCAACTGAGGCACACCAGCTCCCCAGATTTTATTTTTAAGTAATCTCTATGCCCAATATGGGGCTCAAACCCACAACCCCGAGATCCAGGGTCTCATGCTACACCAACTGAGTCACTCAGGTGCCCTACTATTATTTTTTAAAGTAAGCTCTACACACAACGCGGGGCTTGAACTAATGACCCCAAGATCAAGAGTCACATGCTCTACCAGGATTGAGCCAACCAGGCACCCCAGTGTTTTATTCTTTTTTAGCTATTATAAATGAAATTTTTTCTTAATTTCATTTTTGCATTGTTCACCGGAAGTGTATAGAAATAGAATTGATTTTTATTACTGACCTTGTTTCCTACAAACTTGCTGAATTCATTTGTTATTATTTTTTTAAGTAAGCTCTACACCCAATGTGGGGCTCAAACTCACAACCCCAAGATCAAGAGTCACATGTTCTACTGACTGAGCCAGCCAGGTGCCCCTGAATTCACTTATTAGTTCTAACAGTTTTTAAGTGGATTCCTTAGTATATTATTTCTTTCTTTCTTTTTTAAAGATTTTATTTATTTATTTGACAGAGAGACACAGCGAGAGGGAACACAAGCAGGTGGAGTGGGAGAGGGAGAAGCAGGATTCCCGTGGAGCAGGGAGCCCGATTCGGGGCTCGATCCCAGGACTCTGGGATCATGACCTGAGGCGAAGGCAGATACTTAACGACTGAGCCACCCAGGCGCCCCGGTATTTTCTTTTTTTTTTAAGTTTTTCTTTTTAAAAAAAGACTATTTACTTATTTTAGAGAGAGCGAGCGAGCACGAGAGCGCGATCTAGGGGAGGAGCCGAGGGAAAGGGAGAGAAGCAGACTCCCTGCTGAGCACGGAGCCCAACACAGGGCTCTATCTCAGGATCTTGAGACCATGACCTGAGCTGAAATCAAGAGTCGGACACTTAACAGACTGAACCACCCAGGCGCCCCTCTTTAGTATTTTCTATACACAAGATCATGTCATCTGTGAGTAGAGATAGTTTTATTTCTTCTTTTCCAATCTGGCTGCCTTTTAATTTCTATTTCTTGCTTAATCATCTGGCTAAAACCTCCAATACAGTATTAAATAGAAGTGGCAAGAGTGGACATCCTTGTCTTGTTCCTTGCCCTTCTTCTTAGAGAAGGTATTTATAGTCTTTCAGGTCAAAGCATGGTATTAGTTGTGGGTTTTTCACTGATGGTTTTTATCAGCTTGGGAGTGACTGCCTGTTTTGTAAATAAAGTTTTATTACAACACGGCCATTCCATTCATTCATGTATGGTCTCTGGTTAATTTGAACTATAATGACAGAGCTGAGTAGTTGTAACAGAGACCATATGGCCTGCAAATCTAAAATATTTACCATCTGGCCCTTTAAGAAAAAGTCAACTGACATCTGTTTTAAACTGCTAAATTTGGGGATAGTTTGCTGTGAAACAATGTATAACTGAAACAACTCCCAATCTTTGACTAGAACCTCAAAGAACTGCAACATTGGGTAAGGAGGAACCATAAATAAACAAACCCTCCCACAGACTGTCCTCCAGCTTCAAGTCATCTGGGAAGCTCAGAAAATCAGAAGCCCTGAAATTGAGTTACGGTGATCCCAGCTTGCTAGTGTCCCCAGATGCCTGAAGAATCCAATGGAAATCCTTTTGGGAGGAAGATATTATTACTGTTGCCTCAAATGATTTTTCAAATACAATGTCAAAAATATAACCAGGTACATGAGGAGATAAAACAACATGAGGAAGAACCAGTAGTAAAAACTGACAACAGAAGCAGACCCACAGGGACTCTAGATTGAAATTAACAGACACAAGCCATAAAACAACTACACTTTCTCTGTTTAAGGAGAGAAAAGATGAGCTTGAAAATTATAGCAAGTCACAAAGAGATATAAGAAGTGACACAGCAGATCTGAGAAAGACCCAAATAGAAATTTTGGAACTAAAAAACAAAACAAAACAAAACAAAAACATATAAACCAAAAAACAAATTAAGAGCTTGATGGATGGGTTTAAAAAGATAATTTTTTTTTTTTTAAAGTAGACTCCACACCCAACATGGGGCTTGAACTCATGACCCTGAGATCAAGAGTTGCATGTCAGGCACCCCAAGAGGAGAATTTTTTAAACAGCTGAAGACAGGGGTGCCTGGGTGGCTCAGTTGTTAAGCATCTGCCTTCGGCTCAGGTCATGATCTCACGGTCCTGGGATCGAGCCCCACATTGGGCTCCCTGCTCTTCAGGAAGCCTGCTTCTCTCTCCCTCACCGCCCCCTGCTTGTGTTCCCTCTCTTGCTGTCTCATTCTCTGTCAAATAAATAAATAAAATCTTAAAAAAAAAAATTAAAAAAATAAAGGTGAAGACAGAATTAGTGAAGTGAAAATAGTCACAAGGAACTTTTAGAACAAAGCATTGAAGGACAAAAGACAGAAAAAATAAAAATAAAAGAAAAGGATGTAGTGAGAAGTCCTAACAGGTATTTCAGCTGGGGGCCCAGAAAGAAAGAGGTACAGAAACAGTATTTGAACATACAATGGCTGAATTTTTTTCAAAATTAATGAAAAATTATGCAGATGGGATAAGCAGCTATGAAATGACATATATTCACTCCACCATGTGTTCTGACTCTTAAAACAATGCATCCTCGGGGAGCCTGGCTGGCTCAGTTGATCTCAGGGTCATGAGTTCAAGCCCCATGTTGGGTGTAGCGCTTACTTAAAAACAAAAACAAAAAACCCCCAGTACATCCTTCTTGTACAAATCCGCCTTTGAAAGGATTCTGAAACCAACATAAAGGTAGCTCCATAGCAGATGGAATAGGGCTTGTGTGGGCTGAGTTCAAATACAAGCTTTGCCACTCCTTGCTGCACGACCTGGAGAAGGTTGCCAAACTTCAGTTTTCTCGGCTAATAAATAGGACTAGTAACACAGACCTACCCCACATTGCCATTGTGAGGATCACGTGATACAGTGCACGTGAATAAACCTAGTGAATGCCAAGTACTTTATTTTTTTTTTAAAGATTTTATTTATTTGACAGAGAGAGAGAGATCACAAGTAGGCAGAGAGGCAGGCAGAGAGAGAGGGGGAAGCAGGCTCCCTGCTGAGCAGAGAGCCCGATGCGGGGCTCAATCCTAGGACCCTGAGATCATGACCTGAGCCGAAGGCAGAGGCTTAACCCACTGAGCCACCCAGGCGCCCTATGCCAAGTACTTTAAAAATGAGATATGATTCGAGCAGGATCACAGTATTCCCGGGGGCACTAACAGTGACAGGTAGGACTGGCTACATAATTTGCAGGTCCCAGCGCAAAATGAAAATGCAATGCTGAAAAATTATGAAGAATCTCAAGACGGTGACAGCAGAGCATGAAACCAAGCGCAGGTCACATGCCCCTGAAGCCAGCCTTGGTAATAGGCCCTGCAAAGAACAGCTCTGTGCATTAGGAAAGGGCTGTCCGTCCCACACCCAGGTGTCTGCAGCCATAGCCCACGTTATCTTTGAGTCCTGAAGGGCAGCAGTGTTTGGGGAAATTGCAAGCACACGTGTTTCCAAATGCCAAGGAGGGCAAGTGCAGTGACCGGAGTGGTTTTCTGAGAGAGTGGGTGGGGCCAGCCAGGCTGCCATCAGAACTGTGGAACTGACTGTTCCCCACAGACTCTGGCCTAGAAAAAAAAGCCTGCAGCTGTATCTACAGGGCCTGTTGTTGTTTGCCGCGGTGTGTTACAACACAGCCTGGCAGCCTCCGGGGCCTTTCTGTCTTCCTCCTGGAAGAGCCTGGTCCCAGAGCATGTGACATGACCACACAGCCCTGCAGATTTGCCCATATTGCTCCTCGCTGTTCCCTCAATTACCAGGCTTTTCCAGGTCTGTATGCTTTTTGCTCATGCTATCCTCTGCAGTCCGGGATTCCCCTTCCTTCCTCTTCCACATTCCTCCATCTGGCAAACACCATCTTTGAAGACTCCATCTTTTAGGACTCAGCTCTAGTGTCACCTCTTCCATGAAGCCTTCCCTGCCTTTCCCAGGAAGAGCCAATTGCTCGTGCCTTGGAGCTGTCGACTGTAACGTAAGCGGTACTGACAGGTAATGTGCATGTTACTATCTCCTTGGTTAAAGCCTTCAAGGGCTGGGACAGTGTCTTCTCACCTATGTATACTCTGCACACAGCATTTGCTATTAGTAGATTCTTTTTTTAATTAATTAATTTGAGAGAGCTCATGCACATGAGCAGGGGGCGGAGCAGAGGGAGAGGAACAAGCGGACTCTGTGCTGAGCCCAGAGCTCCACAGGGTGCTCCATCTCACAACCCTGAGATCATGACCTGAGCTGAAACCAAGAGTCCCATGCTTAACCAAGCCACCCAGGTGCCCCTGTTAGTAGATTCTTAATCAACTGGTGTTGGAACTTTTAGAACAACTCACTGAAGGATCCAAGTAGGGTTTGGATTTAATCACCAATGTCTTGTTGAATTAATGTATGAATAAATTGTTTCAGTGACATCTGGTAAAAAGGGAAACTTCTAGGCATTAAGTCAGGGCCCTTGCCCTTGAGGAGGTTTCAGTGTTGGTTCTAGTTGTCCTTTCTGCAGGCACCACCTCCTGAAGGCGGCGATGGTGATTTGTTGAAGAGGCTCTTCATAAATGCCTAAATGACCAACGTGACATAATGCAGAGAGCAGATCTGGAGCTAAGAGATGTGGCTTCTGAGACATCAGGTTTCCATAGGTGACTATTAAGTTCCATAGCTATGGGACTTTAGGTTTCTGTTTCCTCAGTAGTGATGGGATTGAATTAGTTATCGCCTAAAGCCCAGGTGTAGCCAACTCAAGCCCCTCATCTGAATCTCTATGGGGAACTACTCAGAGGGAGCCAGGCTTCTGGCTGGAGGAGCTTGGCCCCTCCTGAAGCTGAGTTTGCTCAGCAGGTCTACCCTTTGCTGATGGCAGCGGTAGGGTGGGAAAGGGGGGGGGGGATCAGAGAACACAAACATTTTTTAAGGCCCTTTGCCGTCTCAATTGCCTCGTATCTCACGCTTGAAAGGCAGAAAGCCACAGCCTAGCACGGTCTTCCCAGTCACTTAGTGTCCATGGGGAAATGCTACGTGCTAAGCTCGTCCTCAAGGTGGGATTTCCCCAGGCTCAACTGGGCATCTTTGACTTCCTGGCGCTAACCTAGTCCGCTTACCTGACACAAACAGCCCGGCCTACCCCTCTCCATCCTCTGACGGGCAGGCCGGGTAAACAGGAGCGCAGAGCTTTCAGAGATACGATTCAGATGTGAAATCAACTAGCTTGTTTAGGCATGAGTTTCTCTGGAGGTAAGAGATGGTGTGAGGGGGCGTCGGTCAGTTTCCTCCATCCCTTCCCTCCGGCCCCACAAAGGCCAAGGGCCAGACACGTGGGCTGGCGTGGAGAGGCGGAGTTTACACTAAGGCGGAGGTGCAAATGGACGGGGGCGGGGTCTCATTTGCATGGACGGCGCGCGGCCACCAATCCGGACAGGCGGAGCGACAGCCCGCGCGCCTTTTGGGGGCGGACTGACAGCCCCGGGGGCCTATGGAAGGCGGGTCCTGCGGCCGGCGGGGGCGGGACCGCGCCGGGCGCTGCCCGGGAGATTAGGGTCGGTTCACGGGCGCTGCCAGTCTCGGGCGGCGGCGTCCAGCGCGCGGACGGCCTGCTGGGCGGGCTGGGGGCCGAGTGGCGCGCGGGTGAGGCAGAGAGAGACCGGGCCAAGGAGCAACCACGGCGACAGGTACCGGAGCCATGGCCGCAGGGATGGGGCGGGCGGCCGCGGCGCCCCGGGAACCGAATTCCCTCCTTCGCGGTCCGGGGGCCGCTGCGCTCCGGCGCCCCCTCACGCACGGTTTCCCAGCCCCCGGAGCGGCGCTTCGGGGCGAGCGGTGCCGGGCCAGCCTCGAGGCGAGCGCGCCGGGTGCCCCGAGCCCCACTGCGGGGCCCCTGTGCGTCCCGCCGGCCCGCAGGACCGGTGCTCCCTCTGGGAGGCGCGGAACCGGGCGGCCGCGAGAGCCGCCCCCCGCCCCCGCCGAGCTCCCCCTCGCGGAGGCGAGGCGGGTCGCGCCCGCACGTCCTCACCCGGCTTTTGTTTCCCGCCCGAGGTGACAGGTCCCGGCTGCGGCTCCCGTCGGCGGCCCCCCGCCTCGCCCGAGGCCCGGCGCCTGTGACCGCGACCGCCCCGAGCTGCGGGACCCGCCGAGAGCCGGGCGGCGCGTGAGCAGCAGCCGCCGCGGGCGGGAGAGAAACTTCGCCTTCTGGGGCCCGGGCAGCGGGCGAAGTCGAGCCGGGGTGAGCCGTGCGCCGGGACGCCGCGGGCGCGATGGAGCCGCGCACACCTGGCGGGGCCAGTGGCCGGCGAGGATAACGGAGTGTCCCGCGGCTGCGCTCCTCGCTTTCGGTTTGCCCTCCCCGGGCGGTGGGTGTGGATGCGCGTTCTCCGCCTTCACCTGCCGCCATGGGACAAGTGACTGGGATACAGCATCCCGGTTCTCGGCCGCTCTTGGAGGGTGCCAGTGCCGCTCCGTTCTAACAGGTGATTATTCTCGTGCCAGGTGAAAGCCGGTTAAAACTTGTTTTAGGGCTCCTCATTCGGTTCCCTTCTAGAACGTTGGAACTCCTTCCACGGATGTCTGAAAAGCTGTGCTGGCGACAGTATAGAAGTCAAACTCAGTATTGATTAAAAACAATTCGAGGGGGTCAGCGTGTAGGCCGATTGCCTTCTTTCCATGGACGAGCTTGGAGGCACACTGTAGTCTTACTTAACAATTCGGTTTCTGCAGTGGTGGCGAAAGCATAGTAAGGTACGAAGTAAATGGAGAATGCAGAACTCTAGATATCTGTGGTTCAGGACAGCATGTACAACGTTTGGCCGCCATTCAGTAAATTCTGCATGAAGTAGTTTGAGCTCGTGGTTTTGGATTTACTTTTCAGGAGTATGTTTTCCAGTGGAATAAGGCTTAGCGTTGAATGGGAGCTTTCTTTGCCTCGCTGAGGATAGACAGGAGTGTTTATTTTCATTGTCTTACCATTTTGTTAGATTGTGGACAAGGGAAAAGTTAAGGTGTATTTCGGTTAAGTATTTTTAATAGTCTATGGAATTCTGCCGCCCCTCCCCCCCCCGAGGGTTTTTACTTTAGAGAATTATAGTAGCTTTTTCTCTTGGTGTTTGAATCAAAATTCAAGGATAGACTTGAAAATTTTTTTATTCTTTTTGGGAAATCTTTATGTGTCATACTTTCACTTACCATTATCTCTTCGTCTCTCTCCCAACTGACCTCCACTTAATCTACAGTTACGGCCCTGACCAATGTAGGGCATCTACAGAAAAAATACATTTAAAAATAATATATAACAACTATTTTAAAAATGTGGTTTATACATATTTAAATTTATTTGTAATACTTGATTTAGCTTAACTTTTTTCTGATGTGTTTTTTGTATCTTTGGGGGATGATTTATATTTAACAGAAGTGTAATTTCTTAAGAAGGAAGTTATAGTTTTGATTTAATTATGCTTCTTTATTAGTATTTTACTGAATTGTAATTTTACTGTTTACCTGGCTAATTAGGAACACCATTTAAAGCTGAACGCTTTAACCAATAGGCTAGTTATGACTGGGATTTTTAAAAACAAAATCAAAGATGGTCTTTATAAAATGTTTTATGTCCCTAAAACAATAGGCTTAAATGTTATGAGGTCTTTGTCTTTCCAACATTTAACAAAACAAATCTTTTTCTGAATCTTTACTTTTTTAGTTATGATAGTTTAGGTGGATTTCTTTTTTAAAACATAATTTTAACCAGTTCAACATGAAAAACTTAAAATACTGGATTAGGCAACTAATTAAATCTTCAATTTTCTGTTTATTCTTGGATTGGAAAACAACACATACTTTGGGTTATTTAGTTTCCTAAAAGTTTCTTAGCTTAGAATGAATCAGTCTAGAGAAGAAAGAACATCCTCTTTCTGTAGCCGTGGAAGAAGTTATTGCTATTAAAGCTGAGTTGTCTTTTTGATGCTTAGGGTAGATTGGCCGAACAGTGACTTGTCCTGTAGAGTGGGTTTTATTCTATATAAATAGTTGCAAGGAATCTTACAAGTCTGGGGGTCCTCGTTGTTTTGGATAATTTAGGTAATTCTTCTTTAAAGTGTATAGAAATATATTAGTTTTAACTACTATGTGTAATTTACTATGTAGAATAAGTATTATAATCTTTATCCTATGGTGATATTTAAATATACCACATATGATAAATTAAGCTTATATTTCATAGTTTTATTTACACAAAAGCATATTTTAGGAGCTTTATAAAAGTACCTTTTAATTAAAAACCCATTTTCAAATTCAGTTTTTAGATATTTTACTGGGTTTTTTGGTCCACTTTAACTTGTGGTAGACCATATCATAAAATTATCAACCACATTTCAGTTTCAAAATTAAGCATAAATTGAAGTCTTACATCTACATGGTAAACATTGTGAGTGTGTTTAAGTCATTTATCCTCAGGTGTGATTCCTTTTGAATTTGGGGGTGGGAAAATATTTTTGAATGAATAGAGCCACAAAAAACAAGGGCATTTATTAAAATAGCTAATTTGAGGAATAAATCAGATGACCCTGTTAGACATGTATAGGGCTTTATTTGACAGTAATATGCATGTTATACCGGAATATCTCTATACAGGCCCTTAGTATAATTTTTCACAGTTCCTAAAGAAAAAAATCTATACATATATTTTTTTAAAGATTTTATTTATTTATTAATGAGAAAGGCAGAGGGAGAAGCAGGCTCCCTGCGAGCGCGACCGGGACTTGGTCCCAGGACCCTGGGATCATTAACCCGAGCAGAAGGCAGATGCTTGGCTGAGCCACCCAGGCACCCGAAGAAAAAATCTGTATTGTATGTATTTTGGCAGACCAAATTCTGTAATTATTTGATACTGAATAACTAAATATGGATATTTCATAATTCTGAAACTGTTTGAACTTTATTTTTTTTAATCTTTTTTAAGATTTTATTTAAGTAATCTGTACACCCGATGTGGTGCTCGAACCCACAACCTGGAGGTCAAGAGTCTCATGTTCCACCGACAGAGCCAGACAGGCACCCTGAAACTATTTAAACTTTTTAACCTAGCTGATTAATAATTAGATTTTATTTTATTGTACACTTCTGAATTTTCTACAGTGCATTTTTTTTTTTTTTTTTTTTTTTACAAACGATCTCTGGCTAGTTTTATTAAAAATTTTGCATGATTTACTTTTTACCAGGCTTTTCTCACATGCTCCTAATGATATCAGAATCGCCTGGATCATTGATAACCAGTGTGCATACTCTGTAGTATTTTCCACATGCTGTGCGCAATTCAATATTACTGCCACTTTAGTGATGAACACATTTTGGCCAACGTGATGTAGTACTGTATTTCAGAGTTCCTCAAGGCAGACAGTTGTTGGCTAGGATGACCAGTTTTGTTTGGCCATCTCTGATCATTTTGTCTGCTTGTACCGGATCATGTACTGTCCACTTACATTGAGTTGGAGCCCAGAGATAATCGACTCCAGTGACTTTTTCTTGGCTTAGATGCGGGACAGCCCGCAACCAAGAGCAGTTGCCAAGATGGCCAAGGAGAGAGGAACGATCTACAGTGCATTTTTAACTTCTGATAATATATCCCCAAAGTGTAAAAGAAAATTAAGTCTATACACATAGGAGATTGAGTGGTTGCTAGTATGAACTATTGATTTACAAACAGTAACCACTTAAGTGTGATTTAATTTGTGAAAAAGATACATATCAGGTAAAAGACTCTTCTGTCAGAAGAGGCAGCTTAAAATTAATTATAGTAGGTCCTTTTGCACCCTTGTAACTAATCTGTATAACAGGTTACTAAGGATATTTTAGCAATATTTGAAACACTAAAATTCAGGTTCTCAAAATAATTATATCTCACGGTTTGTTATGAAAAGAATTGGCCTGTACTCAGTTGAAACTTAAACATTTAAGGCTATATAATCCTTAAATGGAGTAAGTTCATTTTATGCTTAATTTAGTTATTTACTTCCAGTCTTTTGGAAAACGTCTAGTTAATGGGAGTAAAGGACCACCAGAGGGAGTATGGGGTCTACACATTTGCTGATTTGCTGTATCTGTTTTCTACTCTTGGTCTGGAAGAAAAACACTTTAAGAATAAGTTCGTAATTCTCTAAAACAGGAAAAAGATAATGAAAGTTGGGGGTTGTAGCTGTTTAGAGCTGTCGTTTTTTTTAACAGTTAATCGAGACTGTTTTCTTTCTTTTAGAAAATGGTACAATTATTAGAAAAATGAAAATGATGTGTTTTCAGAGTGAATAATGGGTTAAGTGAATAATTACACATCTGCGAAAGTTAGGGAACATCCAAATGCTAAGAATGTTTTTTAAGATTAAAAATGTAGTACATTAGAATTGTGTGTTCTTGAAGTTGCTCATTTTGAGGAAGGAGGAATAAAAAATGAACAAAGATCAAGCACCTTTAAAAGAGAGTTGTTTCCTCCTTTTATAGTTGCAAACCCTTCCTAAAGCAAGCAGTGGTAAATTTCTAGAACCATTTGTAGCATTCCGCCTCCATCTTGGCAATTTATAAGTGATGTTAAATGAGGGGCCACTTCTAGTCCCCTAAAAATGATCATCTAATTATCAAAAGCAGGGTTGGGAATTTCAAACCGATCTCTTCAAAAATCAGATTTGTATGTATGTTCCTTAATGTTACTACCTCTGGAAATTAAAGAACCTCCTCTACTTTCAGCTGAAAATTACGCAGTGGAATTTCAAAGTCAAGACATGTTTGTCATAGACTTAATGCTGTAGTAAATTACTTTTTGGGATGGAGAAAACATCCTAGAGATTGAGTCCTTTTCAGAATATATTCTCAATGAAGATGGAATGGTCTTTACCCATGTTAAGTATTAGCCAATGGATTATTTCCCTGTTTAACTTTTTTAAAAAGCAAGACAATAAGATAAAACTTGTAATTTTAACACATATTTTGGGTTTTACCGCTCACATAAAAAATTATTATGTAATGGAGGTTAACATTTAATGTTTCGAAGTTCTAGTGTGCGGAGGGGATTTGTTATAAGAAGGTATTTCATTGAAGCAGAACAGGGCAACTTGGAAAGAAATGTTTCTCTTTTGAATTATTTGGGTTAAAACATAATACTTATTAAGAAAAATTAAACAGACAGCTTTCCCATCTTAGATTTATTTTCGCTATGAACTTTATAAGTTTTTAAAAAATATCTTTGTTGGTTCCAGGTGGACTTCTCAGAATCTATTCATTTATACACATACTCACATAGATAAAACATTTTTTTGTATTTCATATAACTATGTATTTTTGCTGTATGTTTATGTGCAATCAGTCCATCTTTTTATATTATATGACTTCATGGGCTTATTTATATGTGGGAACCCTCCCCTTTTTAAGTGAAATCTTATTGCATTAAGGGGAATAAAGTACATGTTCACAAAAAGATTGATATAAAATGTTCATAGCAGCTTTTTTCACAATAGGAATGAACTACCGATTCATACAACATAAACGAATCTCAGAAATATTATTCAGAGCAAGAGAAGCCAGGCACAAGTATGTACCAAATGATGCCATTTATAAAAAGCATAAGAACAGGCAAAACTTTAGGTGTGGTGATAGAAATCAGGACAGTGGTTCTGGATAAGGGTTGTGGTTGACTGGGAAGGGGCAAAGGGAACTTTCTGGGGAGACAGAAGTATTCTGTAGCTTGACTTGGGTAATGCTAATTCAAGGGTATACTTGTTGGGTAACTTCTTATTTTCATATAATTTTTAACTTACAGAAAAGTTGCAAGACCTAATACAAGGAACATCCAGATTCACCAGTTGTTGGTGTATGCGCTTGTTCAAACTTACTGAGCTGACTACTTAAGATCTGGCCGTTTTACGGTATGTAATTTTTCCTTTAACTAGGAAAAAACTACAACAATTTGTTGAAGAGGACAGTGATCTTGTTATCTGCAAAAAGTGAAATACCTCAATTCAGACTTCGTCAGTGCTTTCATAATGATGGAGAAAAAGAGAATCACTGACAGTCTCTTTTGTCTTTACATGTATGAATATATGCTCCTTCTCTCTGAAGTTTCCAGATGACATATTTCGTTAGAAGAAATAAGATTCTGAAAATGATTCAAGGCAGAACTGCCAGCAAGGAAACCCTGCTTGAGTTTGTTACCCTATGCACATCACCTAGGGAGTGAGACTGATAGCTAGCAATAGCTTTCTGGGAATTGAAGGTTGTGATTATTCCTGTTGGAAGAGTTGTACACCTATAGTGTGCTAGGTTTCGCACAGACACGTATAGGTTTTATTTCTTGGAACTTACAGATGAAGAGGAGGCAGACAAATCTAGTTGTCATTTTTGGGTGGTGCTGTTTATCATAGAGAGGAAAGATATGTGCTTGTAAACCATATACTATTTTTGCTTATCAGTAAATGGTAAATCTAAGCGGTCAATTTGTTCTCTACTAGTTGCGGTACTGTCATGGTCTCAGTAGAGTGATACGATTTAAATTACATCCATTTAAATCATAGCTTAAACTATAATCATTTCTAAAACATTCGACTTTCCCTTCTACTTATTAGTTTATATAATTTTAAATATTTGCTTTTAATTTATGAATATTGGTCTTTTTTTTTTTTGCATCTTCATAAAAAAGTTGTTTATTTGATTATTTATTAGAGTGTAGGATGTTTGAAATAATATGACAGCTAACCAGCATGTTCAACGAATTAATCATTGATACTGGGGATAAATGTTTATTTTGCCGTTCCTAACTAAAACTGTACGTTTATATGGACTATATATTTTCTTTTTTTTTTAAGATTTTATTTATTTATTTGACAGAGAGAGAGAGAGATCACAAGTAGGCAGAGAGGCAGGCAGAGAGAGAGGAGGAAGCAGGCCCCCTGCTGAGCAGAGAGCCCGATGTGGGGCTCGATCCCAGGACCCTGAGATCATGACCTGAGCCCAAGGCAGAGGCTTTAACCCCCTGAGCCACCCAGGCGCCCGTGGACTATATATTTTCTTTAACAAAAATTAAAAGTTTTTTGAAGAAAAAAATAACAACTGTCTAACGTCAACCAACATGGATAAATGGATTTTTTTCCTTTTAATGAACATATTTATATTCCTCTAAAATGACACAGGATCTTTTCTCCCTTTCATACACATTAAATTTCATTGGTCTTTTGAGAATCAATAAAACATTATTTGAAAAGCTTTTGTCTGTTAGAATTTTGTTTTGAGTTGTCAAGCCTTAACTACAAATAGAATTTTTAAGATATCTGGGGTGCCTGGGTGGCTCAGTCAGTCTTGATTTTTGGCTCAGGTCATGATCTCAGGGTAATGAGATCGAGCCCCACCTTGGGCTCTTGCTGGGGGTGAAGCCTGCTTGGGATTCTCTCTCCCTCTCCCCGCCCCTCTCCCACTTGTGCTCAGACTCTCTCAAAAAAAGTTTTTTTAATTAAAAAGAACTTTGAGGGCGCCTGGGTGGCTCAGTTGGTTAAGCGACTGCCTTCGGCTCAGGTCATGATCCCAGAGTCCTGGGATCGAGTCCTGCATCGGGCTCCCAGCTCCATGGGGAGTCTGCTTCTCCCTCTGACCTTCTCCCCTCTCATGCTCTCTCTCTCAAATAAATAAATAAAATCTTTAAAAAATATAGTTAAAAAAGAATTTTTAAAATATCTGTAGGTAGACTTTTTAAAGATTTTTTTTATTATGGTTTGGTTAATGTACTTTAAAGTTCTCACCACTGTTGTAAAATAATAGTATTGGTGCATCAGATTTTTCCTCTCAGTTTTTTCCAAAAGTTTTGTTACAAACAGAGAAACTTGAGAAGCAGTGTGTTTTAGTTCAGAGATTTGACTTTGGACAAACAGTAATTATGAAACCGTTTTAATCCTTAGCTTTTTTTCTGTCAATTCATAGACTGAGAAAAAAATTAACTTTTTAGCTTTTCATTTAGAACAAAGCAGTCCAAATATTCCATATCTGTATGATAAGTATTATTCATCTGGAAGGTTAGGTTATCTTCAAAGTATATTATCTGAGGATTGCTGTTGTTTTAAATGTTTTTCCATAACCTTCTCTTTCTCCAAAAACTTAATCATTGCTGCTTTCTAGACCCCAAATCTGTATCTTCTGTCTAAACTTGAGGCCCAAATTTTCACCTATGTCTTGAAACTAATATGTTTAAATGCCATCCCTGTAGCAGCTGCACATGAACACGCCTTCCCCTTAGCCCCAGCCGAAAAGCTCTTCCCAGTTTTCCTTTTCAGCTGTTAATAACTATTATTCTTGTTGGTCATTTTTACTCTTACTTCCTAAGTTCATTGAGTCACTAAAACAGTTTGTTTCTAACTTTGTAATGACTCTTTTTATCTCTTTGTCCTTTTCCTTTTTTAGTATAATAATCTTAATTTGGTAACATGTTAAAGCAGGAGATTGTCCCTAATCTATAATTAACTTCATATATATATATAAAAATAAGCTATGTTCCTAAAGTAAACTAAGGCATTTTCTTCCCTTCCAGAGAAGGTTTCAGTCAGCCTTCTATAGGCAAAGACATCAGTTTGAAGGCCTAGGTGTTCACTGTATTTCTATATAAGACTTTGAAATCAGCTCAAATATCCTGGAGTACGGTGGCTGGCAGAGTCCACCATTTGTCAAGGAGGGGCAGTGTGTAAGCAGCAGACTTCATTAGACCACAGACTTCATTAGGCCACAGCCTAGGATGAGTTCCTTCCAGCCTGGAATATCCCGAAGTGCTTTTCAGTGGAGGAAATTCTAAGTGTACTTAAAACATTTTTAGGACTTCCTGGTGTTCTTAAGGCTAAAAGTACGAGTCTATGGGTTTATATTAAAACTTATCCCTTGTGCCATATTTCCTGGTCAAGATAGTACCTGTCTAAAAGCCACCTTTGCTGCAAGTGACAGGATACTCTCTTCATTTCTTTTCTTTACAGACTCCTGCAATTGATGTTTGTCAGAAAGATAGGAGCCTGTGGTTAGTTAGGAGGATATAAAATAGAAATGGGAAAATAAGTTACATCTATTGTATTTCCCACTAGCTGTCATCTAGGTCTTGGGCCTGATTCCTTTCCCGATGGATTGTAGTTTATCAGCTTGGCTTGCTTTTGGTCAGCTTCCGGAGATCTTTTTTCTTTCTGCTCTTCTGGGAAATGTTTGAATCTCCTGGTAAGAACCAGGACCCTATTTGAGATTACTGACTTTGGGAATAAAAGAATGAAATTCCATATTGCTTTATCTAATCCAGAATATCTGGTTATTTTCTTCTAAGGGAATTAGGAATAATAAGTGGATTCTGAGATGCTTATGCAGAAACTAATTTAATAGTTATCAAGAGCGGAAAATGGAGGAGTAAAATACATTTCTAGGAAGCCTAGTCTGGTAGGAGTAGACATTGGGATGAGATTCAGTAGCTATATGATCTTGGTCAAATTAAAATCAACCTTTCTGAGCCTTATTTTAATTGTAAAATGAGTGGGTTGGATTAGGTAGTATTTTAAGGTTTCTTTGCAGCTCTGAAATTCTGAAATGAATGGTTTCTTGGAAAAAATCTCCTAATTTATATACCGTTTCTAGTAAATGGTTTTTCAGTTGTTTTATATATATTTTTTTCTATTTCCTTTAGAAGTTAGGGAAAGGAATAAAGGAGTCAGAATTCCTAAAATGGATTAGATTTTGGTATTATTTATCTATGTTTCTCCACTGAATTTATGCTGGACTCCTACTTTCTACCTTCAGTTTGTGCACATTTTCTTTCTTTTCTTGGTTTTTCTTTCCTATACAGTGTAACTTTCATATCCCTCTCTTCGCTGCTTTTTGCTACTGCTTTTTTTTCTAGCTGTTCTTCAGTGCTCATATTTCATTATGGGCATGGAATTTATCAGCTATACCCTTGAGTCTGAGGTATCACTAAATTAAATTTAGATATCCTAATGGTTGTTAGGATTAACGGGACCCTTCTACTCTATAATACAAAAGCTTAGAGGAGTCCGAGCATAAATGGAGTGAGGGAGCCTGAAGGGAGAGTGAGTGGTGTGGAAGAGAGCTTCCCAGGATTATTCTGATATTTTGATTTAAAATATAAGTTAAAATTTTTGAGTCAGTGATGGTAACTCTGCTGGCAATAGGACAGTTTGGTCCCAAAGTCTGCTGAACTACAAGTTTCCTGAGGGCCGCAGCTGCACCTCTGGTCCTGAATCCTTCGTGTTCAGGGTCATGCTGCAGGGTAAGTGCAAATTGAACTCCTTGTGGTTAGGACTGATTCTTTAAGGTGTTCTGTGGTACACTGCAGATTAAGAGTGTGGTACAGACTCTTAAGTCAGACCATCACTACGCTGTGTGATATTGAACAACATATATAGCTTCTCTGAGCCTCATTTCCTCACTTGCAGTACTGAGGAGGGGCAGTTGTGAGGATTAAATGAGACCGTACATATAAAAGCCCACAGCCTGGTATATGTCTCCGGTATGTCGATGAAATGTCGTTTATAGTTTCATTAATAAGCACTTTTATATTTGAGATACTAGCTTCTCTTAGGTTCTAAGTAGTGTCGTTGCAGAATAATGAGACAAAAGCCTATTCTTAGAATATGTGCACAAAAGATAAATAACAACCTTGGTCCAATGGTAAATGGTAAATGAGTGGTTTACTTAAGGACTCGAGGCAAGAATAATTGCGAAGCAGCTGAGAACTTCAGAAAGGTGACAGAACTTGATCTGAGCTTCGAAGGACTAGTTAGCAAGTTAAGAGGACAGGCTCCTTGGAGCCAGACTGCCTGTGTCGGAATCCTAGCTCTGCTGCTGTGTCCTCTTAAGCAAGTTACTTGACCTCCCTCCTAGGATTGTTGAGAGAATTAAATGAGCTGATACATGTCAAATACTGAGAATGGTGCTTCAAGCATGGTTAGAGCATGATAAATTATTAATATAAGTTGAGAGAAGAGAGAATGCGTTTCAGAAAGAGCATTGCGTGATAAGGAAGGGGAGGTAGTCTAGGTTTGTTTGAAATGATGAAGTCATATTGGCTAGGGGAATAACCTGTGGGAAAATAGTGATTATGTCGGGGCAGAATTATGAACGATCAAGGGAGGTGTTATGAGATCTTTTCTGTATGTACTGAGGGCACGTGGGGAGGATTTCTTGGGTTATTTGTGAGCATTCTTTTGTGTTCTAGATAATGTTTCTAAGTCTGTATCTCTGGCATTTCTCACTTTCTTTTCTGATTGCAATATAACTGAAACTTGTGTGCAAACTAATTTTGACAGTGAAGCCCATGATCTTCTATCCTGAACCGTTCGTCCATTTCTTTTTATAAACATGAATTTTTGACGTTTTTTCTCTCCGTATTCTAGTTGTTTACATCATCCTTATTCCTTTTCTGCAGACTTTTGGTTCTGTCCTCAGAAATCCCAGGCTAGATCCTAAATCACTAAAGCCGTAAAGTAGGAAGTGCCAGGGAGACAGAGAAGAAGGGAGGGAAATAACCTCTAGTCCAGCCATCTTGCCTTACAGATGAGTACATTGAGGTCCAGAGGAAGTAAAATCACATATTCAAGATCCACAGCTAATTACTGTACCTTTTAGAGGTAAACTAGGGCTGTTTTTTACTGTCATGCCTAGTGTGATTCTCAGCCATGTGGGTGGAAATTATAGTAGTACTACTGATAATTTTTCTACTATTGCTATTAAAAACCAAGATAAAAAATAATTTTACCAGCGGGAAAAATTAGTAATTCACACTTCTTAATGAGAAGCCCATGATTATATTTCTTGGATGAGCATTACTATTCTTTTTTTTTTTTTTTTTAGCATTACTATTCTTAAAGTAATATTTGAAACCAAGGCTCCAAAATCTGCCTTAAGAAGAAAAGGGTTTCTGGGGCGCCTGGGTGGCTCAGTGGGTTAAAGCCTCTGCCTCCGGCTCAGGTCATGATCTCAGGGTCCTGGGATCGAGCCCCTCATTGGGCTCTCTGCTCAACAGGGAGCCTGCTTCCCCCTCTCTCTCTCTGCCTGCCTCTCTGCCTCCTTGTGATCTCTCTCCTCTCTGTCAAATAAATAAATAAAATCTAAAAAATAAATAAAATTAAAAAAAATTTTAAAAAGGAAAAAATATATTAAAAAAGAGAAGAAAAGGGTTTCTTTCATTTTTAGAGTTTTAAATTACAAATACAATAGTGTTGTAATCATAAATAGCATTTTCAAAAAAAAGTGGGCTTTTTGTTTCTATCACTTTACAGATTGATGCACCAGTAAGATTAGCATGAAGAGTCCGGAGCTGTTGTACTTTGACCTCACGGCCTCCAACCCTATACTTCTAGTACAGTAGTCTCTTAAGTTTATGTCTTCTCTAGCCCCTTACATTTTAGTATATGCCACACATCATGGTGAGAACCTTATTTAAACATTTTCTTGTACACTGTTTTCCTTTGGAGATGCAGTGTGGTGGAAGATCTGTAAAGCCCTAAGCTTAGTTTCTGATCACTCTAGATGCTCAATAAATACCCCCTTTTTACAGAATAATTTTTTTCTCATATATAAATAATGTTTCTTCCTAGCCGTCAAATAAATCCTTATCATTATGTTTTTTTTTTCCCCCTTGAAATGTATTGTTTCCTGCATTTGGAAAATTTGCATGGTGTACAAATGCTTTTTAGTCACTTTAAGCATAATTTTATCATGAAATCATTTTGCACGTGGTAATAATGTTCTGTATTCTTTCCCATGATTACAGAAAGAAACAGGCATGGATTACATAAAGATGCCCCAGACCTCTGCTTATCCTGCTATATTCCTTTAAAGAAAGTAGGCTTCTGGACTAGATTCATTTTTACTGAAATACTAGTTTCTTCATTATTTTCAAATACTGTGAAGTTGAATTGTGTAATCCACAAGTATATACAAAATTTTTTTTTCCATGTCCTCAAAGCTTTGTATCAATCAGATCACTTACTTCTATTTCCCATGGTTTGGTTTCTTTTTTCCTGTCTTCATTTTTTTGAAGGGAGAAGGGATTTTTTTTTTTTTTTTTTTCTATCTTATGATCTGCAACTTGTTTCGTATTTGGAGGATTCTTTAGGTAGAAGCCCTGCAATTCTTCTACATTGAGGAAGAAAGAGACTGTTGGTGTTATAACTTTCATTCTTTTATCAGTAATATGATTTATATTTCCATTTTTATAAATCATTAAATTCCTGTTATTGCTATGTTAACTGTCATGTACCATTTATACGCACTGTAGTTATGTTTGGTCATATTAAGTTCATCCACTGTTGTCAAAAGTGGAAATACCACGGCTGGGGTGTGTTTATGTATTGCCTCTAGAGTTGTAGCCATTGACGAACAGGAAACTGAAAGCTGGAAGTTCAGGAAATGTACTGAGACTTTGTGGAAAAAATATATATGATACTTAAGTGCTAAAATCCATGGACATTTGAAGGTTAAAATATTTATATATGAGTTTAGTTAGAGATGAATATTGTGGATTCTTAAAACAATGCTGTCAGATGCTTAAATACGGTAATAGATGCAGTATGTGCATTGTAGGCCAGGAAAGTTGTGCAATGCTAGAGAAAAATGCAACAGATTATTATATGTGTTCAACTATATGCTTTCAAGAAAAAAAACAGCTGGCACATCCGTCAAATTCTTCAACGATGTCATATTTTCAGAGACTTGAAGTTTTGATTTTAGTTTAGTTTTTGGGAAGGGGAAGTGTCTATGTTAGAAGGTAGCCTATTTTACTCTTATGAAGTTCTGATGGCTTACATTTTATTTTCTCATTTTGAGTTGAACTTTTTTCCCTATGATTTATTAATATATTCTGTAGTTTTTTTAGTGTTGAAAATAAAATAATTGATCAGAATTACTTAAAAAGTTAAAGGTATGCAAGTTTTTTTTTCCCTGGTATTGTGGCATTTTAGGTGCCTCATAAAATACTGTGCATAGGAACCTTTATTTTTGAACTTATTTTTAAAATTTTTGTCAGAGGGGGCACCTGGGTGGCTCAGTGGGTTAAAGCCTCTGCCTTGGGCTCAGGTCATGATCTCAGGGTCCTGGGATCGAGCTCCGCATCGGGCTCTCTGCTCAGCGGGGTGCCTGCTTCCCCCCTCTCTCTGCCTGCCTCTCTGCCTATTTGTGATCTCTCTCCTCTCTGTCAAATAAATAAATAAATAAATAACCTTAAAAAAATTTTTTTTGTCAGAGAAGATGTGATTAATGTATATGCCTGGTAACCTGTATTTTCTCTTACTATACTTACCTATTTTAACAGGATGTGGTTTATATGGATTCAATATTCTTACTCTTTGAGACAAGTAGGAAGTTTTAAATCTTAGAAATGGGAATTTTTCAAATACTGTATTTTTATTGCTGTTCTGTTGTATATTTCGACAAAAAAGGTAACTAATGACTCTTTCACTGCCACATTAAATGAGAGTTCTTTTTAGTACAGTGTTCTTTTTAGGAATTTTTAGCTGCATTATATGTCTGTGGTTATGGTCATTTTAGTAGTTTCATTAAAATTAGCCTCTTTTCAGGATTGATTTTGGTTTGTATCTGTTAGGGTCATATGTTCACCTCTGAACTATTGTGGCAGCCAAGGGGATAGAAAGCAATGGCTTGGTGAAGATTGGAGATTATTGGTTCCACTCCAGGAGGTGAGCAGTGGCTCCCCAGTGGAAAGACCCAGAATGCTGTTTCTAGCAGAAGAGAGGGAGAAATGGACTTGGGGCTGACAAAACAAGGGGTCTCAAGAAGGTCAGACCACAAAGGGACTGGGATGGAAGGATAAGAAGTTGAACTTCATGTGGTAGCCGCTCTGTTGTTGCAGTAGACAGTTTTTTCAAGAATAAGAATTTACTATTATTATACTTCTCCTATATGTTATATTGTAGAACTTCTTATGTAGTGCATGTTCATTGTACAAAAGTTTAATGACATGTATAAATTAGTGAAGAAAATTAATATTTCCTATAACATTTTTTTCCCTCCTCAGATGTTCTTAATTTCCCTTAAACTTAATTTAGCATCTAGGTTACTTCTTATTTATTTGGAAGTGTCTTGTTGAACTATTCTTTCTGTAAATTGTGCTTCTGATAACTCTTAAAATTAATTGTGACAGGAATAGGAGTCCATTTTTAAAGCTTTTAATTTTGTTTGATATAATTAACCTATTAATTTGTATCTATTTTATGGGGAACTGTAGGCATGAGAACAGATACCTGGAAGTCAGAGTGGCTTGTACCGGGAAAATGGGAAAAATAGAGACCAGAAGTCCTTTGTTAGCTCTTTGAGAGCATGGTCTAGGTTTGTCTTGTTTACCATTATGTCAGTATCATCAGGCACAGTTCTTGGCACATAGTAAGTGTTCCATAAATGATTGTTGAATGAATGGGTGAGTTTTTCATTAAGCATTGAGTAGCTTGTATTTCCTGCACTGTGAATGATCAAGATCGGTTATATTCATCCAAATTTAAGAGCCTTTGCTGTGCGCAGCCTTTTCTTTCTTTTTAAAATTTATTATTGAAGTATAATTGACATGCAATGTTATATTAGTTTCAGATGTACTATATATATATTTTTAATTTTATTTATTAGAGCGGCATGCATGGGAGAGCATATGTGGGGGGAGGGGCAGAGAATCTCAAGCAGAATCTCAAGTAGGCTCGGCACTGAGTCCATGACCTGAGCTGAAGTCATGAGTTAACCACCTAACCGACTGAGCTGCCTAGGTGCCCCTCAGGTGTATAAATATGTTGATTCAGCAATTCATTGCATTACTCAGTGCTCTCCGTAATAAGTGTAGTCACCATCTGTCACCATACACAGTTATTGCAGTATTATTCACTATATTCTCTATGCTGTACTTTTCATCTTCACGACTTATTTATTTTATAACTGGCATTTTGTACCTCTTAATCCCTTTCATCTATTTCACCCGTCCCCCCACCCACCTCCCCTCTGGCAACCACGAGTTTGTTCTCTGTATTTAAGAGTCTGTTTTTGAGGGGCATCTGGGTGACTCAGTCAGTTAAGCGTCCAACTCTCAATTTCAACTCAGGTCATGATCTCAGTGTCCTGAGATCAAGCCCCCGCATCAAGGAGTCTGCTTAAGATTCTCTTCCCCCTCTGCTCCTCCCCACCGCCCACGCTCACAGGCTTGTGTCCTCTCTTTCTCTCTCTCTCTCAAATAAATAATTTTTTTTTTAAAAGAGTCGGGTCTTTTATTCTTTTTTTCTTTCCTTTTTTTGGAGGAGGGTCAGAGGGAGGGCAAGAATCTTAGGCAGGCTCCATGCCCAGCATGAAGCCAGATGCAGGGTTCAGTCTCATGACCCTGAGATGATGACCTGAACCAAAATCAGGAGTCAGAGGCTTAACAGACTGAGCCACCTAGGCACCCCTTATTCTTTCTCTTTTTAAGTGAAAACTTAATACCGATTATTTTTTTTAAATACATATGATTGAAAAGATACATGCACCCCTGTGTTCATTGAAGCATTATTTACAGTAGCCAAAATATGGAAGCAACCTAAGTATCCATCAATAGATGAATGGATAAAGAAGGCATGATGCACATGATTATTACTCAGCCATAAAAAAGAATGAAACCTTGCCATTTGCAACAACATGGATGAACCTAGAGGGTATTATGTGAAGTTAGAGAAAGACACATACCTTTGATTTCACTTAGGTGGAATCTGTAAACAAAACAGAAACAGACTCATAAATACAGAGAACAAACTGGTAGTTACCAGAAGGGAGAGGGTGGGAGGATGGATGAAATAGCTGAAGGGGATTAAGAGGTACGAATTTATAGTTACAAAATAAATCAGGGGATGTAAAGTACAGTATAGGGAATATAGTCAGTAACATTGTAGTAACTTTGTATGGTGACAGGTGGCCACCACTCATTATGGTAAGCATTTCATAATGTATGTAAATATCAAATCAGTGATGGTACACTGAAACTAATATTGTATGTCCAACCATACTTCAGTTAAAAAAAGGATATATATGTACCTACACACACATATACACCCCAAAAAGTGAAAATGCCTTGTTTCTTCCCCTGAATCCCATTTCAGAATTAACTATTAGTGGTTTGTTACCATTTCTTTTTAGATATTGTCTTGCATTCACAAATATATGAATTTCCTTTACACAAATAGAATAATAATGTACATCTGTTTTGTGACTTGCTTTCTTTTCTCCCTTCAGGTCGTTCTTAAACATCTTTCCATATCAATTCATATATAGCTGCTTCTTTAGTTGCTGTATAATATTCCATTGTGGGATGTATATTAGTCAGTAAGGGGCGCATAAGTGGCTCAGTCCGTTGAGCATCTGACTCTTGATCTCAGTTCAGGTCTTGATCTTGAGGTCGCTGGGCATGGAATCTACTGTAAAAAAAAAAAAAAAAAAGTCCAGTAAGGAAGTTTTAGTTTGTCCTTTTTTTTTTACACTATGAAAATTATGTTGTGCTTAATATCCTTCTGCATATAATTTTTCTTCTGTGAGAATATCTACAGGTAATTTCCTGGAAGTATTGCTGGGCTAAACGATATTTTGCACTTAAACTTTATAGATACTGGCAAATTCACCTTTAAAATATTTTGCTACTTCGTACTTTCACTAGGGATATGAGGTGTTATTTTCTGATAACTGTACACACTTTCATTTTGCTGATTAAAAAAGCTCAACTTTCGAAAATTAATCCTTCCCATAGTAATTTGAGATGCTTAGAAGAGGATAGATTAATATATTCCCATTCCCTGATGTAATTAGCTGAAGTCACGTGGACGATGGTGGTCTACGTTGTCTAGAGACCTGTAGTGTGCATTGCGTTGATTCAGATCAGAGAGATCAAGATGTTGGTTTTCTCAAGTTTTGTCTTAGAATGTTTTAAGATAAATATTTATTAGTGATGTTCTGAAGGGGTAGAAGGCCCTGAGTGCTGGTTTGAGAAGTTTGGATTTGTTGTGCTGGGGAACTATTTAAAGTCCTTGAATTGGGAGCGTACTATGTGAGAGAGGCTTTACTGGCAGTATGTGTAGAATGAATGGGAAGTGAGTGAATAGGCTGGAAGTAGGTAGGTCAGCCAGAGAACTGTGGTAATTCAGGAAGGCCATGAAGAAAACCTTGAATATGGTGATAGATACGAATTTGGAAAGTAAGATAGTAGGAAACACAGTGAACAGTTGGCACGTCCTGTTAATAAAATGGAGAAAAAATATATTAAAGTTGTAAACCTAGGAGAATAGCAAGATAATACAGATTAATGAAGTAAATAGAGATTGGGCCAATTTTGGAAAAGTTGATTTTCTTTAAAAAGGTAGGGATATAAAAGGGGGTACCGAGGTATCTATGGTTAGGCAATTAGAGATTGGACACTGCAAAAGGGAAGAAAGAGGATAACTAGATTTGGTTATAATAGAGGTAGTGGGAATTAAGAGTGGTAAGTTCTGGTATGAAGTAGTTGATGGGAAAAGGTGTTGATTGAGAACTACGTTTTGGGAAGGGGTACTCTCAGTAATGGGAGATGGGTTGAAAGAATCAGAGAAAGAAGAAATTAGTAATCTGAGGAGTAGGGCAAGAATATATCTGCATATGATACAATATTTACTTGATATTTTCCAGGTAGATACTGTGTTCTTCCTTTGGTAGCGATACCTCAGAAAATTGTAATAGTTATTTTAAAGATGGGTTTGATTTTATTCCTGAAGTTAATATTCTACTTGAAAAAGGGTCTTGGAAAAGTAGTTTTGGTGTCACATGCTATGTTCTTTTTAGTTTCATAAAGTGTTTTCATCTTTTTTAATATCTCTAGGTCCTAAACAAGAAAAAATATAGCTTATTGCTGGATAAAGTCCGGATAAAGTTTAATTGATCATTTTAAAAAATGTTTCCTGGCTTATGAAACGTGGCTAATAACCAGTGGTAAGAATCCATATCTTTTTAGGACATAGTAAAAACTGTCATAGTACTTGTCAGGATGGAGCCAATTCACAGGAAATGATCTAGGATCAAAGTCAGGACCTCTGACACTATGTGAAATGGTTAGAGTTGCAAGTTCAGGAGTCATTCTACCTGGTTCCTCTGTTCACTAGCAATATTGTGCCTCTTAATGTCACCATCTGGAAATGGCAATAGCACTTCCTATAGCATAGGGTTATTGAGAGAGGCTCCATCATGGAACTTACATTCTAGTAGGGGGAGACAAGAAATAGCCAAGTAAATCTATGTGCCAGGTGGTAAATGGAGGGGAAAAATGGTAGGGTGGATTGCTGTCGTTTCTTGTTCTTATATATTGGGTAATAGGGAAGGCCTCTCTGATAAGAAAGTATTTGAACAGAGACCTGAAGGAAGTCAGGGAGCAAACTCTGGGTGGGGGGAGAGGAGGCTAGAAGAGTTCTAGGCAGAGGGGACAGCAAGTGCAAAAGCCCTGGGGAGAGGTATGTTGGAGATGGTATAGCAAGACTCGTGTGGCAGAAACAGAGTAAGTGAAAAGAGAAGCAATAGGAAAGTAATTTCAGAGCTAGCCACTGACCAGCATGTAGGGTGTTAAGTATAAGAAGGACTTTGGATTTTATTCTGTGTGAACTGGGAAGCTATTGGAGGGTTGCCAGAGTAATTTTTTTTTTTTTTTGAGCTACTCTGATTGTCACTTCTTCCCTTAAGAATGCTTCAGTTCTCTATTTCCTTTGGAATAAAGTTCAAATGCTTTATTCTGGCACACCAAGTCCTTCACAGTCAGCTTCTGCCTATTTAGTTAGCATCATCTGCATCCTTTCCGCATGTACCCTCCACTTTAGCCAAATTGGATTACATGCAGTTCCTTGGATGGATCATGGTGATTCACATCTTTGTATCTTTCTGCATGCTCTTTGCCCTCTGAGAAACCCTCCCTCCCAGCTCACAGAGTCATTGGCTGTGTTTTAGAGGGCCCTTTTTGTGCTCCTAGAGCACCCTGTGCCTTGTTCTCTCCCCATTCTTCCCCCTAGCAACTTCCTACTCAGGCCACAGTCCTGGAATGTGCTGTGTGCTGTGTTCTTTTACCAGCCTTGATTTTACTCTTGCCACACCCTTGCCAGTTGAAATTAATGTCCATCCTTCAAGAACCAGCTGGAACACTGCCCTCTTTTGCCTGCTTTATAAACCACCATCTTTTCCCTACGCTTATAAATACTTTGTAGCTCTGTCATACTTAATCACAGTTATCTTGAATTGAAATGTTTGTTTACTTTGCCTCACACAAAATCCTTGGCCTTACTCATTTTAGTTTCCACTGTGGCTCCCAGTGTAGGGTCTTGTGCAGATTTCACATTTGGTAGGTACTCATGGTATTCAGGATTCATAGGATTATTAGAAAACTGTTGGGTTTCAAGATGCTCAGGACCACAAGGAAAGTTGAGACATCTGCTAAATTAACAAAAATTTACTGTAACATAATGTTGACGATGGCATGGCTATCTTGGTTCTCTCTTATATTTACTATTGGTACTAAAAATTAGCGGACCCCCTTTGAAATGTAGTTTGGCAAAATGTGTTCAGACACATAAATGTTTCATGGGTTTTGACCCAGTGACACCACTTCCAGAAATCATCTGAAGAAAATAATACAGTGCTCGCTTCACAGCATGTGCACTAGAATTGGAACGATACAGAAAAGGTTAGCATGGCCCCTGTGCAAGGATGACACACAAATTTGTGAAGCGTCCCATATTTCTTTACAAGAAATAATATCTCAATTAAAAAAGAAAAACCTAAAAAAGAGAGAAAATAATACAAACCAGAATGATAATTTCAACTACTAATGTTGAAAGTTTACTATGTGACAGACACCATGCAAAGCCCTTACTTAGCTTAATCCTCAAAATTCCAAGAGGTGTGACTACTGTTATTTCATATGATAGAGGAGGAAATTGCACAAAGTAGTTGAGCGACTTGCCCAAGCAGCACTCCTCTAACTGCTATGTTGTCAAGCCAAGATTCTCACTGAAGCAGTGTGTTCAAAGAATCCATACGCCTGGGTGGCTCAATTGGTTAAGTGTCCGACTCGATTTTGTCTCAGGTCGTGATCTCAGCATTGTGGCATCCAGCGCTGTGTGGGACTCCACGCTCAGCAGGGAGTCTGCTTGAGATTCTCTCCCTCTCCCCCTCCTGCTTGTGTGTGCATATGCACTCTCTCTCTAAAATAAATCTTTAAAGAATCCATACTTTTTTTAAGGTTGTATCTTTAATCTCTACACCCAACATGGGGCTTGAACCCACAACCGTGAGATCAAGAGTTGCACATTCCACCAATTGAGCCCGGCAGGCACCCCAAAAATCCATACTCTTAATTATATGATAAAAGCCTAGGCACAAAAATGGTCACAGCAGTGTTATATAGAATAGATACATTGGAAGCAATGTATGTTAGGAATTAATGTCCATCTATTCAACAGGGTAATTTTTCTAAAAGTGTTTTTACATAAAATTCACATAGCATGGTATTCCCCTCTTTAAAGTGTATAACTCAGTGGTTTCCAGTGTATTTACAGAATTATGCAGATATTACCATTATCCCACTTAAGAGCATTTTATCACCCCCAAAAGAAATCACACACCCATTAGGAGTCAGTCACTCCTACTTGTACCATTACCCTAAGTAACCACCAGTCTACTTTCTGTCTCTGGATTTAGGGACATTTCATATAAATGGAATATACAATATATGGTACTTTGTGTCTCACTGTCATTTAGCATAATACTTTCAGGGTTCATTCATGTAGCATGTTATCAGTACTTCATTGCTTTCCATTGCTGAATGTGTTGTATAGATGCACTACATTTTGTTTACCCATTCAATAGTTAATGGACATTTGGATTGTTTCTACTCTTTGGCTATTCTGAATAATGCTGTTATGAACATTGATGCACAAGTTTTTGTGTGGACATATGTTTTCGTTTTTCCCGGAATTGATCAAATGATAACTTTAACTTCTAGAGGAACTGCCACATTATTTTCCAAAGCAGCTGCACCATTTTACACTCCTACTAGCAATGCATGAGGGTTCTACTTTTTCCACATCTTTGTCAATACTTGTTGTGATCTGTCCTTTTCCTAATAGCCATCCTGGTGTGTATGGAGTGGTATCTCACTGTGGCTTTGATTTGCATTTCCCTACTGACTAGTGATGTTCAGCATATTTTCATGTAATTATTTGCTATTTTTGTATCTTTGGAGTAATGTCTATTTGAATACTTTTTAAAAGTATTTAAAAGACTTATTTATTTATTTTAATTTTTAAGATTTATTTTAGAGAGAGCAAATAGGATGGGGGTAGAGGGGCAGAGAGAGAGAGAGAATTTCAAGCAGACTCTCCGCTGAGTGTGGAGCCCACAACCCTGAGATCATGGCCTGAGCTGAAATCAAGAGTTGGATACTTAACCGACTGAGTGACCCTTAAGGGTGTCCAATGTGGGGCTTGAACTCACAACCCTGAGACCAAGAGTCGCACGCTCCGCTGTCTGGGCCAGCCAGACACCCCTGCCCATTTTTTAATTGGGTTATTTGTTTTCTTTGTTACTGAGCTGTAGATTTTTTTTTGTATTGAAGTCTTGTTGAGATAATATATTAGCTTCAGGTGTACAATATAGCGATTTGATAGTTAACTACATTATGAAATGCTCAATCATGATAAGTGTAGTTATCTATCACAATATAAAGTTACAGTATTATCGACTGTATTCCCTATACTATACTATTCATCTGTATACTATATATATATATAGTATACTATATATACTATACTATAGTTTTCATCTGTGACTGATTTGTAACTGGAAGTTTACCCATCTTAATCCCCTTCACCTATTTCGCCTCTCTCCAGCTCCCTGCCCTCTTATAGCCATCAGGTTTCTTTTTTCTTTATTTATGAATCTGTTTCCACTTGTTTTTTTAGATTCTGTATATATGAAAACATGTGGTATTTGTCTTTCTCTGTCTGACTTATTTAGCATAATACCCTCTAGGTTCATACATGTTGCAAATGTGTGATTTCACTCTTTTTTATGGCTGAGTAATACTCCATTGTATATATACACCACATTTTCTTTAGTCGTTCATCTATTGATAGACACTCAGTTTGCTTCCATATCTTGCCTATCGTAAATAATTCTGCAGTAAACATAAGGGCGCCTGTATGTTTTCGAATTAGTGTTTTCGTTTTCTTTGAATAAATACCCAGAAATGGAATTACTAGGTCATATGGTATTTCTAACTTCCAATTTTTTGAGGAACCTCCATACTGTTTTCTGTAGTGGCTGCACCAATTTACATTTCCAACAACTAATGCAAAGAGGTTCCCTTTTCTCCACATCATCGCCAACACTCGTTATTTTTTGTCTTTTTGATAATAGCCATTCTAACAGGTGTTAGGTGATATCTCACTATGGTTTTGATTTGACTTTCCCTGATAAGTGATGTTGAGCATCTTTTCATGTACCTGTTGGCCACTTATATGTCATCTTTGGAAAAATATCTATTCAGGTCCTCTGCTCAGATTTTTTTTTTAAACAGGAGAAAAACATTTAATTTTGCATGTACGGGAGCTCATAAAAATAGGAGACTCAGAGAAGTGACCAAAGCAGGCAGCTTTTATACCTTTTAGACAAAGAAACAATAAATTTGTGAAGAATTGACGAGACAAAGAAGTTTGGCCTTCAGTAGCAAATTATTGAAGAAAGAACAAGGTTTGTTTATACAGCCTTCTTGGCTCTGAATTTCCAATCTTTTCTGCCCAGATTTTAATCAGTTTGGTTTTTCGGTGTTGAGTTGTAAGAGTTACATATTTGCATATTAACCCCTTATTGGATATATTAGCTGCAAATATCTTCTCCCATTCAGCAGGTTGGCTTTTTTGGTTTGTTGGTGGTTTCCTTCACCGTGCAAAAGCTTTTTAGTTTGATGTTCCAGTTGTTTGTTTTTGCCTTTGTTTTCCTTTCCTGGGGAGACATATACAAAAAATACTGCTAAAGCTGATGTCCAGTTTACTGCCTATGTTTTCTTTTAGAAGTTTTATGGTTTGAGGTCTTATATTTAGGTCTTTGATGCATTTTGAGTTTATTTTTGTGTATGATATAAAAAAGTGGTCCAGTTTCATTCTTTTGCATGTATCTGTCCAGTTGTCTCAACAGCATTTATTGAAGACACTGTCTTTTCCCCATTGTATATTTTTGTCTCTTTTGTCATAAATTAATTTCACCATATAACCTTGGGTTTATTTCTGGGCTTTCTATCCTGTTCCATTGATCTATGTATCTCTTTTTGTGCCAGTACCATACTTTAGATTACTGTAGCTTTGTAGTATAGTTTGAAATCTGGGATTGTGATACCTCCAGATTTGTGCCTTTCTCAAGATTGCTTTGGCTGTTTGGGGTCTTTTGTGGTTCCATACAAACTTTAGGATTATTCTAGTTTTGTGGGAAATGCTATTGGTATTTTGATAGGGATTGTATTGAATCTGTGGATTGCTTTGGGTAGTATGGACATTTTATTTTATATGTTTTTTTAAGATTTTATTTGAGAGAGAGATACTGAGAGCAAGCGGGGGGAGGGAGAGAGAGACAAGGAGACTCTTCACTGAGCAAGGAACCTGATGCAGGGCTTCATATCAGGACCCTGATATCATGACCTGAGCCAAAATCAAGAGTGGGACCCTTAATCAACTGAACCACCCAGGTGCCCCTGGATATTTTAACAATATCAATTCTCCCAATCTATGAGCATGTATATCTTTTTATTTATTTGTGTTATCTTTAATTTCCTTCATCATTGTCTTACAGTTTTCAGAGTACAGATCTCTCACCTCTTTGGTTAAGTTTATTCCTAGGTATATTATTATTTTTGATGCATTTTCTTAATTTCTTTTTCTGATAGTAATTAGTGTATAGAAACACAACAGATTTCCATATGTTGATTTTTGTATCTTGCAATTTTACTGAATTTATTTATTCTAGTAGTTTTTTTGGTGGTGTCTTTAAGGTTTTCTATATATAGTATCATGTCATTTGCATATAGTGACAGTTTAACTTTTTTCTTA
This sequence comes from Potos flavus, assembly GCA_028534135.1. NCBI lineage: Eukaryota > Metazoa > Chordata > Mammalia > Carnivora > Procyonidae > Potos > Potos flavus. The sequence continues at coordinate 102,681,881 of CM052886.1, forward strand.
CCAATTTGGATGCTTTTTATTTCTTTTTCTTGTCTAATTACTGTGGCTAGGACTTCCAGTACTACAGTGAATAAAAGTGATGAGAGTGGGGATCCCTGTCTTGTTCCTGACCTTAGAGGAAATTGAGTATGATGTTAGCTATGGGTTTATATATATGGCCTTTATTATTTTGAGGTGTATTTCTTCTGTACCCACATTGTTGAGAGTTTCTATCATGAATGGATGTTGAATTTTGTCAGATACTTCTTCTGCATCTATTGAGATGATTCTAATTTTTATTCTTCATTTTGTTAACGTGTACCACGATGATTGATTTGCAGATATTGAACTATCCTGCATTGCTAGATGAAATCCCACTGAATAGTATTGAATGATCCTTTTAATGTGTTTTCAAGTTCGGTTTGCTAATATTTTGTTGAGGATTTTTACATTTATGTTCATCAAGGATATTAGTCTGTAAGTTTTTTCAGGGTGAGGTAGTGTCTTTGTCTGGTTTGGCATCAGGGTAATGCTGGCCTTGTAGAGTGAATCTGAAAGCATTCCTTCCTCTTCTGTTGGTTTGAAATAGTTTGAGGATAGATACTCAGATCTATCTACCAGATAGATATAGATACTGTAATCTGTATGTGTTTGATAGAGTTCACTTGTGAAGCCATCTGGTCCTGGACTTTTGTTTATGGGGAGGTTTTTGACTGTCAGTTGAATTTTGTTCCTAATAATTGGTCTGTTGAGATTCTCTGTTTCTTCTTGACTCAGTCTTGGAAGACTGTATGTTTCTAGGGATTTATCCATTTCTTCTAAGTTGTTCAGTTTGTTGGCCTGTAATTTTTCATTGTGTGACTTATAATCCTTTGTATTTTGTGGTCTCATCATGGTCTCTTTCATTTCTGACTTTATTTGGGTTCTCTCATTTTTTCTTTAAAAATCTGACTAAAAGTTTGTCAATTTTGTTTATCTTTTCAATGAACCAGCTTAGTTTCATTGATCTTTTCTGTTTTTTTAGTCTATATTTCATTTATTTCCCCTCTGATCTTTATTGTTTTCTTCCTTCTACTAACTTTGGTCCTTATTCTTTTTTTCATTCATTTTGGTATAAGGTTAGGTTATATATTTGAGATTTTTCTTATTTCTTGAGGTAGGCTTGTATCACTAATAAACTTCCTTCTAAGAACTGTTTTTGCTGCATCCCGAAGATTTTGAACCATTGTGTTTCCATTTTCACTCATCTCCAGGTATTTTTTATTTTTCCTCCTTGATTTCATTTGATCCAATGGTTGATTGTAGCATGTTTTTTAGTCTCCATGTACTTGTGTTTTTTTTTTTCCAGTTTTCTTCTTGTAATCGATTTCTAGTTTCATACTGTTGTGGTTGGAAAAGATGTTTATATGATTTCAATCTTCTGAAATTTATTGAGGCTTGTTTTATGGCCTAACATGTAATCTACCCTGGAAATGTTCCACGTATACCTGAAAAGAATGTGTATTCTGCTGTTTTTGGATGGAATGTTCTGTATATATCTGTTAAGTCTGTCTGGTCTAATGTGTTGTTCAAAGCCACTGTTTACTTATTGATTTTTTTGTCTGGATGACCTATCTATTGATATAAGTGGAATGTTAAAGTCTCCTACTCTTATTGTGTTCCTGTCAATTTCTCCTTTTGTGTCTGTTAATATTTGTTTTATATTTAGGTGCTCCTGTGTGCGGTGCATAGATATTTACAATTGTTATATCCTCTTGTTGGATTGACCCCTTTATCATTATTTAATGCCCTTCTTTGTCTCTTGTTACAGTTTTTGTTTCAAAGTCTATTTTGTCTGATACAAGTATTGCTATCTGAGCTTTATTTTTCCACTTCATTTTGCATGAAATATCTTTATATCACTTTCAGTCTATATATATATTTTTTTTTAGGTCTGAAGTGAGTCTCTTTTAGGCAGCATGCAAATGGATCTTTTTTATCCACTCTGTCACCCTGTTTCTTTTGATTGGAGCATTTAGTCCATTTACATTTAAAGTTACTGATGGGTATGTACTTATTGCCATTTTTGTCCATTGTTTTTCGGTTGTTTTTATAGTTCTCTGCTCTCTTCCTTTGTGATTTGATGCCTTTTCTTGGTGTTATGTTTGGATTTCTTTTTATTTTTTGTGTATATATTCCAGGTTTTTGGTTTGTGGTTACCATGAGGTTCATATATAACAATCTATGTACATGGCAGTGTATATTAAGTTGATGGTCATTTAAGTTTGAACACATTCTAAAACACTACATTTTTACTTCCTCAAAGTTTTTGTATGTAATGTTTTGTTTTATATCTTTTTATAATTTTACTAATTTTATCTTTTAACCTTTATACTATTTTTATAAGTGATAGATCTGCCTTTTTTATGGACTTTTAAAAAATCTTATTTAAATTCAATTAATTAACATATAGTATATTATTACTTTCAGAGGTAGAGTTCAGTGATTCATCAGTTGCATATAACATGCAGTGTTCATTACATCACATGCCTTCCTTAATGCTCATCACCCAGTTATCCCATTCCCCCCATCCAGATCTGCTACTACCTTTTAATATATGTTTGCTTTTACTGGTGAAATTTTTTCTTTTCATAATTTTATTTATGGCCTTTTCTTTTCCACTTAAAGAATTCTTTTTAACATTTCTCGTAAGGTTGATTTAGTGATAATAAACACCTTTAACTTTTGTTGTCTAGGAAACTGTTGCTCCTTCAATTCAATTCTTCAATTCTGAATAATATCCTTGCCAGGTAGAGTAGTTTTGGTTTTAGGGTTTTTTCCTTTCAGAACTTTGAATATATCATGCTCCACTCCCTTCTGGCCTGCAAATTTTGTGCTGGGAAATCAGCTGACAGCCTTATGGAGTTTCTATTGTATGTAAGTGCTTTTCTCTTGCTGCTTTTATTTTTTTAATTAATTAATTAATTTATTTATTTATTGAGAAGGAGCACGCTTTATTGGGGACAGAGCACTGCACGGGACCAACAGGTGAAGGCAGCCTGGGGGGCATCCTACACATCACGCTCAGAAAGGTACACAAGGAGGTTTTGCTAATAAGAAAGATGAACTGGGACATGGGTTCCTCTGGGCAACTTCCCCAACCTCATCCCTTCGAGGGGCTGGGACAACCCTGCCCATTTCCTTGAAGGCAGCTGTGGTCCGCTAGAGATACAGTCCCTCAGGGGTGCCTTCTTGTTTTTTATAAAGAACATTTTCTTTAGATTTCTCGAAGTCTTCATTTGTTACTTTCATTCTGCATTCTCTCAAGGCCGTGAGACGAGCTTCTGTACAGATTGCCTTGATGTCCGCACCCGAGAGGTCATCTTTAGCCATGATCAAGTTGTCCAGGGTCACGTCATTGGCCAGCGTCATCCTGCTTATGTGGATTTGAAAGATGCGCTTTTTAGTCTTTTCATCAGGCAGGGGGAACTCAATCTTCCTGTCAATGCGACCTGGTCTGATAGGAGCTGGATCCAAAGTCTCTATTAGGTTTGTGGCCATGATAACTTTCACATCACCCCTCGAATCAAATCCATCCAACTGGTTCAGCAGTTCCAGCATTGTTCGCTGAATTTCTCTCTCACCACCAGAATTTGAGTCATATCTTTTTTTTCCAATGGCATCAATTTCATCAGTAAACACGATGGATGGTGCGTGTTCTTCCGCAACTCAAAACAATTCCCGAACGAGTTTGGGCCCGTCACCTAGGTACTTCTGAATGAGTTCAGAGCCAACCACTCTCAAGAAAGTGGCAGAGGTCTGGTTTGCTACTGCTTTGGCTAATAAGGTTTTACCTGTGCCAGGTGGACCATAGAGAATGACACCCTTTGGAGGCTTTATACCCATCTCTTCATAATATTCAGGATGAGTTAGAGGAAGCTCCACAGATTCCTTAATTTCCTGGATTTGGTTGTCCAACCCCCCAATATCAGCATAGGTTTCCTGGGGCGCCTTTTCTACCTTCATCACTGTGACCAAGGGATCTGTGTCATCCATGAGCACCCCTATGACAGCATGCACCTTGTGGTTGAGCAGGACGGAGCAGCCTGGTTCCAGCAGATCCTTGTCTACAAAGGAAAAAATGCTGACGTAGTGTTCTGAGCCTACAGATGTAGACACGATGGCATGATTGTCATCAATGATCTCTTCCAAGCTTCCTACTGACATTGGGGTCCCCCTTAGATCATCCACCTTAGATCTTTCCTCCTCTTGCTTTTCTTCTAAAGGCTTCATTTGTTCCTGATTTCTAATGAATTCTTCCTCCATGAGAAGATAGTCTTTAATTCTCTCTAACTTCAATAATTTTAACCGGCACTGAGTGTGAGGTGTCACCAGTGGCAGCTTGCTGGCAGCATCTGGTCCCTTCGTTTTCTTCTTCTTTTTCCCCACCCTAGTTGGTACAGGAGGTTCATATTTCTTTTTCTTGTCCTTGTCATCCTTCTTGCCACCTCCAGGGCCATGACCACCACTCTGACTCTGACCCATCTTGCTTCGGCTGCTCTATTTTTTTTTTTTATTTTTTAAAGATTTTATTTATTTATTTGACAGAGAGAGAGAGATCACAAGTAGGCAGAGAGGCAGGCAGAGAGAGGGGGGGGAAGCAGGCTCCCTGCCGAGCAGAGAGCCCGATGCGGGGCTTGATCCCAGGACCCTGAGATCATGACCTGAGCCGAAGGCAGAGGCTTTAACCCACTGAGCCACCTAGGAGCCCCTCTCTTTAAAAATTTTCTTTAACTTTTGCCATTTTAATTATTATGTGTCTTGGTGTGGATCTCTTTGGGTTCATCTTGTTTGGGGCGCTCTTTCATTTCTGGACTTGGGCCTCTGTTTCTTTTCCCAGGTTAGGGAGGTTCTTAGCTATTATGTGTTCGAGTAAATTTTCTACTCCTTTCTCATTGTCTTCTCCTTCTTGGACCCCTATAATGTGAATGCTGATATGCTTGATGTTTTCACGGAATTCCCTATGGAATTCCCTACACTAATCCTCATTTTTTAAAAAATTCTTTTTCCTTTTCACTATTAAGCTTTATTGTTTTCCACTTTTCTGTCTTCCAGATCTCTGATCCATTCTTCTGCCTCTTTTAATCTGTTGATTCTCTCTAGTGTATTTTTTCATTTCAGTTATTGTATTCTTCAGCTCTGACTGGTTCTTTTTTATATTTTCTATTTTGTTGTTGAAGTTCTCACTTCATTCAGTCTTCTCTCAAGCCTGGTGAGTCACTTTATGACCATTACTTCAAGCTCTTTATCAACAGATTGCTTTATCTCTGTTTCATTTAATTTTGGTTTTGTTCATTCTGTCGTTTTGAACATATTCCTCTGTCCCTTCATTGTGTCTAAATCTGTGTTTCTGTGTATTAGCTAGGTCAGCTACATCTCCTGGTCTGAAAGTAGTGGTTTTATGTAGAAGATATTCTGTGATATTCAGTAGTGTGGTTCCCCCTGGTCACCATAACGAGGTGTTCCAACAGTGTCCCCTGTGCTCTCCTGTAGGCTGTGCTGGTGTTGCCCACAGTTCTTGGTCACACCACTTCAACGAATGAAGAGGTAGAGCAGACAGAGTGGTGGGCAGCAAAGCAAGGTTTATTGAGCAATTTAACTGAGCAATAGCAAAGTGATAGTACAAAGCTCCAAAGGAGGGAGGGGACCCAAAAGGGTTGTACCAGAGTTTCTAGGTCTAGGGGTTTTTACGGGCTTGTTGGTGAGCTGTTTTAATCTGGTTAACCCTCCCTGCACCTGTTACCCAATCAGATTTTTTTTGCCTATCATATGGGAAAGGGTGGAGGGTTCCTTCCAGGGCGGTGGAAAATCCTTTTAAGGGTGGTTTCATCTTAGGGCAGGGGGGCCCCTTGTCCCCGCCTGCCTGTCTTCCAATTATCCTTCATCACTGTTGGACACAGCAGACCCTCAGGCTGGCTGTCAGCAATGATGGGCAGCACCCTCTGGCAGGGGGCACTGGTGTGCAGGTTTTGCCCCCTGCATGGCTGCTGAGTGGCTCACCTGTAGCTTTTGGGGCCATGCTAGTGGGTGGGGCCAGGCCTCAGCCCTGTTATCTGCAATGACTGGCTTCTGCCTCTGGGTACACTAGTGGGGCAGGGCTTGCCCTCCCCCCCTTTATTCCCATGGCTAGCTGAGAGACCCCACTGTGGCTAGTAAGGGTATGCTGGTGGGTGGGGCTAGCTCTCTCATTCTTCAGGACAGGAGTCTGGAGGTGTGCTTGGAGGGGTACCTCCCAGCTAGAGCTGCCTGCCAGGTATGACAGAGACGTAGTTGCCCCAGGAGAATATTGAGACTGCCTCCCAGGTATGGTGGGGTGGGAGGCCCCAGGGAGGGGAACCTGCCAGGTGGGGCAGGTCCACAGGGGAATGCTGGGGCTGGGCTAGCATGCTTGCAAAGTAGGTAGAGAGTGCCAGAACAGGATCCCACAAGTGTCTGGCCAGCTAGGTTGAAGGAGGGCAAGAAGTGGTGCCGTCTAGCACTTCCATTTTCCAAGAAAGTTCTTGCAGATTCCTGTCCCCTCTAACACACATTCCAAAATTAGTCAGTAAATCTCCTTCACTTAAAACCCAGGTACTAGGCACTTTCCAAAACCTGTTTCTGTGCGGGGTCTTGGACTGGGTGATAGTAGTGCCCTGGCCCTTTAACAGTGGATTCTTAGTTTCCAATAGCCTTATGGCTCTCCCAGAAATAAACCCCCCCTGATTTTCAGAACCTGATACTATGGGGTCTCGTCTTTCTGGTGCAGGTCCCAGGGCCAGGGATGCCCATTGTGGGGCTCGATCTCCTGGCTCCTCCATGCCTGTGATATCTGTCCCTCCTGCTGTGGGTTGCAGCCTTGGGGGTTTGGTTCACCAACTGTGTATCTGCCCTTGCTCCCCTTCTTCTTTTTTTTTTTTTTAAAGATTATTTATTTGAGAGAGTGCCCACACGCGCACATATATGCACAGGTTGGGGGAGGGGCAGAGGGAGAGGGACAAACAGACTCCCCGCTGAGCAGGGAGCTAACGCAGGGCTCTGATCCTAGTATCCTGGGATCATGACCTGAGCCAAAGGCAGATGCTTAACTGACTGAGCCTTCCAGGTACCTCTCACTCCTCCCCATCTTGATGTGGTCTTCTTATGTCTTTAACTGTAGGAGATTTGTTCTGCCAGTCTTAGTCCTTTGCAGAGTCTGTTTTATCACAAATAGTTGTTGCCTCTGTATGTCCTTGATAGGAGGTGAGCTCAGGATCCTCCTATTCTTCTTTCTTTCCCCTCTCTCCTAGACGCCAAGTTGTTAATATATTCTAGATAATAATGCCATTACCAGATATGTGATTTGCAAAATTTTCATCCCATCCTTTGCAATATCTTTTCACTTTCTTCATGGTGTTCTTGGAAGCACAGACGTTTTTAATTTTCATAAGGTCTCATTTATCAATTTTTTTTGTTGTTGCTTGTACCTTGTTTCACATAAGAAACCATTACCTAGGGAAAAATGAAACAAGACGAAACCAGAGAGGGAGACAAACCGTAAGAGACTCTTAATCTCAGGAAACAAACAGGGTTGCTGGAGGGGAGGGGGTTAGAAGGGATGGGGTGGCTGAGTGATGGACACCGGGGAGGGTATGTGCTATGGTGAGTGCTGTGAATCGTGTAAGACTGACAAATCACAGACCTGTACTCCTGAAACAAATAATACATTATATGTTAATAAAAAAAACCATATTTAAGTTAAAAAAAAAAAAGGAAACCTTACCTAATCAAAGGTCAATGAAGTTACAATCCCTATGCTTTCTTCTAGGAGGTCCTTTTAGCTCTTACATTGTAGTCATTGATCCATCTCGAGTTACTTTTTGTATATCGTGTGAGGTAGGGTATCAAACTTTGTAATTTTTGCTTGTGGAAATCCATTTGTCCCAGCACCATTTGTTGAAAAGACTATTATTTCCCCCATATTGAATTGTCATAGCAACCATTTTGAATATCAGTTAAACATAAATGTAAAAGTTTATTTCTCAGCTTTCAGTTCTCTCCCACTGATCTGTGTCTGTCCTTATCCTAGTACCACAGGGTCTTGATTATTGTAGCTTTGTAGTAAGTTTTGGAACTGTGAAGTGTGAGTCCTCTCAACTTTGTTCTTTTCGAGGTTGTTTTGGCTATTTTACTCAGTTTTGCTGTGAACCTGCAACAGTTTTAAAAAAAATAATGTCCATTAAAAAAAAAGTACCCTTATGTTGTAATATTGGGATTGTGGTAAATTCGGTTTTCCTTTCCTTATTCCCCAAACTTTGTGTAATACATAACCATGTCAAATTTTATAATTTTAACAAAGTTTTCGCTAAAAGAATAAGTTTTTTAACTCAAGAGGCAACTTTCAGCTCTGTAGATAAAAACTCAAGTTACCTAACTTTCCAGGAAGAGTATGTGAAGGTGAGGATATAAGATTATGGGTAGAAATGAGCTAGTCTCAGATTTAGTATTCAGTTTCTTGATTCTCCTTTATCTCTCTAGTTAGCTTCCTTTAGTTTATTCTCTTCCTTTTCACTCTCCATTAAAAGCTCTCCCTTCCACCCCAGCTTAGGACTTTACTCAGAACCATTAGAGGAAATTTTGGGACTCTGGCTGGTTTGTATAATTGCCATTGATAACTGGAATGAATGGCAGCTGAGTAGTGTGAGGGCAAGGAGCCAGATAATGCAATCTGAGCCACAGAAGCTACTTCGATGGAAAATAAGAGGGGGAAAAAGGAAGCCATCCAAGCAGCACTCTATAAGAGCCTTCTCTGCCCCTTTTGTGTTCTGTCAGTTTCGTTGCATCTGTGTATGTTGTTTTCTTATGATACTGTATGCTTTTTAAGAGCGGATACCTGCAAGTGGTGCTAGAGCTAGTTAGAAGTTTAAATAGATACACAGAGAATCAAGCCATGTGGCTTGGTGACAGACTGCTGTTCGTGTCTTGTTTGTAAGTGCTGCTACAGTGTGTGTGTATGTGTGTGTGTGTTCTAAATAGTTTGGGGGTTTTCTTTCCAGTTTAAGCAATATTAAAATCTCAGTATACTGATACTTTATAGGTTTCGCATATAATCAATGTCCATTTGAGGTTTGCTGTAAAACAAAAGCAAGTTTTATAGATACACTAAAGATTAATGTCCATCACAAGCCAACTTTTGTGGCATTATGACTTTGAAGTATTAAGGTGATTTTTGCTACGTAATTTTCGGTTGAATTAAAAGAAGAGGAGAAGGGGCACCTGAGTGGCTCAGTGGGTTAAAGCCTCTGCCTTCGGCTCAGGTCATGATCTCAGAGTCCTGGGATGGAGCTTGCATCAGGCTCTCTGCTCAGCAGGGAGCCTGCTTCCCCCTCTTTTTCTGCCTGCCTCTCTGCCTACTTGTGATCTCTCTCTCTCTATCAAATAAATAAATAAAATCTTTAAAAAATATATATTATTAAAAAAAGAAGAGGAAAAATAGTTCTTTAGATGTTTAAAAGTTGTGGTATATTAATGGCCTTTAGAAGTGTAAAGTCACACTTTTTCATTCTTGTAAGGTTTAAAACAATCATTTTTTACATAGATTAAAGGAAAAGAGAGAGATTGCAATTATCCAGATTTCCAGAAATAAACACAAAACCATAGTTTTGGCTGCCATTTTTTTAAAAAGTACCTGCCATTTTTGGAGGTAGGGTCATTATCAGTTGTAGGCTTTGACTTTTTTAATGTCATGGAAAACCTCTACCCTTCAAATTTCAGACTCAAAATTTGTTCTAAACAGTGCTTATTTTATCAAATATCTTTTCTCTCACTTGAAACGCCAGTCATAATACTTGTGTTTTTTTTTACTGTGTCTCCTTTTTGTGGCTTGAAAATGTACTTACGGACTTGTGCTTCTGGCCAAGATGGATTAAGAGAGATTGATTTACTCTCTTGGCTATAATTGCATAACAAACCCCAGAAAAAAATATATGAAGTTTCAAACACTGAACAAGAAGCAGCACAAGACAGTGATCACCAAGAAACCAGAAACAGATGAGCCGTACAGTTATCCTAGTTTACTACCTGGAGAGAGTTTCCAGGGTAAGGAGTGGGGAGCTCAGCTGTTGCCTTGAGTTGAGACAGAGCTGGAGTCCAAGGAGGCCAGGGTGGCTATAGTTAGGAAAGGAAAGAGCTGCACAAAGAGAAAACTCCATAGGTCTGCAAAGTCCCTCTGAAGTCTTCAGATGAGTAGTAATCAGTGCATGTATTTTATGGAAGCTACTCAAAGCCAAGAAAGAACCACACAAAAGGATTATAAGGAACAATCTCTGATGCTCAGATTGTATTCCAAACAGCCAGAGAGGAAAATATTGGGTATTGGATATTGGGTAGACTACTATTGGGTAGACTATTCAGATTAGCAGTGGGGCAAATGCCTTAAACTAAAGACCGTTCTGGTCCCTCCTAACAAAGCATAAAAACAAACCTCAGAGAGATCAAGCTATTTCCAAGTAGTTTAAATGCATCCCAGAACAAAGCTTAATATTTATAATTATACAAAAATATTTAGTACTCACCAAGGTAAAATTCACATTTGGCTTCCAATAAAAAATATCAGACTTGGAATGAAGCAGGAAAATACAGCCCCTGAGGAGGAAAATCAATACGTCAATACAGAGACACAGATGATAGAATTAGCAGACAAAGACATTAAAACATTTGTTATGAGTGTATTCCATATGTTCAGAGTATTACAGGAAAGGTTGAGAATGTCAAATACAGATATGTAATATATTTTAAAGACCCAAATTGAACATCTCATATGAAAACTACAATGTGTGAGATGAAAAATATACTTCATAGGATTTACAGCAAATTAGTACAGGAGAAGAGATTAGTAAACTTGAAGCCAAACCAATATAAATCATCCAAAATAAAGGGAATTAAAGACTGGGAAAAATCAATAGAGTATCAGTGAGCTATGAGACAACTTCAGGTGGTTTAATGTAAATGTAATTGTAGACTTGAGGAGAGGAGGGGGTGCAGAAAAAATTTTTGAAGAAACAATGGCCAAATTTTTCCAGATTTGATAAAAATTGTAAGTGCAAAGATCTAAGAAAAAGAGGAAAGGGGGAACAAAAACAGATGTGACAAATAGAAAACAAAATGCTACATTTATACCATTCTATATTAATAATCACATTAACTATAAATGACCTAACAACCAAGTTTAAAAGGCAGGACTTAGTAGATTGGGTGAAAAAGCAAGACTCAACTGTATGCTGCCTACAAGAAACCTACCATTCATATTAAGATCCAAATAGGCTAAATGTAAAAGGTTCACAAATGATATTCCATGCTAATACTAGTCAGGAAAGTTGGAATAACTATATCAATTTCAGACAAACTAGATTTTAGAGCAAAGAATATTACCAGGAATAAAGAAGACCATTTCATAATAATAAAGTGGTCAGTTCAAAAAGTGGAATTAATAGTCCTAAATATTTATACAGCTAATAAGCTTCAAAATATATGAATCGTAAACTGACAGAACCGAAAGGAGAAACAGATCCACATTGCAGTTGGGAATTTCAGTATCTTACCTTTCAATTGGTAGAACAAGAAGACAAAATATCCATAATGATTTAGGAGATTTAAACACTATTATCCAATTGACCCAATTGACATTTGTTTGAGATCTGTCCAACAGAGCAGAATACACATTTTGTTCAATTGCACAGAGAACATTTACTAGTATAGACACATTTTGGTCCCTAAAATAATGTCAATTATTTTAAAATTACTTACATCATAAAAAGTAAGTCATCTGACCAAAAGGGAATTAAATTTAAAATTTATAACAGAAAACTATCTGGAAAACCCCTAAATATTTATAAACTAATACATCTTTAAGAAATTTATGAGTCAGAAGAAAAAAAGTCAAAGGTGAATTAGAAAGTATTTTGTACTGAGTGGAAATGAAAACAGTGTGTCAGAATTTGTGGAAAGTAGCTAATGCAAGTGCTCAGAGGAAAATTCTTAACATTATATGCCTGTGTTAGAGAAAAAGTAAGGTTGCAAATCAGTGTGTTGAACCTCCACCTTAAACTAGAAAAAGAGGAGAAAATTAAACCCAAAGTAAGCAGAAGAAAAGAGTTCATGATAAAAGCTGAAACCAATGAAACAGTAGAAAGTCAATGAAATGAAAAGCTGGCTTTTTGAGAAGACCAGTAAAATTGATAAGCCTCCAGCCTAATGGATCAGGAAAAAGAGAAGACACAGTCACCAAAATCAGGAACAAAGAGTTGGGAAAAGCTGCAGATCTTGTAGGTATTAAAAGGATAAATAAGACTGATATTAATTATTTTATGGAAGTATATTAGATGGATGAAATGAGCAGATTCCTTAAAGACACAAAATACCAACGCTTACTCAGGAAGAAATAACCTGAGTAGTCCTTTATCTATTAAAGACATTATATTCCCCCAAATAAAATTCTGGACCCAGATGACTTCCCTGATAAATTCTACCAAACATCTTAAGAAGTCATAATGCCAGTTTTACACAAATTCCTCCATAAAGTTGATGAGGAGGGAATACTTCTTACCTCACTCTATGATACTGGTATTACCTTGATATTAAAACCAGACAGTGGTGCCTGGCTAGCTCAGTTGGTAGAGCATGTGACTCTTGATCTCAGGGTTGTAAGTTCAAGCACCACGTTGGGTGTAGAGATTACTTAAAAAATAAAATAAGTAATAAATCCATCCATCCAAATACATTGCAAGAAAAAAAGTTATAGACCAATATTCCTTATGAGAACAGTCATAAATTCTTAACAAAATTTTAGCACATTGACCCCAACAACATATAAGATGGATAAAGTACAATGACCAAATGGGATTTGTCCCAGGAATGCAAACAATAATCCCTCATTATTTGTGGTTTCACTTCCCATGTCAACTGTTGGTAAATAAAATATATACATATAATATATACAATAAAAATATATAAAATGAAACTGGTTGACTGTGGTCAACCTCAGTCCGGAAGCATATGATTCTCCTGATATATCCTTAGAAGGTCAATAGTAGCTTAACACTATGTCACAATGCCTATGTCATTCACCTCCTTTCTTCTCATTGTGTAGGCATTTTATCGTCTCACATCTTCACAAGAAGGGTAAGTACAGTTCAATTAAGATATTTTGAGAGAGAGAGAGACCACATTCATATAACTTTTATTATAGTATAATTGTTCTAGTTTATTATTATGTCGTTTATCTCTTACTGTGCCTAATTTATAAATCAATCTTTATCACAGACATGTAGGTATAGGAAAAAAACATAGTAAATATAGAGTTTGCTACTATTTGTAGTTTCAGGCATCCACTGGGGGTCTTAGGTTATATCTCCTACGAATAAGGTGGGGAGGGGGGTGTACTATGTACCACATTAACAAAGGAAAAAAAGAGAAAAAAATTTAAAAAGAATACTATTACAGTAAAATTTTAAAAATTCAATACCTAGGGATAAATTGTGTAAAAGATGTGTGAAATCTGTACACTGGAAGCTTTTATAAAATATTATTGAGAAAAAATAAAGAAAACCTAAGTAAATGAAGAGCTATTATGTTCAAGGATTGGGAAGACTCAGTGTTGTCAGTTCTCTCTAAAGATGTAGATGCAGTACAATCCCAATCACAATCTCAGCAGGCAATTTGTAGAAAGTCATAAGCTGGTTTTAAAATTCATATGGAAATGAAGGTCCTAGAATAACCAAAACAATTTTGATGAAGAACAGAGGATTTAACACTATCTGACTTCTAAAACTTATTATAGCTATAATAATCAAAACAGTGGTATTGATGTAAATATAAATAAATAGATCCACGGAACAGAGAGTCTAGAAAAAAATATGGTCAGTTAATTTTTGAGTGTGGTGCCAAGGAAATTAAATGGAAAAAGAATAGTCTTTTCAATTAATGGAACAATTTGATACTCCTATACAAAAACAAAACAAAACCCTGAATCATACCTTAGTCCATACTTTTCATCATATATAAAAGTTCATTCAAAATTGGGGTACCTGGGTGGCTCAGTTGGTTAAGCATCTGATTCAGCTCAGATCATGATCTCAAGGTCCGGGTTTTGAGTGTCTCGTTGGGCTCTGCATTCAGTGAGGTGTCTCTTTCTCCCTTTCCCTCTGCTCCTCCCCTGCTTGCTTGCTTTCTCTTTCAAATGAATAAATCTTTAAAAAACAAAGTTAATTCAAAATTAAAAAGAGACAGGTTTCCACTTATGAAATTCTATAAGATACAAACTATTCAAAAAGCAGATCATAGGTTGTCTAGAGATGTGAGCTGGAGAGGAATGAACTATAAAATATAAAAGTACATGGGAGGGGTGCCTGGGTGGCTCAGTCAAGCATCTGCCTTCAGCTTAGGTTGTGGTCCCGGGGTCCTGGGATTAAGCCCCACATCTGGCTCCCTGCTCAGTGGGGAACCTGCTTCTCCCTCTCCCTATATATATACACCCCATTATGTTCTCGCTCGCTCTCTTAAATAAATAAAATCTTTTTTTTAAGATTTTATTTATCAATTTGACAGAGACACAGCGAGAGAGGGAACACAAGCAGGGGGAGTGGGAGAGGGAGAAGCAGGCTTCCCTCTGAGCAGGGAGCCCCGCATGGGGCTCGATCCCAGGACCCCGGAACCACGACCTGAGGTGAAGGCAGATGCTTAATGGCTGAGCCACCCAGCCGCCCCAAATAAATAAAATCTTAAAAATAAAAGTACGTAAAAAAATTTTTTTGGGTGAAAGATATGTTCATTATCTTGATTGTAGTGATAGCTTTATAGCTCCATATACATATGTCAAAACTTACCAAGTTGTATACTTTAAATATGTGCAATTTATTGTAGAGTATATGTCACTACATCTGTTTTTAAAGTGTACTTGAGTGTTTTTCAGTGTTTATATTTTGCTGCTCAAATTTCAGGATCACATAAGGGACTCAATAACTTTGTAAATAATTTTTCAGTGATTAAGTTTGAAGTGGGAAGACACGCACTGTGTATTATCAAGTTCACTTATAGTTTTAACTTATCATAAAACTGAAAAGCTGTAATAAATGTTCCAACTTGGGCTTTCTGAAATTCTAAAGGAATTTGCATAATGATACATATAAAATGTTAGATTTAATTTTACTGTCAGATTAGAACATTGTTTAACTGAATGATAAATAGTGAGATGAGAAAGAATGTTACAAGAACCCTAAAGATAAAATGGAGGAAGTCAACTGAATTCTAGGCTTGGGAGAAATTGTTAGGATTTTGATTGGATGACTAGGTATTTATGTAAATAATGACCCCTCAGATTTGTCCACATCCTAATCCCTGGAATTTGTTAATATGTTACCTTGCACAGTTGAAAGGACTTTGCAGATGTGATTAAACACTTTGAGTGGGGAGATTATCCTGTATTATACAGATGGGCCCAACATAATCATAGGGGTTCTTAAGAAATTTAAGAAAGCAGAGAAACTTTCCTGGCTGTGGTCAGAGGGAGATGTGACTGCAGAAGAATAATCAGAGACATGCAGTATTGCTGTTTTGAAAATAGAGGAAGGAGCCATGAGCCAAGGAATGTGGGCGGCCTCTAGAATCTGGGGAAAAAAGGCAAGGAAATAGATTTTCTTCTAGAGTGTCTAGAAGGAGTATAGCCCTGCTAACACCTTGATTTTTTGCCCACAGGGCTCTATATCTGACTCCAGAACTATAAGATAATAAATATGTTTTACCTAAGTGGTTAAATTTGTGGTAATTTGTTACTGCAGCTATAAAATACAAATATAGTATCCAAGGTGGTAAAGCTCAGAATTAAGAGTGTTTTGCCAGAGCATTGCAACGGGAAAGCGAACTCTGTAATATCAAAATAACTTTTTCCACTCCTTGGGACTTGTTTACCCTTCCACATTTCAAATCTCATTTTCCCATAAAGTAAAATGTGTATTTATTCATTAAAAAGTAATTCTAAATATAAAATATTACGGTTGGAATAAATCTTAGCTATCATTCTAGACTGATCTCCAAAATTTACAGATGGAGAAACTGAGCAACAGCCAAAGATTCCATAGCTAGTTACCAATAGATCAGAGCTTAAATTCAGGCATGATTCAGTGTTCTATCATATATACCCTTAGAAATTTGTTCTGGAATTGTGGAATATCTGAGTCACTTGTTGGAAGAGGGTGTTTACTTAGGGAGGTAGACGAATCTTTGTCTAATTGACAAGATTAATGCTGGGAATTACTTGTCGTCTTGGAAGGCCCTAAGAACCTGATCCTTAAGAGATGGAGTAAGTCACGTTAACAAACTTCACTGGTCAGTAACTCCACATGCATATTGGGGAAGGTACCAACTCAAAATGGAGGGGGTTGGGAGATGGTGGGGACACATCAAAATAAATTTTCTGGGACACTTGGGTGGCTCAGTCAGTTAAGCATCTGCTTTCGGCTCAGGCCATGATCCCAGGGTCCTAGGATGGTGTCCTACATCGGGCTCCTTGCTCAGTGGGGAGCCTGCTTCTCCCTCTGCCTGCTGCTCCCTCTGCTTGTGCGTGTTCTCTCTTTCTCTGTCTCTGAAAAATAAATAAAATATTTACAAAAAAAGTAATAAAATAAATTTTTCTTATTCTTGCCTAGGATCTGTTAAGTATTATAGATTCTGTTTTTCTCCAGACTTCTCCCCAAGCACTGCATCTCTCCTGTAATGGAAGATCTACTCGTTCTCAAAACCCAGTGCCCAGACAGAGGCCTCTAGACATTAAACCTGAGAGCAATACTCTTTCCCTTCTCTGTCCTCCGTTGCTGTTCTCCTTCTGCACTTTTGTGGTGGGGATTTAAGTTGGCCAAGGTTTTTGTTCCTTCTACCGAAGGCTTTGTTCACAGACCAAAAATGCTGTTCTCATACAGTTTTTCTCTTGGACATAATGGACCTTTGGAAAGAATGTATTAAAGCCATGTCTTAAATCTGCTTAATGTATATTACAGTGCTTAAATAAGACAGTACTGTAAGAGGGTACAGTACGATACAGAACTTTTATCCTAGGTTTCTTCCCTCTGCATTCCAGCTCTCTAAACCACCTCTTCCTCCAGTTGTGCTTTAATGTATCCTCAGAGATTGACAGCCACGGGTAGTCTTCTGTTTTTGACTGCCCATGTTTAAGCCACACTGATATAATTAATAAGATGAACCTGCCGTGTGTATGTATGTATAGCCATATATTTACAGTGAACTTTGGAGATACGCTAATTTCGCCAGCATTTTATTAGAATATTATTTTTACTTTTTTTTAATAGTTGAACCCTCAGGTACAGTGTAATTCTCCAGATTTTTCAGAGTAGATTTGGAGAAGGAATGTAGTCACCTGGTAATGATATTTCAGCACTAATCCCTTACTCTAGTGTCTGATATTTTACCATTTTTATATTGACTGCTATTGAAAATCACAATTCACTTCAATGTTTGTTGAGTGCCTCTTCTACTCCATTCGCTTACGCTACGTGTTAGAGATAGAAAAAAGAGTAGGACACATTGTCTACTTATAGACCTGCCTGTAATGTTTATAGACCTTTGTCATGTGTTACCTTGTTGGCTGCTTCTTAGAAATCATCAGCAGACTAGAAAGCAAACCGTTTGACCCTATGAGTCAACCCACGTTGATCATCTACCACTGTGATACGGCTAGAATTTTATTTTTCTATCAAAAACATGAGCAAACATGTTCAAAACATGCAGTAATAGAGGCTTACTCCTGTCTTTACCCTTAGCAGAATGTAAGTTCTGAGAAGATAGAAATTGTTTTCTGTTGTTTACTGCTGTGCCTCCATTGCCTAGAACAGTGGCACATAGTAGGTACTCAGTAGCTATTTGTTGAATGGCTCCTTATCTTTCAGCTTTTAACTCAGATGCGTGCGTATAATGTTCTGGCTCCCTGTTCCTTTAGGATACATTTACCTTATCTCCCAGTGGCCTGAATTTAGTTACATGGCCATACTTAGCTGCAGGGGAGGACACTGAGGTTTGTTCTGGGAAGCTTTGTGTCCTGTTAAAAAAAATAGAGATCTTCTTAATAAGGAAGACGTGGAGAGAAAGAGACTTGAGAATTACTGGCAGTCTCTACCGTAACTCTAACCAGTGACATCTATCAGATATAGCTTTGAGCTGAGGGTTGTCATGACTTGGCACAGAGCAGGCTACAGCTAGTGACAGCCGCAAGACAATGTGTAAAGTCAAGAAAGTACCAGGGAAGGATTCAGATGCTTCCCTGAGGAGGTAAAAGAGCAGTAAATAATTTTATTTGAACAATGGTATGGTATTAAAGGAATGAGAGGACCTGTGCTCTCCAGGTGCTGAGAGAGCTTTTTAATCTATCATTGGTAATATTGCTGGCTGCTTCAGGGATGGTTTGCAGTTTTTAAACTGTTCAGCTGTATTGCTAAGAGTCTTAGTAATCAGAAATGAGGCTTAGACGTTAGAAGTTTGAGAACATGATTTTATTTACTTAGTAGTAATTGCTGTATACTTTTATCTTAATTTCCACTTAGAGTCTGATAACTCCCCAACGAACTTCCAGACTTCTCTCCTGAGTTCAGGCCTTGTCTCTCTGACTACCCTCTGGATATCTCACAAACACTCTTCGCTCAACCGGAGTTCTCGTCCTCTACATTGAAGGCACTCCAAAATGTTTGAATTGAATTGAACAGTAAAAAATAAAAACTCCTGATAAGGGGCGCCCAGGTGGCTCAGTCGATTGAGCATCTGCCTTTGGCTTAGTTCATGATCCCGGAGTCCCCGGGATGGAGCCCACGTCGGGCTCCCTGCTCGGTGAGGAGTCTGCTTCTCCCTCTCCCTCTCACCCCACTCCTGCTTTCTCTCTCACTCTCTGTCTCTCAAATAAATAAATAAAACCTTTTTTAAAAATTAAAAGATTTCAGTGGTTTTACATTAACCTTAGCAATTTATTTAAAAAAAAAAAAAAAGTCCTGATGAGTGGAACCAAGAAGTGTTTCATCTTTTTGTCCTAGTTAAAAAAAAAAATCATGAGGGGCACCTGGGTGGCTCGGTGGGTTGGGCCTCTGCCTTCGACTCGGGTCATGGTCTCGGGGTCCTGGGATCGAGCCCCACATCAGGCTCTCTGCTCGGCAGGGAGCCTGCTTCCCCTCTCTCCCTCTGCCTGCCTCTCTGCCTACCTGTGATCTCTCTCTCTGTCAAATAAATAAATTAAATCTTAAAAAAAAAAATCATGAAAGTAATATATGCTTATTGTTAAATGATTTAAATGACCTAAAATAAAATTTAAGAAGTGAAAATTTCTTCCTGTCTCCCCCTTCTCCCAGATCTTATCCAGAGTTATCTTTACTGGCTGTTTTGATAGTAGGTATCTTTCCAAACTTTTTGTGTATATAAGCAATATACACACACATATACACTATTTTCCTTCTAAAAATAAGATCATATTGCAGATTGTTTGGAACTCACCATTTGCTTAATCGTACATCTTGGACATCTTCCCATCTTTTCATGTCATTATTAGAAGGTTATTTTATCTGGAATGGCTAAGACCTTACCTGTTCTATATTAATATTTCCAGAGTTTAGCTGTCTTAACTCTAAGAAAAAACAATGAAAAAAAAAAGGCATGTAATATTTGCATAATTTGTAACCCAGTGCTGTAAAATGATTGCACACACCAAAAATCTATAAACAACTGGGAATTGTGGTTGGTTGCTGCGTGTAATTACAATATAGCACGTTGTCACATATATTATCCCCCTGTGATATCATCAACTGACTTTTATTTATTTATTTATTTATTTAACAGCCCAGTGGACCAAGTCATCACTGGGCCCTGGGCACCATAACAGTACACTGCATTTATTACACTAGTATTCTTTTTCAGTGGATGAGCATTTACAAAATCTTAATTCAGCTGTTTGGATGTTTTTGGTGTTTAGACTCTTAACTGAATGATTCTCTACTGTCTAGATTTCTCATCCTTTTCAAAGAGTGTATTTTTGTGGTATGAATTTGTCATATTTTATTTAAACGCTCCTATGACCATTCTATTGAGGAAAAACTTTAGCATACTTTTATTTAGCCCTATGGTTAACTTAGTGGTAACTTAAGCAGTCTATAAGTGTTTGATGAACAAATCTATGCTTGACTCTTTCCCCTATGTATTTAAGTTTTTCTAGTCCTTCCTTCTTTTTAAGCCTTTGCTCTCTATTTCCCTTTTACCTAAAGCATTTCACCTTTTCCCTTGGTAAGCCTAGTGCATATATCAAATGGCTCACCTGTCACTTTTGCATCTTTATGCATTCCCCTTCTACTTAACTTGTAACTCATAATATGCTGTCTTTCTCTCATTTCCATTTCTTAACCTTCCAGCCTTTACCACTGCCCAGTGCCCATGGGAGATCCTAGGGGATACACATAATCAGCAATTCTCCAGCACAAAATGAAAAAAAAAATTTTTAGCCAAATACTTATTCACAGATGTCCCATTTTATTCTAAGTAAAATCCCTGAATATTTGAGAAGTAAGTGTATCCACAAAATAAAGACAGGTAAGAAAAATGTGCAATCAGATATTAAGAGTACACAAAAATCAAAAACATTGCTTTAAAAGATCCTTTGAACAGAGTAAATGAAATAATGAACATAGCTGATAACCAAATGGTGATCTAGAAATTCCATCAAAGAAAATCTCTTAGAATATAGAGCAAAAAGCCAATGATGGAATCTAAGAGAAAAGCCCAATGTTTCCTAACCTTTTGTGCACATTTGAATCATCTGAGATACTTTTTAAAAACACTGATGCCCTTGGGACACCTGGGTGCCTCAGTCATTTGAGCGTCGTCCAGCTCTTGGTTTCTGCTCAGGTCATGATCTCAGAGTCATGAGACAGAGCCCTGAGTTAGGCTCCATGCTCAGCATGGAGTCTGCCTGATATTCTCTCCCTCTCCTTCTTCCCCTCCCACTCGTGTGCGCTCTCTCTCAGACAAACAAATAAATCTCAAAAAACCCACTGGCCCCACCAGACCAATGAAATGCAGATTCTCTGGGAGTGGGGTGCAGGCATCAGTGGCTTTTTAAAGCTTCCCAGGTGATTCTCATGTTTATCCCATGTTTAGAAACATGCTTAAGAGATCTGAAGGATAAAACCTTCAGATGTGTACAGTCTGTCTGGTAAGACTTTGAGGTAGAGGACAGACACTGAAGGAAAAGAAATAATAGTAGGAACCTCCCTGAGATCCCCAAAGACTCATCTTAAGCAGTTAAAAGACCAGGATATCAAGGCTTCTATGGGAATTAAGGAAAGAAAACAAATACCACAATATATCCTGTGATAAGTCTGAACCTCAGGAATAAAGAAAATCCTTATACCCTTTCTAAAGAATGGGAGCCACCTTGTGCACTAGGGAGGGAAGGAAACCTACCTGACCTAATTGACCCAAACATGGCTTCTGCTCTCTTCCCCAGACGTGGTTCTCTACTTAATTTCTCTGGTCCTCTCCTCCTTTTGGTAATGCTGACCCAAGGCTCCCTTGGGAAGAGCTGTTCTTGCAGTTGATGTTTAAAAGCCAATTTGCACTTCTTTGTCCTCTCCTTCAGTCTGATCCCTTCTGCCTTCTAGTTCAGTGACACACCTTTTCTTGTTTTCCAGTTCAGTCAGAGCTTTATCGATTTTTCTGTAATTCCAGGTCCCTCTTGGAGAAAGTCAATAATTTAGTACTGTCTTTCAACCTTTGGCATTCGGATGGTCTAATATTTTCTAGATTTTTTTTGTTTTAATACTAATACAATATTTGAGAACAGCAATTCATCCAAGCAGTCAGTGACAGGAGTAATTATAAATTTGGTCCGTTAACTTTGCTTTCTTCAGTAACTACTTGAACTGGGAAAAGTGAGTGTAGCAAAGCATTGTATGTATCTAAGAGATAGAATAAAGGAGGAAGTAGTTTGTAGCTATAAAGTGGTAATTCCGTTGAGGATTGTCTTTCCTCTCCTGTCTTCTTGACTGGACATCTGAGCCTTAGGTCCCTGAAGAGTTGATGCCGCGGTCCCTGCTGGAGGCCGGGCTCAGCACTTTCGATGTACACTGAGGATGTGCACTGGAAATGAGCAAGGCATCTTCAGTGAAGGGGAAAATAGGAGGATTAAAGAGAGAAGTTAAGTCTGGGTGGCTGTTCTGTTAATTTCTGTCTGCTCTGGCCTCAGATTTCTTTCTTTTCTAAAAAAATTTTATTTATTAGAAAGAGCGCATGAGCAGGGGGGAGGGGCAGAGGAAGAGGGAGAAGCAGGCTCCCCGCTGAGCAGGGAGCCCCACACCAGGCCTCCATCCCAGGACTCAGGTCATCCAGGACTCCTAGATCATGACCAGAGCTGAAGGCAGACGCTTAATTGACTGAGCCACCGAGGCCCCTCTTTTTTCTTTTTTTAATTGTGCTTAAATGTACATAACATAAAATGTACAGTTTTTACTGATATTAAATGTACAGTGCAGTGACAGTAAGTACATTCACACTGTCGTGCTTTTATTACCACTTTTGTTCTCCAGAACGTTTTTATCTTCCTGAACAGAAACTCTGCACCCATTAAACAATAGTCCATGCCCCCTTCCTCCAGCCCCTACCAATCTCTGTTTTACTTTTCTGTCTGTGAATTTGCCTATTCTAGGTACCTTGTAGAAGTAGAGTCCTATAATAGTTGCCCTTTTGTGTCTGGTTTATTTCACTTCGCATAATGTTTTTAAGGTTTATCCATGTTGTAGCATGTGTCAGCATTTTATTTTTATGGCTGAATAGTTTAATCATACATATAAGCACATGCACCATATTTTGTTTATGGACACTTGGATTGTTTCCACCTTTTGGCTATTGTGAATAGTGCTGCTATGGAGATTGCTGTACAAGTCTCTGCTTTCAGTTATTTTGGGTGTATATTCAGGAGTGGAATAGCTGGATCATAATGGTAATTCTGTGTGGAACATTTTGATGAACTACAGAGGGTGTAGCATTTTATATTCCAACATGAGGGTTGGATGCAATGCATGAGGGTTCCAGTTTCTACACAGTCTCCCCAGACCTTTGTCATTTTCCATTTTTTGAAAATAGCTATTCTAATAGGTGTGAAGGTATCTAAGGGGGAGCAAAACATGTGATCCCAAAATATGCCACTTCAGCATGTGGACCATTTTGAGCAAAAGGTAATCGAGGTCTAACAGACTCAGGAAGAGATTGATTGATTTAGTCATACATACATACATACATACCCACCTCTCCCTTAACTGCCTAAAAGAATTTAGATGGAGGGCCTGTACCAGGATGAGAGCTAATACCAGAGATAACTTTTTATATAAAAAAAAGACCTGCGTGGCAGGGCAAACATTAGTTTACCAAACATTTGTTCCTCCCATCATCATGTGAATTGTCTTCCTCCCTTTTGAAGTCACAGACCCCTACTCCCTTCTCCTTAGCTCAAGTTGGCTTATAACACTCAGTTGCTTGAGTGTCTGGGAACTTCATATCTTTGGGGTTCCCATAGATGCAAAATTTGGGGTTTTTTTTCTTGTTAATGTCTCATGTCAACTTAATTATTAGACCAGCGAAAGAACCTAGAAGGGAAGAAGGGGAAAGTTTCCCCCCTTGCGTATCTCATTGTGATTTTGATTTGCATTTCCCTAAAAAACTAATGATGTTGAGCATCTTTTCATGTATTTATTGGCCATTTATACATGTTTCACAGGTTCCGTTTTTGAAGGAGAAAAAAACGTATGAGCATGCGTGGGAATAGTATTCATCATCTTCCCATTCCCCACCCCAGTGTGGAGGAAGGAAGTTAACTGGGGGAAAGTAGATGGCTAACTGTAGTGTGCAGCTTCATATAGATGTGTAGTCTTCCTCATATGTGATCTTGTTTCCTCTGCTTGCATGTTTATCTTTTTTGTATGTGTTTCTTGTCTACAAATAGATAATTCCTCTTGACACTCCCACGTGTTATTGGACTCGAATGTTTTGACAGAGGCATGGAGTTGAAAGTCAGTGAGGGCTTTCTGGTTCATCCTTACATAGGTATTTGCAAAATTAAGATAAATTATTGCATTTAGTTACAAGTCCTAGGGTATACCTCTTCCCTCGTGTGTTTTCTTTCTTTTGTGTTTTAGTTTTAGGAGGCTGAAAGCCTTTATAGCCCAGGCATCTGTGGTACTTGGAAAGAATGCTACTGTCGTTTTTCTCTGCCACTAACAAAGTATCCAGTTCCAATATTCTTTTTTTTGTCTTCTCTCTGAAAACTTCCCTGTTAGAGAGTAGGATAATCTGATACAAGTTATCTATATTTTAACAGAGAACAACACAGTGAGTAACACACATGGAGAACTAGTGGATAATGCTTTAAAATGATTTCTCATTTGGGGGATCTGACAATTTAGTTACGTTAACTGAATTTTTCAGTACAGTGTTGGTGAAATTTTAAGCGCATTCTCATTTTTCTGTTATGTCTCCGGTGTTTGCTGACTTGCACTTTGGAGAGTGCCTGCTTATCTGGCATGTCCATAACAGAACTGTGTGTTCCCTCTCTGAGGTACTGGTTAGCAGTTTCCCCCCTTTGGACAGTTCAGAACAGTGAGCTTTATCATAGATTAATATCCATAGCTACATAGTGATTTTAAATCCAGAATAAACCTAGACTAGGGGAAAGAAGAAAAGGCTCCCTTATGAAAAAAGTGAAACTTTCTCAGTGTGTCTTGCAGGTTTTCAGGAATTGTCTCATCTTAGTGCCTTTTTTTCATATAACACTAGGTCATGGAAGAAGGTTTTTAAAAATTTGTTTTGTTTGCTTTTAAAAACTGTACCCCAGAGAACATAACTGAAATTAATGGGAGAAACTTGAAGAGTTCAGTTTCTTTATTTTTCCAGATTTATCTGCCTTTGAAAGTTGAAAAACATTTCATTATTGTTATCTTTGTGTTTTAATTACTCATGCTATCCCTTTTCATTTACTCCATACTACTCGGAACTATTGTCTGAGATTACAATTACTTGCATCCCTTGAAGCGTTAGAACCAAATGTGAAGAGCAAATTCCTTTATCAAAGGAGACTTACAAAGTTAGCAAATCAACTTACAAGTTCTCTATTTATTGAATTTTAGCAAGCTATTGTTTCCAAGGGGTAAGGTTAGAACTAAAAGAAACGGCTTTTTTAAAGATTTATTTATTTGATAGAGTGATGTGTGCAAGCAGCGGTGGCAGGGTAGGGGGATGGTGGGAGGGGCAGAGAGAGAGGGGGAGAGATTCTCAAGCAAACTCCTAATGAGAGCCTAATGCAGGGCTTGATCTCATTACCCTGAGATTATGACCTGAGCTAAGATCAAGAGTCAGACACTTAACTGACTGAGCTATTTTTTGATTGACAATATTTTCATTTAAAAATGTAGTGGAGGGGCGCCTGGGTGGCTCAGTGGGTTAAGCCTCTGCCTTCGGCTCAGGTTATGCTCTCAGGGTCCTGGGATCGAGCCCCATATCGGGCTCTCTGCTCAGCAGGGAGCCTGCTTCCCCCTCTCCCTCTGCCTGCCTCTCTGCCTACCTGTGATCTCTTTCTCTCGGTCAAATAAATAAGATTAAAAAAAAAAAAAAGAATCTGGTGATGGTCCTTGGGAGATTAAAAAAATAATAATAAAAATATATGGATCCCCAATTTATAAGAATTAAAAAGAAAGGCAATGTCTTTGGATGCGTGGTGGTCATGCTTTCTCAGAACTTTTAGTTTTTTTGTGGTATTTGTGCTTGTACTCTCTCTCTCTCAAATGATTTGAAGGTAAGTAGCAGACATCATGACACCTCATACCTAAATAATTCAGGTTTTGTCTCCTAAGAATGAGGATATTATTCTACATAAGACCACAATACTGTATCATACTCTAGAAAGTTAACATTATAAAGTAATAATCTAATGTACAGTCTTATTTTTTAAGTCTTTCTGATTCTCCCCAAAATGTGCTTGTATAACACTTTCGTCCCCCTAATCCAGTATCCAGCCACAGATCACACATCATATTTGGTCGCTGTATCTCTTTAGTCTTTTGTGTGTGTGTGTGTGTGTGTGTGTGTGTGTGTTATGTTAGTCACCATAAAATACATCATTAGTTTTTGATGCAGTGTTCCAAGATTCATTGTTTATGTACAACACCCAGTACTCCATGCAATCCATGCCCTCCTCAATACCCACCACCAGGCTCGCCCTTCCCCCTACCCACTCCCCTCTAAAACCCTCAGATTGTTTCTCAGAGTCCACAGTCTCTCATGGTTCATCTACCCCTCCGATTTGCCCCAATTCACTTCTCCTTTCCTTCTCCTAATGGTTGTTGTATCTCTTTAGTCTCCTTTAGACTGGGACAGGCCCCTTACGTTTTTTTGAGTCAGGGATCTTTCATAAAATTAACATTTTGAGGTGTCTAGTCCAATGGTGTTATACGATATTCCACAACTGATTTTGTCTTTTCTTCTTGATTAGTTTCAGGTTAAATACTTTTGGTAGGAATACTACATGTGTAGTTCCCATTCCATCACATCAGGAGGCACTGTGATAGCGGTGTGTATTATTTTTAGTAATGCACAGTTTGGTCATGATGCAGACCACTTGTGCTGAGAGGTATCTGTCAGATCACTGGAAAGCGCTTTTCCTTTATTAAGTAATCTGAAGGTTCGTGCTTTGAGACTGTATGGTGTCCTACTCCCTAATAACCTTCCCCCTGGTTATTTTAATTTTCTCATTGATTTAATTCAAGGTTTTGCCAGGGGTGGACTGATGGATGTCAGTTTATCCATGAAGGCCAGGACATTTTTTTGTGTGTCAGTGTATTTTTCCGGGAATAATCTTGACTCCCCAATAATCATGACTCCCCAAATATTTAAAAGATCTTTTCCTCTCTGTTTTGGAGGTGCCTTCTACAATCCCCATGCATTAGAGAAGTCTGTCATAAGGAGTTGGTTACTAGAAAGCTGGGAACCAACCCTGTTTATGTAATTTTCCTAATTATCTAGCCTAGCATCACATACAGCTGGGTACTTAATTTCTGTTGTTGTTTGTTTGAGGATGCTTTGTTCTGGTCTCTCCCTTATCCTGAGCCAAGCATTTGGATCTTTTGTGTTTGGTATAAACTGTATTAGAAAATAAAGCAAATGGGCTTAGCCCCTGGTCTTTGGTGTTCTCTTTGAAGATTTTTGGGCACAGGAAAATTTGATTTGTGTCTTTGTTGACACCGAAGTAAATTTAGGTCAATTGGAAATGAGTTAAAACACTGCAGTATATTATTGTTATATATTGACTTTAGGGAGCTTTATCCATTTTCATTAGCCTAAGGAATAGCTGTGGAGTGATTAATTCTTGACTTTCCCTGCTCAACCAGGAGAGCAGTGTGGAATTAATCATGGCAGCAGCCAGTGAGGTGTGTTTTGTTGCATCTGTTGATTGGCCCATTGGTTTGGTTTGCCCTTGCATGAAAAAGTGTCTGTCATTTGGGTGACTGATAGTAAGAGCTAACATCAGAATGTATACTTCTAAAAATACACATCATACCATTTAATCCAGAAGATCACTCTGTGAAAGGAGATGTTATTATTCCAGTTACACAGGTGGGGAGAAAGGCTTAGAGAAGTTCAAGATAGCCAACATCAAACAGCTTGTAAGGAGCTCCAAATTCCTTGCTCGTTTTGTTTTAGCAGTCTGAAAGGTAGAGGCATTCTAGGGGATCTACATATGAACAAAGCGTGGCCCTTGCTCTCAAGGATCTTTTATTTTTATTTTTTAAAAGATTTCATTTATTTTTGAGAGAGAAGGAGAGGGAGGGAGGAAGAGGGAGAGTGAGAGAGCACAAGCAGGAGGAGCAGAAAGGGAGAGGGAGAAGCAGGCTCCCCGCTGATCAGAGAGCCCGATGTAGGGCTCGATCCCAGGACCCTGAAATCATGACCTGAGCCAAAAGCAGATGCTTAACCGACTGAGCCACCCAGGCGACCCTCAAGTATCTTTCAAATCTAGCAAATGTGTCTTCTTAGAAATATATGATAGCACGTCAAGGGAAGAGCTCAGGAAGCACAGAAAAGCACGGACAACTTCCATGTATAGGATCAAGATTGGTATGATGGAGGAAGAATTTGAGAGGGAAGAATGTTTAGAGGGGAAGAAAAAGAGTGACCAAAAGCATGGAGATGGGGAAGCAGAGGGCTTGTTATGGCTGAGGAATTGCTCTGGTTTGACTAGAGCATGAACTGCATGAAATAAAAGAACAGTGGAAGCTACACCCATGAAAGCTAGGTTAGGGTCAGATTGTGAAGGGCCTCGAATGCCATGCCAGGGAAGAACCTCATTCTGTATAGATATTTTGAGCAGGAGATGAAAAATGTATCCCCGAAGAGGACCCAATAATCATGAAAAACGCTTACATTTTTAAGTTATGATTCTGTGCTAATCCCTTCACATACATTATCTCATTAGTGCCTCACAGGAACTCCGTGAACTGTGGACTCTCTCCCTTTCACGGATGTGAAATTGAGGCTCAGCCAGATTGAGTTTGCCAGTGTCAGACAGATACTGCTGGAGCTGAGACTCAGACTGTGGTCCGTCAGCTTCTAACACCTGTTCTATTTACCACTATGACATTTTGCCGTTTAAAAAAAAATGATTTATTTTAGAGAGAGAGCACGCGACAGAGTTGGGTGTGCACTAGTGGTGGGAGGGTCAGAGAGGAGAGGATCTTCAAGGAGATTTCCATCTGAGTGCAGAGCCCAGCTCGGGGCTCGGATCCCAGGACCCATGAGATCATGACCTAAGCCGAAATCAAGAGTCGGAAGTTTAACAACTGAGCCACCCAGGCACCCCTGTATATTGTCAATTTTAAAATCAGATCATCTGATAAGTTCTTAATTCTCTGTCAAGAATATCACTATAGGAAAAAAGACATTTGCAAAGTTCTAAAAGTACTGCCTCTCAGTGTGTAATCATGTTAAGGAATATAATCACTACCAAACCTGACTTGTACTGCTCTCTAATTTGGGACCAGCACTGGATGGGAAATTGAAGAGTTGAATGATGTTTTATGTGCATGCCTCATGACATCAGTACATGCTCATGGCAGATGTTTTTGTTTTCATGTTCGTATTTAACCTTATTGACCCTATGTAAATCTTAGATGAGGGAAGGCCTGTTCTTAGGGGCATCTTCAGATGCTTAAAGCAATATTTTTCCTAGCTAAAATATGTTTCTTCTCAGCAGGTTTTCTTACTTATAAAAGACCATGACTACTGATGAAGGTGCCAAGAACAATGGAGAAAACCCAGCAGCAGCTGTGGCTGAACGTGGAGAGGATATCACCTCTAAAAAAGATAGAGGAGTATTAAAGGTGAGCTTACAAAGATGAATGACATGCAGGGAAATTTGCTATCTGGAAGGATTATATATAAAAACCTTTCTTTGTTTCTTTCAGCTGGAGTTGGAGGTGAATAATGTTTATGGGGGCTTACTAAGTGTTAAACACTACAGCCAAGTTCTCAGTTCATCTTCATGACTTAAGGTTTACTTTTAATCCCAGATTATAGATGGTGAAACTGAGTCCCAGCTGGGTAAATAAATGCAAGTCTGGGATCCAGATCCAAGTTATGTGTGACTCTAAAAGGCTGTGTCTCCCAGTTCTCAGAGTGTACACAAGGGTTATTATTTTTAACGTAATATTTAAGTATATCAAAGCTAGCTAGTGACAATTCAGTTTGAGACTTATTAGAGGAGAAAGAAAAGCTGACTTGCAAAGTTCAAAAGGATTTGTTTCTTACATACAGATTGTCATTTGTGCAGTGAAGATATTTTTTGAGGGTTCATCAGAGAATATATCTTATGACTTAGCTTTCCTCATTAAAAATTAACACTGTATATTTTTCTCTCTGTAATTAACCATTTCTACATGTGTGTTTTTGTGTCTCACAATGGTCTTGTGAGACAATCAGAGCACGTCTGGACCCTTCCATTTTATTTATGGAAGGTGTATATTGGTATTCTATGTACATAAATAAAGCGGAGTTGAGAGAGATTGGATAATTTTAGTCATATTAAGTCATTATTTCTCCTACACTATTGTTATTCATGCAAGTTTTGTATAATTGTTTTCTTGCTGAAAAGATTATCTTACACATTCTAATATTACCACTAAGCTTAGTTTTTTTTTTTTTTAAGGTTTTATTTATTTATTTGACAGAGTGATCACAAATAGGCAGAGAGGCAGGCAGAGAGAGAGAGAGGGAAACTGACCAGAGAGCCCGATGCAGGGCTCAATCCCAGGACCCTGAGATCATGACCTGAGCCTAAGGCAGAGGCCTTAACCCACTGAGCCACCCAGGTGCCCCTAAGCTGAGTTTTAATATCTCTTTGTGTCAGCAACAGCAAATGAGAATTTCTTAGTTTTGTCTAATCTTGCTTATATGAAAACTTTTTTACTGTGCCTGGATCTTCTGAATATACATGTTTTACTGTTAGCTTGCTACATGCCAAGCCAAATTTTAGAGACTTTCAGCTCTAGAAGGAGGGGCTTTATGCCCTAGATTTATATCCTGCTGTCTTTCAGAGGGCCTCTCAACCTGTAACTATATGAATCACTTGTCCCAAACTCCAGGATACTTGTGGAGACAGTACATATTTTGCAGGCTGTCCTCAGCATCTCCCTGCTCTATTTGAGTCCTTCTCTTTCATCTTTTCAGTGTACCCATACAGAGAACACAGTCCCCAACCTGCCTTCAGCCCTGCTTTGTTCCGGGGAGTAAATCTGATAGGATTTTTAGGCTTATAAGAAACATTTTGAGATTGTAAGCCCTTTAAATCATATCATTTATCCCTGTCCAGAGCCTTGGGTTTCACTGTGGGGCTTTTGGTTAAGATTGAATAGGTCTACTAACTGTGTGACCTAGGGCAATTTAGTTAACCTCTCTGCGTTGAAATTTTCTCATTTGTAATATTGGAATACTACTACCTACTTCATACAATTACCAGGATTATATAAAGCATTTGGCACAGTGATTCATCTATAGTAATCTTTGTATATACGTGGAGATTATATTATACATATTACACATATATATACATATTATATATACATACATATATACATGCATATACATACATATATACATTTTTTATATATGTATGTTTTATTTTGTTTTTTTAAAAGACCAAGGCACATCTGGGAAGTCAGTGACTAGCTCAGGAGGATGAAATTACATTGTGGAGCTTACATTTTTAAAATGAATCTAGACTAGATTGTATCCTTAAAGTATCTCCTTAAGATAACTCTTCACATCTTCCCATTTCTCCCATACCAGAGCCCCTA
Source organism: Potos flavus (assembly GCA_028534135.1). NCBI lineage: Eukaryota > Metazoa > Chordata > Mammalia > Carnivora > Procyonidae > Potos > Potos flavus. The sequence continues at coordinate 102,713,281 of CM052886.1, forward strand.
GCAACTAACATTCTACTTTCTGTTTTTGTGAGTTCAGCTTTTTTAGATTTCACATATAAGTGAGCCTATACAGGATTTGCTTTTCTCTATTTTAGCATAATGCTCTCAAGGTCCATCCATGTTGTCACAGATGGCAAGATTTTATTCTTTTTTATGGCTGAATTAACATTTCACTGTGTATATATGTACCCCATTTTCTTTATCCACTCATCTATCTGTGGACACTTGGGTTGTTTACATAGCTTAGGTGTTGTAAATAATGCTGCGCTGAACATGGGCGTACATATATCTTTTTGATCTAGTGTTTTCCTTTTCCTTAGAGAAATACCCAGAAGTGGAATTGCTGTATTATATGGTAGTTCTGTTTTTAATTTTTGAGGAACCTGCACACTTTTCCACAGTGGCTACACCAGCTTACATTCCCACCAACAGTACACGAGTGTTTCCTTTTCTCCACAACCTTGCCAACACTTACTATTTCTTGTCTTTTTGATCATAGCCATTCGAACAGGTGAGGTGATATCATGTGGGTTTGATTTGCATTTCTGTGCTTGTTTTCTTTATTTCTTTTTCAGTCCTTTCCTTGTCAGAAGTATATAGAAACACAACTGATTTCTGGGTGTTAATTTTGTATCCTCCCACTTGACTGAACTCATTGATTCATTGTAACAGGTGTTTGGTGGAGTTGCCATAATGATTCTTTGCCTTTAAAGAATGTCTGGACTTTTGAACTAGGAGTTATAGAATATAAGTTTACAGTGTTTATGTTGTAATATGAGGGTGGGGATGGGAGGACACATCTTAAGGAATTTAGGAGTGGATAACCGAATTCTTTATATAAAAATTCAGACTCTTCCCCTAAAATGACGTTTCTTCGACATTAGTTACCATCCTCTGTTACTTAATAAAAATGATTAATTTAGCATACGTGATTGACAGAATAAATTATACCACCACATGCCTGGATTTTATTTTCTTTTCCCAGAACTGACCAACTGCATTAGTGGTCTGCTCTGCCAAGAACAAAATAAATATACTGGATTTTATGACAGCTAACTGTTTTTCAGCCTGGAGCTTTTTTGGCAGTTGTTTTACTAGAAAACAAGTTGTTTGGTATCATATCAAACTATGCAGTGATACTGTTTTTTTACACATTAAATATTCCTCACAAAAGAGGCAGTATAATCTGTTCTATCAGGAAATCGAGCTTTTTGAAATTAAACAGAACTACTAGTATCTAGTCAAAAGATAATGTTTTTAGCAAAGGAGGGAAGTAACTAAAATCTCACCTTTGTAACTTTGCTTTAGACTTCTTTTTGAATAGTTTTGAATGTCCACTAATCTTTTTGGTCTAATTTAGTTTGTGTATGAACTAGCTCCATGTTTTGAGAGATTTTAGCATGAAGCAGGATCTATTGGTTATATTATTATGTTATTTTGAGGGAATAACTAAATATAGCAATAAAAATTGCGAGTAGTACAGGACAGTTTTCTAACAGCGAGGGTTATTGAGAGAACTGGGAGGGAAGCCTTTAGAAAGGACATGATTATTTGTAAATATCCCTGGGTAACATGGAATGGACTGTGTGACATTTTTATTCTCCAATTAGAATAAAATCAGCTCCTTTTTCTTGATGTTTGTCTTTTCTAGATTGTCAAAAGAGTGGGGAATAGTGAGGAAACACCAATGATTGGAGACAAAGTTTATGTCCATTACAAAGGGAAATTGTCAAATGGAAAGAAGTTTGATTCCAGTCATGATAGAAATGAACCATTTGTCTTTAGTCTCGGCAAAGGTAAGAGGGTATTTTTGAGTTGTGTTTTGCTTCGATTTATTGCCATTTATAACAGATAGGAGCTAGCGGATTTTTAGGGGGTCCATAATGTCAAAATTGTTTTCTTAGTATTACTAAGATGTCGTTTATCTTTTTACTGTGTTGACACTTGCACAGAAGGCACACAAGCTGCAGTGGTAGAGGCGGCCGGGGCCGGCACAAATCTAGGCGCGGCACCCAGCTCTACCAGTAATCACTTATGCCTCGCTGCCCTCATTCACTATGTAAATAAGAAAAAGAAGGGAGACCAGTTTCACTTAATGTGCTTGATAAAGTGTAAAAAATACTAATTTTATTAAATCCTAATCCTTGAGTTTCACATTGTTTCGCTGTTTTGTGACAGATAGGAAGCACGCATTGAGCCCTCCTGCAGACCCAAGCGTAGTGGTTACATGGAGAAGTGCTTGTGCACATAACTTGAGTACATTTTTTCAGAAAGCACCATTTTTATTTGAAAGGGCAAACTGTTGTTATTTAGACTTGATTATTCCATATTTGGCAAATACTTTCTTAAAAATGAATGAAGGGAGCCTGCAAGGAAAACAACTGACAGTATTTCTTATCATCGAGTTTTCAAATAAAAATTACAGTTTTGGGAAATGTGTATCTGCCACTGCGAGCTTGACAGCTTTCCAAAATTTAAAAGACTTCTGATGAGATCAATGGGTTTTAATGAATATGATTTTAAAAATATTATATAATGAAATGTGTTAACATTTGGAAGATCTGCACAACTCAATGAACCAATATTTTCCCTATACTAGATGTTACAAAATCATGCATGACTGGGGCGCCTGGGTGGCCGAGTGGGTTGGAGCCTCTGCCTTCGGCTCGGGTCATGATCTCAGGGTCCTGGGATTGAGCCCCGCATCGGGCTCTCAGCTCAGCGGGGAGCCTGCTTCCCCCTCTCTCTCTGTCTGCCTCTCTGCCTGCTTGTGGTCTCTCTCTCTCTGTCAAGTAAATAAATAAAATCTTTAAAAAAACAAAACAAAACAAAAAAACAAAAAACAAAATCATGCATGACTAAAAGATCCATTCATTGTGCAAGCTAGACCAGTGGATTTTAATGTAAGATGATATGAAAAGTTCATTGCTTTGCTTTCCACACTGCAGCGCACCTTTATGAAACTACCACTAGTCCAGCTTTGATGTCATTTCAGATGATTATATTCATAATTTATCTGAAAAGGCTATTAAAGTACTCTTACCTTTTCCAACTATCTTTTGGGGTTTGGATTTCTTCTGCAGACTTAAACCAGAATTGCAACAGGTGAATGCGAAAGTAGGTATGAGAATCTGGTTGTCTTTTATTAAGGTAGACCCATTTTACACTTGTAAATTTATAAAACAATGCCATCCTCACTAATAAATTTTTTTAAATATAGTTTCTTTTCACAAAAATAACTTGTGTTAACATATAGTGAGGTTACTACTATTTTTCAATGAATTGGTAAATACTTTCTTTAAATTTTAATGTGGTAAATATTAATAAATAAATAGAAGTTCCTTGGGGTCCTCAATTTTTAAGATGTAAAGAGGGTCCTGAGGGAAAAAGGTTGAGAACCACTATTTTCAGGTCTTTAAGGTGATTTATACAAATTTATTTTCAAATGCTTTTAAATGTCTTTAGTTAATTTCGTTTGTTTTTGTTTTTGTTTTTTTTTGGGTTTTTTTAGTCTTGTAAGGAGAATAATAGCCCATACATTAAATTGAACTTTATGGGCCATGTGGCTTGTTGAAAGATAGTGACTGAATTACCAATGTTTTTTTATTCTTATCAGCTACAGATGAAACGGACTTCTAGTTAGTTTCCAGATTAAGTGTGGGAGAAAAGGAGTAATCCCCCTATCTACCACTATGGCTCTGTATTGACTGTAATCCCTTTCTTTTTCTGATTGTACCATTTTAGATGAATTGTTAACTAAGCATGGATCTGGGAAGGGAAAAAGCAAATGAGCTATGGCGTTAAACTCTTTCTGCCCCTCTTATACTCTCCCTTCCCTCGTACTCACAGGCATAGGTCATGGGGACTTATGCTTCCTGTCCAACTGTACTCTCTCCAAGCTCTGGAGCTGGCTAGGCCACTACTCCCTTCTCCTTTGGGTCTTTAGTGGATTAGTGGTCATGTGAGAATGTGAAATTAATCTTGTGTTTCAGTTTGATACCAATCAAAATAAAATACAGATCCCCCCCTTTTTTTTTAATTTATTTGACAGAGGGAGAGAGAGATCACAAGTAGGCAGAGAGAGAAGGGGAAGCAGGCCCCCCTGCTGAGCAGAGAGCCCAATTTGGGGCTCGATCCCAGGACCCTGAGATCATGACCTGAGCTGAAGGCAAAGGCTTTAACCCACTGAGCCACCCAGGCGCCCCCAGATTCCCTTTCTTGATAAAGCAGATAATGATTGACAGTTAAATTAGAATATGTCTCTTTTTTGTTGATTTAGGGATGTGAACCTTCAGGGCCACCAGCATGGCTGTGGCATCAGTATTTAATTGAGATGACCTCAGAGTAAATGGCCTCATCAGACATCTTAGACATCTTTGTTCCCACTGCCCTGTCCCCCAAATTCTTACTCTACCCTTTGAATTTCTGTCTTAAAGAAGTTGATGGAGTTAAGATAACACACCTCTCAGCAGCTATCTTTGCAAGTAGACTCAAGAATTGCTAAGAAAAAAAAAAATTGCTAGGAACTTATGCTACTGTCTTCTCTACCCACATTTTCTTGATAAACTACCCTTGATAAACTACCCTATGATGAGTCTTCTATGTTTCCTAGAATTTCAAGCAGAGATAAAATAGGCAACTTCCAGTTGACTTGGTACCTATGACATACCTATCTAGAGACAGTGTGGTTTCATGGGGAGAGGAGCATCCACCTGAGTGTTAGGAAGCCAGGGGTCGTGTTTTCACTCTTTCCTGTGTCATTTTAACACGAGTAAGCCACCTAACCTTCCCTGCTCCTCTAAGAAGGAGACCTCTGTGGAAAAGCTTTAAGATTAATCCTGGCTATGATTTCATTCTTGTACCTTCTGTAAAGAGTACAGGAACAAAAACTGTATAAAAAACTAAAAACCAAAACAATGACAGAACTGTCAGAGGCCCCCTTTAGATGATAATTAGAAATATGAGAAAAGAGCAATATACTTCTAGTAAAACTTCTGTAGCAGAATGTGTTCAATTGACTGTGAAGCAAGAAACATTGGTTAGGCAGTTTATAGTTTTATACCTATATGTTAGAGCAGTAGCTACTTCATCAAAATGAAGAAAAATAACATAAATGGACAGTAGCGTAAATACTGTATATTGAGCTCTCTTGATTGCTTAAAATTCACCTCTCCCAAGGGAATAAATAGAAATATTTCAGTGGGAAATCACACTGATTTGGGGGTTGTGTTGTGACTTCAGTATTTAAAATAGAATTATGAGTGCTTATCTGTAAAAAATTGCCATAAAGATACACATACCATATATATGTACATTTACACATCCACATACATTTGAGCTTTACCTACAGGTTGGGTGTCTATGTGTCTCTTGCTCTTTCTGTGCCATCTTTTAAACTCTGTGCCTTACTTCCCTCATTTGTAAAGTCACGATAATGATAATATATACTGTTATATATTGAAGAGTAAGGAAGATATTGCACACCATTGTTTAGCACATAGTAAGCATTCCCATGTTTATTACTGTTGTTACAGTGTTAGGATTATTGGCTTCCTAGTGGAATGGCAAAAACTGTGCTACAGCAGTTTGGGTCCTAACTCTATTTGCTATGCCTGCATACAGACTTTTCGAAATAATGCTCAACCATCTTTTTTAGCCCCAGGAAGTCTGGAAAGACAAAAACTGAATCAATCTAAAATTAATCTTAGATTAGTCTAACTGATTATTACTACTTCAGAATATGTTACACAAATTAAAATGAAGAGATGGTGGTTTCCCTCATTGGGTTTTCTTTCTTTTCTTTTTTCTATTTATTTTTTTTAAGATTTTATTTATTTATTTGACAGAGTACAAGCAGAGGGAGTGGCAGGGAGAGGGAAAGCAGGCTCCCTGCTGAGCAGAGAGCCTGACGTGGGGCTCGATCCCAGAATTCTGGGATCATGACCTGAGCCAAAGCCAGATGCTTAACTGACTGAGCCACCTAAGCGCCCCACTCATTGGGTTTTCTTAACTAAATCTCACATGTTCTGAATTCCTAGAACTGTGTTCATAACTCATTTTAAAAGAAGTTGAAATAAGGACTCAACACTTTCCAATATACTTCCATGGTAGAAGTTCTAGTTTCCCCCCCTCCCTCCTTCTAGCAAATGTATTGTCACTAAAATTGGAAAGGGATAGATTTGGGGGATGAAAAAATTATTTCTTTGAGTTCTTCAAAGTAAATCCAAGCATGCTTAGGCTTTGCCCATCCCCCACCTACCCTTATCAAGGTCTGGTGATTTCTTATGGAGAGCTGCTTCAATGAAGTTGTTTTTGATGTTCTTGGTATGTGACAAACATGGCTGAGAATTATGAAGTTAAAACTCCTGTTATATTCTTCCCCCAGATGTGAGAAGAAACATAAAGAAACCAATCATTTTGGATACTTCACATACCTATACTTCCCTCTTACCATTGAGATTAAGCTATAATGAAGTAATATTAGCAGTCTGCCTATAACATTAATATAGTCTTCTCTGCTGCATGATGACCCATGATCACTAGTAAAACCAACTGTTAATTTCGTCAGTCATTAGCATATTAGAGTAAGAGGGAGAAAATCTATGTTGAAAGACTAATAGCTAATACTAAGGGGAAATGGGAAGTTGTTTTTTTTTAAAAGATTTTATTTATTTATTTGACAGAGAGGAGAGAGATCACAAGTAGGCAGAGAGGCAGGCAGAGAGAGAGGGGGAAGTAGGCTCCCTGCTGAGCAGAGAGCCCGATGCGGGGTTCGATCCCAGGACCCTGGGATCATGACCTGAGCCGAAGACAGAGGCTTTAACCCACTGAGTCACCCAGGCACCCCGGGAAGTTGTTTAATGGGTAGAGTTTTAGCACTGCAAGATGAAAAAGTTGTAGAGACTGGTTTGTACAACAATGAATATACTTAACAGTACTGATCTGCACATTTAAAAATGGTTGTGATGGTAAATTTTTTTTGTGCGTGTGATGATAAATTTTGTATGTATTTTACCACAATTTTAAAAATAATATTTTAAATTAATAAAGAAAAATGTTAGAATGTTCTAAACTGGTCTCTATAGTTTTTATTGTGGATGAAAGTATTCCATGATCAAATTAAAATGTTGTATTTTAAAATACATTATTTTTAATTTTTTCTTTATTTCATAAATGTATTTATTTAAGTTCCAGTATAACTAACATACAGTGTTACATTAGTGTCAGGTGTACAATATAGTGATTGAACAACTCTGTACATTCAGAGCTCATCATTGTAAATGTACTCTCAATCCCCTTCACCTATTTTACCCATACCCCCAACCACCTTCCTTCTGGTAACTACCCGTTCTCTGTATTCAAGATTCTGGTTTTTGTTTGTTTGGTTTTTTATTGTCTGTCTTTTTTCTTTGTTCATTTGTTTTATTTCTTAAATTCCACATCTGAGTGAAATCATACAGTATTTGTGTTTCTCTGACTGACTGACTGACTGACTTCTTTTTTTACAGTGGGGGAGAGGGGGATGGAGCATGGAGAGAGAGAATCTTAAGCAGGCTCCACACCCAGTGCAGAGTCCAACATGGGGCTTGATCCCACAACCCTGAGATCATGACCTGAGCCAAAATCAAGAATTGGACACTTAACTGATTGAGCCACCCCAGTGCCCTGCTGACAGACTTATTTCCCTTAGCATTATACCTTCCAGATCCATCCATATTGTTGCCTATGGGAAGATTTCATTCTTTTTTTATGACTAATATTCCATTGTGTGTACCTGTATATGTCTACCTTTATCTATATCTTTATCCATTCATTATTGATGGACACTTGGGTTGCTTCCATTAAAATGTGTTAATATGATTTTTTAATAGACTTTATTGCCAGAGCACTTTTAGGTTCATAGTAAAATTGAGCAGAAGTTACAGAGTGCTGATATACGCCCCATCCTCACACATGCATAGCCTCCCCTCCCCCCTTAACAGCATACCCCACCAGAGCGGTACACTTACTGAAATTGATGACCTACATTAAACCTATAAAATTTTATGGGCTTTTTTTTTTTTAAGATTTTATTTATTCGACAGAGTGAGAGCACAAGCAGGGATTGAGGCAGGGAGAGGGAGAAGCAGGCTCCCCACTGAGCAGAGAGCCTGATATGGGGCTCAATCCCAGGACCCTGGGACCATGACCTGAGCCGAAGGCAGACGCTTAACCAACTGAGCCACCCAGGTGCCCCAAATTTATGAGTTTTTTGTTTGTTTTTGTTTTTAGAGAGGGAGAGCATGGGGGAGGGACAGAGAGAGAGAGAGAGAGCGAGAATCCAAAGCAGGCTGCACACCTAGCACGGAGCCTGATGAAGCCTGACAAGGGGCTGAGTCTCACAACCCTGAGATCATGACATGAGCCGAAATCAAGAGTCGGACACTTAACTTACTTGAGCCATCCAGGTGCCCCCAAATTTTCTATTTTAAAATGTATTCTTTGATTATACTCTGCAGAAGGAAGAAGAAAGTGCACCTCATTGCTTTTATACTGGGCTATTTGTATACTTCTAAACTTTTCTAATTGCCTGCAGTTAGGTATATATAGAAAGCATTTGAACTTAGGGATAGCTACATTATACATTTGTTTAAATATATATTTTTACTTCAGATAGTGTTCCAAATAGGACTCCTGAAATTGATAAATTGCGTTTGAGCTAATAAAATGGAAGTCCAGATCAAGTGTAAGAACAAATTCTATATTCTTGGTGTGTTATACCTACAATTATGATCTTAAAGATCAAAAGATCCTAAAGATTAAGAATCTTAAAAATGTTGGGGCGCCTGGGTGGCTCAGTGGGTTAAAGCCTCTGCCTTCGGCTCAGGTCATGATCTCGGGGTCCTGGGATCGAGCCCCGCATCGGGCTCTCTCTGCTCAACGGGGAGCCTGCTTCCCCCTCTCTCTCTGCCTGCTTGTGATCTCTCTCTCTGTCAAATCAATAAATAAAATCTTTAAAAAAAAAAAAGAATCTTAAAAATGTTTAATTCTGCTTCTAGGAATTCAACCTAAGGAAGTATGATAGAAGCCTGCTTAACCAACTCCAGACTATGCTCTCCATTCTCTTTGCAAATATGTTGAGTGATACCGCTGTTTTCTTATTCTGTGGTGTCATCCTACACTCTGCTTCAGCCAGTTCAAGTGGGCCTTGTCAATGCCCTCCAGCCACACACCACTGGGGGCACAGCGGTCATTGAACAAGTTGGGTTTATTACTCGTTGTAGAGAGGGAAAATGCATATATGAAATTATCGGGTATTTCAGTAGGAGTGTTCAAAAGGATTTATTATAGGATTTGGGCTTGTATTAGGTGATTTGGGGAAGGGTTTAAAGAAGAGGGTCTTTGCTCTGGATGGGATATTGGTAGGATGTGGGCTGATTCTTTGGGTTTCTTAATACTTATCTAGGAGGAAGGCTGAATAGACAGAGACTAAAAGCTGCACCTGTTGGAGAAGCAGCAGTCACCCCTGTCAGCCAGGAGAGGGGGATGTTTGGTATTTTGTAGGTTGCACAATGACCTTATTTTTTTGTCCAGACAAAATTTTGAAGTGTTTTTGTTTTGTCTCACTTTTTCATGGTCTCGGAGTGACCTTGTCTGATGTTGATGTTTTGTGAGATTGTTTACGTCCAACAGAAAAATAGCATGGCCTAGCTTCCCCCAGGCCTCCTTCAGACATCATTAAGGCCTAGCTGTCAGTGTCAAGCAGTTTCCAGATGTTAGGGGCTGCTTTTTTCTTCCTCTTAGTAAGAATCAGTTGAAACCTATTTATATCCACTGTGCTTTTTGTAATTATAGAATTTAATTAGATCACATATAAAACACTTAATGTAGAAAGAAAGGGATTATTTCAGTGAAAACTCAAACATTTTTGGAAAGACTTACTAAGGTGAATTGCTAAAAGCATTTTTTAAATTGTTATTGAATTAGGGGTGTGGGTAAAAGGCAAAAACAAGTAGGCCATTCAGAACACATTTTTACCAGAATTTTACTGATTGCTTTACAAGTATCTTCCGGTTCTCAGTCCACTTTAAAGAAACCCACATTGTAAATTGAAATGATATATCATAATTATGATATATAACAGTAAAGATGATGTGAAACTTTTTATCACCAAAGCCATACCTGCAGACAAGTTGACCTTGTAACAAAGATTAGTGAATTAATATACTTTGATGTTTTAAGGTAAAATAATGTTTGAGGCATGTATATGTTCTTTTTTTGATTCCTCACTCAAAGCAACATTTTAAATTAATCTACCAACTATAGTTCTGATTTTCAGGTAATAGGCTTTTACTATGCAAAAAAAAAGCTACATGAAGATTTAGGTGCAAAATTGTTCGTTAAAATTTATAATAGTAAAAAAAGAAAAAACCTAAGTGTTTATTAATGGAAGTGATGAAATTATAATCAAAAGGTGAAATAGTATATAGTTACTAAAAGTCATTTTTCAGAGACTATCTTTTAACAAGAAAAATGCTCATACAATATGAAATGTAAAGAGCAAATCACAAAACCAAATAAACTAAGACCAGAATTTTTTTTTTTTAAGACCAGAATTTTAAGAATGAATATGTAAAGAGAGAGTACATATATAATTTGGAAGGAAATGAACCAGGAAATTGACAGTTTACCCCAAATGCTGGGATTTCAGAGGTTTTAATTCTTTTTTTAAGATTTTATTAATTGACAGAGAGATCACAAGTAGGCAGAGAGTCAGGCAGAGGGAGAGGGGGAAGCAGGCTCCCCACTGAGCAGAGAGCACAATGCGGGGCTCGATCCCAGGACCCTGAGATCATGACCTGAGCCGAAGGCAGAGGCTTTAACCCACTGAGCCACCCAGGCGCCCCTTAAATTTTATTCTCTATGCTCTTCTATACTTTCCAGCTATTCTATGATGAGTATATAATTATTATTATTTTTGGTTTGTTTTGTATTTTTTTTTTAACAAGGGGAAGTACATTTCTTTTTTTAAAGTTAAAAAGAATAAAGTTTTTATTTAAATTCCGGTTAACATACAGTGTAATATTAGTTTCAGGTGTACAATTTAGTGATTCGGTGCTTCGATACAACACTTGGTACTCATCACAAGGGGAAATACTATTGGGTTGGTTTTTTTTTTAAGATTTTATTTATTTATTATTTGAGAGAGAGAGAGAGATTGAGAAAATGAGTGGGAGGAGGGGCAGAGGGAGAAGCAGACTCCCTGTGGAGCAGGGAGCCTGATGCAGGACTCAATCCCAGGACTCTGGGATCATGACCTGAGCCAAAGGCAGACGCTTAACTGACCGAGACACCCAGGCCTCCAAAGGGATATACTTTTTTTTTGCGGGGGCTGGGGGGGAAACTTTAAGAAGAGTCCCTGGATTGTCAATTTTAGAAATATATACCTGTGTTCATACCTGTGTGGCTCTTTCCTCAGTGTGTTTCATTCAGTGATGGGAGCTCGCTGCAAGAGAAGCTTTATGTTCCCAAATGAGAAAAAAAAGCAAAAGCACGGGCATGATTTTTTTTAGATTGAGGCTCCTATGGATTTAATTGACAGGCTAATGTTTCTGACTTCTAAGTCCTAATGTAGACCTTCTCTGTGAATTAAGCTTTTGCTGATTGCTCTAACCCCCACTCAAAAGCAAAAGCTCCTTGTTTGTACTCTGTTAGTGTTTACCATGCTTTGTTTAAAACAAAACCGGTGCATGTGTCTTTCTCTTCCACTAGCCGTACTACACTGCATGGTCCTTGGAAGGAAAAAGGGAATGGCCACCTTTGTATTAATAGCTATACCTTTGTTCCTCAGTAATTGGCTAAATGTCTTGAACAAATGTATGGTAGTAACCCCCACAATACGAAGATTTCCTGAAGGAGTATGTCTTAAAGTATCAGAGTTAATAGTGGAAAAAAAAAAATGTTCTTGAGGGCCCTCTCTAAATCCTAGCAGTCTCTGAAGAGAATCAGTGACAGGAAAGCCAACCTTTCAACAGCAGGCTTTGCATTTCGCCTGATGATTCTGGACTGTTTTCACAGTAGAACCATGTGTGAGCATATAAATTAATGTAGCCATTTTGGAAAGGCATTTGGGCAATATGTCTATCAAATCGAAAATGCATGTCACCATTGCATTTCTAGGAATTTACCCTCCAGATATACTTTCACAAACTAGACAATCATATATGGAGAGATATCCTTATTTAGAATATTGTTGTTAATATGTTTCTCAATAGGAGAGTGACTGGAATATTATCCTGCCATTTAGAATGAGATAGATCTATTTGTATTGATGATGATGATGATGATGGCTGTCCTTTTATTATTTATTATTTTTATAAGTAGGCTCTACACCCAGCATGGGGCTTGAACTCACAACCCTGAGATCAAGAGTCGCATGCTCTATTGGCTGAGCCAGCCAGGTGCCCCAATAATGACTGCTGTTCTTTTTATCTAATAATTCTTATAACGACTATATGGAAGGCACTATTATTATCTACATTTTGTAGATGAGAAACTGAGGCACAGCGGTTAAATAATTTGCCCATCACTCGTAAGGGGCAGACCTGGTATTTGAATCCAGATAGTTTGAGGTTAAAACAGGCTGTACTCTTAACCTCTAAAATGTATATCCTCCTTTCTACTCACGGAGAAAGATCAAGATATATATTATTGCTGGTGGGGAGGGCAGAGAGAATCCCAAGCAGGCTCCACACCCAGCGTGGAGCCCAACTCAGGGCTCCATCTCACAACTCTGAGATCATGACCTGAGCCAAAACCAAGAGTAGGTCTCCCAACCGACTGAGCCACACAGGTGCTCCAAGATATATATTAAATGAAAAGCCAAATTGAATGCATAGCATGCTGCCATTTGTGTCTTAAATCTTTTGAAAAGTGACAGCACACACCAGAAAGATCTAAAAGGAACAACAGTGGCTTCTTACAAGGAAGGAATGGATACCCTTTCACTTTATATCTTTCTCTCGTGTGTGTGCTTTAATAATGGGCATATATAACTTACAAATTTTTAACTAAAGTAAGTATCTGATCTTTTGAAAAACTGTAATACTTATAATGAAGACAAGCTGTAGTCATAAGTCACGAATGCTTAATCCCTCTCTCCTTACCTGCTTCAGTATAGAGTTCCCCTTATTCTAATATCCTCTCACCTCTAATATCCTCTCAGTTCAGGCTAATAGCTTTCTTCAAAATTCACTTCCACTGGGATTCATTGTTTACTTGAATTTGCTGTCCTTAAGTTTTTGATTGACATTGTACCTTATTTTTGTATTTTATTCCTTTAGATCACCTACATTTTTTATTGTTTCCCAAAGGATTTGAGACTGCTTATTGTAAGATATAATTACAATTATAGAAGCTAGAGGCACTTGGGTGGCTCAGTTAAACGTCTGCCTTTGGCTCAGGTCATGATCTCAGGGACCTGGGATCGAGCCTGCTTCTCCCTCTCCCTCTGCCTTCCACTCTCCCTACTTGTGCACTCTCTCTCTCAAATAAAACAAACAAAAAAACCCCAATTATATAAGCTAATATAGTTCTACAGTTGAGGAGTAAAATCAACTTTTTTTCCTGGAAGTAGGAAAAAAAAATTCTGAGTTCAGTAGTTCTTGTGATTTGACAGAGCACGTAATCATTTTGTTTAAAAAAAAAATTTTTTTTTTCTTTTTCTAAATTCTGAGAAAACATCTTTCATGGGCCCTTTTATGCAATTTATACTTTTCCAGTTGTCTGTTGTTTTTGTCTATCCAACTAAATTATAAGCTTCCTTAGGACAAATTCCATTTCATTCCATACTATTTTTGATTTATCTATACCTAGAAAAATGCCCTTAATATAGTTGAAATTATAAATTAAGCAACAACTGCAACCCAGCTACATTTCAAAGATTATGTTATTGGTGCTTCTCAAAGATTCGGTCTTTGAGCAATTTAGAAATTGATACTACTTTCATTCTTAGCAGGGAATCTATTCTGATCACCCTCAAAAATCACAATTCATTTCTTAGTGGGTAGATTTTACCAGGTTCTTTTGTAGCCCCTACATACTGAGTGTGCAATGTAAAGAGAATAGGAAATTTGTTGGAACTTGTGTTTTTGATAGTTAAATATTTTTAAATAGGGCCTATAGCTTTCAACCACATTTTTCTTTCTCTTAGGCCAAGTTATCAAGGCATGGGACATTGGGGTGGCTACGATGAAGAAAGGAGAGATCTGCCATTTACTCTGCAAACCAGAGTATGCATATGGCTCGGCTGGCAGTCTCCCCAAAATTCCCTCGAATGCAACTCTCTTTTTTGAGGTAAGTATGTGTGCGATGTTGCCTTGTTAGCATCTGTGCTACTATAGTGCTGGCTCTGAAGCAACAGGCAGTGGGACAAGGAGCTAGGCTTGCTATTGAGAACCAGATCCAACTTATTTATTTTGGAGCTTGGCTTCTTGAATTGTTTCCCACAAACCCAAGGAGTGTTGCCAGTGCTTTCTTAGAAACGTGTTTCTGGCACAGAAAGGTCATATCCAAATAAACAAAAAACACCAGGCTTAAGAAATAAAGGTTCTGGTCAGTGGTGTGAGTATAACACATACTCAAAATTGACCAGGAGACAGGTTGGAAACGGGGGAGGTAAGTGTTGAAGTGTACCTAAACCAAATTGTAAGGTAGTCTCATATTATACAGGTTTACTGTTGGTCACAGATCTCACTCCTTCATTAGAAGCAGTGGGTGGTGATAATGTTATTCACCCTGTGTCGAATTAGATATATTTGTCCAAATCTGATTAAAAAAATTAAGGGAGGAAATGCCTGAAACATCATAACTAGGTAAAAAACACCTTTAGTTGGTTGTAGGCCTGACTCATAAGATTTATTTTTACATTTAAAAAGGGAATTCCATGAATCTGGGGTGGAAAGGTGGTGGCCTTTAGAGTCAGACAAAACAGTTCTGGGCCAGCACCTTGTAGTTCTGGCTTTTTGCCCACAAAGCAGCTTTCCTAGTATTTCCTGTCTGTCTCTGCACCGCAGCCCCACAGGATGCAGTCCTAGACATTGTCATTACGTGAAGGCTCTTTCCAGGTATTGAAAGTGCAGTGTTCCTTTTTTCCTACTTTTCCAATAACTGAGATGCATAGATAAATATAAAAGAGTTTCATTTTGTAAAATGAAAGGAGAATTGGTTGCCCTTGTCTTTAAGTATGTTCTGTTGGCTCTGTTTGGTCTTTTCTCAGCCAGATCCTTTTTTCCTTTCTAGATTGAGCTTCTTGATTTCAAAGGAGAGGATTTATTTGAAGATGGAGGCATTATACGAAGAATCAAACGGAAAGGAGAAGGATATTCAAACCCGAATGAAGGAGCAACAGTAGAAAGTAAGTATTGCTGTGACAACAATACTTAGTCCTTAAAAGTTGGGTTCCATTTATGGGGATAAAATGGAGATTTCTTTCTTTCTTTCTTTTTTTTTTTTAGATTTAATTTCTTTATTTGACAGAGAGAGAGAGATCACAAGTAGGCAGAGAGGCAGGCAGAGAGAGAGGGGGAAGCAGGCTCCCCGCCGAGCAGAGAGTCCGATGTGGGGCTCGATCCCAGGACCCTGAGATCATGACCCGAGCCGAAGGCAGAGGCCTTAACCCACTGAGCCACCCAGGTGCCCCTGGAGATTTCTTTCTAAAAATCTGTTTATAGTAATAAACAAATATAGCCCAAGAATAGTTTCAAATTCAACATTTATTAAATAGTGACTTTATTTGGTAAATATTCATCCAACATGTCCATGCCAGGTACTGTGCCAGCTTCTGTAGACCCTGAAAGTAAATAGGAGGTAATCCCACCCATCAAGTCCAAGTCTGTGGACTCCTTCATGTGCCAGCAACTGTGTTAGCTGCCTTACATATTTATTCATTTATTTCTCCCAATAACATTATGAGGTAAGATTTATTATCCCCAGGTGAGAAAAGTAAGTTCAGGGAAGTTACATATATTGCCCAAGGTTATGGAGTTACTAAACAGAGCAGTTAGACTGTAGTGCACTTCAGAACTCTCAAACCCGTATCACTGGCTTTTCTCAAAATGAAAAAGTTTGTTTTAGTTAGATCAAAATTGGATAAAATTGTTCATTTATTCTAGGAGATCTGGGTTCAAGTTCTGCTTTGCCATTTATTGGATGACTTAAAGCTATTCCATTTTTTTATTTGCTAAGTTGGGGTAAGGATGTACCTGATCACTCTTCCTCCCTCCCAGAGCACATTCTACAGACCATCATGTACTCCATTTGTCATCATGTACCCTATACTATGATCAGTGCTTGCCCCTTTCCCCAGTATACAGCTTGAAGACAAGAATCTTTTTTCATCTTTTTGTTTCCAGCATCACCTACAGTGTCTTACACGCATTTGATGTTCGGTAGATGCTCTCTACGTGGATAGATAGATGTTTGAAAGATGCCATTCACTGAACTGATGTACTTTAAAAAAGAGAGTTGTGAGAAAACATGGAAAAATACTTCCACTAAGAAAACAATCAGCACTAAACAAAGATGGCAATATGAACTATGATAAAAGTTTATTTTATATAAACTTGTTATTTTATTTAAATATTTTATTTAAAATAGAGAGTTCATTTGGAACGGTGAACTAGAATGGTTGATTTTCTTATCTTTACCGTTGTTTGTACTATTTGAGACCCATGTTTCATTTCTGAGAGTCTGGCAAATTAGTTCACATTGAGTTACTTATTTAGTTGGAAACAATTATAAATAGTATTGCTGTACTGTTGGAGTTGAAATGTTTAGATAGCTATTATCATGGTAACTTTTGGAATAAATGAAGAGGAGCTCACATGTTGGAGAAATAGCTAGACCAGGAGTCAGAGATAGGATTCTGGCTTTAGCTGACTCTAACTAGCCCTTGCCTCTCTGGTGTTAGCTTCCTTCCTTTCCAGTGACACAGGGGTAGACATCTTGATTTGTAAGGTCCGACTAGCCCTGAACATTCCATGACAGAATTCTAAATATTTAGGAAAGTTACTAAAATTCTAAATATTTAGGAAATTCTAAATATTTAGGAAAGTTCCTAAATATTTAGGAAAGTTAAATATTAGGAAATATTTAGGAAAATTACCTTTAGCAAGTACATAAAAGGTTATCTGTAACATACATTTTAATTTTTTATTATGAAAATTTTCAAACATATATAAAAATAGAGATTTTTTTCCCTTATGGTATAGTAACTCCCCAAACTCAACAACTTAAAATGTATATTTTTAAACTGGAAGTTTTGGCATCCAAAATAAAAGGAAAAACTTTTCCCAATTATTGACAGTGCCACAAAGCCACCACTGCAGAGTTAACTTTGGGGCAGGCTAAATTAAATCAGATCTTGCTTTTAGTAGTATTTTCAGTGGGAGTCTTTATTTTTAGCTTTCTGTTTTAAAATAATTTTCAGCTTAGAGACAAACTGTAAAACTAGTACAGAGAATTTCTCCTATATGCTTCACCCAGCTTCCCCTAATGTTCACATCTTCCCTCACCACGGTACATCTGTCAAAAGTCAGGAAATTAACCTTGACTCAATACTATTAACTGTTCTGCAGATCTTATGTAAATTTCATCAGTTCCCACATCGATGTCCTTTTTCTGGTCCATGGTCAGATTCAGGATCCACCATTATTGTATTTAGTCCCTCTAATAGTAGCCTCTCCAGTCTGTGACAGTTGATAAGTCTTTCTGTGATTTTCATGACTTTAACACTTTTGAAGACAACTGGTTGATTATAGAATATACTTCAGTTTGGCTTTGTCTGATTAGATTGAAGTTACACATTTTTTGAAAAATACCATATAAGTGATGTTGTGCCCTTCTCAGTTCTTCATTATTGGGAGGTACGTGTTAGTGATGATATTAACTTGGGTCCCTTGGTTAAAGTGGGGTCTGCCATGTTTCTCCTTTGTAAAGTTCCTATTTTTGCCTTACTAAGTATCTCATTGGGAGAAAACTACTAGGAGACCATGCAGAGATCTTTTACATCACACCTTCACATCCTGATTTTAACGTCCATGAATGAGTTTTGTATGCAACAGTTATTACTGTAGTACTTGCCTAGTAGTAATTTTTTTTTTTTTTCTAGTAGTAATTTTTTTATTTCCATTGTTGTTCTACAATTTAATTGGAATTCTGCTATAAGGAAGAGCTGCCTCTCCTCCCCTATTTATTCAGTTATTTTCAATAGTGTGGACTCATGGGAATTTATTTTATTCTGTAGGTTATTATTCATTGCTATTCTTTTTTGTTGCTCAAATTGTCCTAGGTTTGGCCATTAGAAGGTTCTTTTCAATGTACCTTCTTTGATTTTTAAGCACTTCCTTACTTTTTTTTTTTTTTTTTTTTTTTTTAAGATTTTACTTATGAGGTGCCTGGATGGCTCAGATGGTTAAGTGTCTTAACCTTCAGCTCAGGTCATGATCTCTGGGTCCTGGGATTGAGCCCCATGTCAGGCTTCCTGCTCAACAAGGAGTGTGCTTCTCCATCTCCCTCTGCCTCTCCCCCCGCTTGTTTTCTCTCTCTCTCTCAAGTAAATAAATAAAATCTTTTTAAAAATTATTTTTAAAAAAGATTTTATTTATTTTAGAGAGAGCAAGCGGGGGGGGAGGGGCATAGGGAGAGAACCCCAAGCAGACACCATGCTAAATGCAGAGCCCAACCCAGGGCTCAGTCTCATGACCCCGAGACCATGACCCTAGCTGAAACCAGCAGTTGGACGCTTAACCAACTGAGCCACCCAGGCGCCCCAGTACTTCCTTACTTTTGGCACAAGATGCTCTAGGCTCATTTTGTAACTTCCTTGCCCTGGGGCTGGAATCAGCTGATTCTCAGAGGAGCTCTGATTTCTTTCATTAGAGAACGGTATTTAGAAACCAAGATCCGGGTGCTAGATACAATCACACTATGGAATATTATTGCTTCTAGAACCTCTTAAGCAGACAGAGCTAGGAAATATATGTGCTTCAATATGCATCTATACACAACTACATATATTCTTTCTCAGTCCGTATACATATTACAAACTGTGAGTACATACTAACACTTCCCGTTCCAGTCCAACACCACAGGTTCATTCTCACCTTCTCCCTTTGCTATTTAAAACTGCTTTCTCCAGCAGTAAGAAACCTTGCTCTCATTATCCTCAATATGTTTGCTTAATTGTAGTTTATACAGAAAGTAGTTTTAGAATTGCTAACCCACACCCTGTGAAAAACAAACTTTCTAAATATAGGAAATATTTGTGTATAGTTCCTTTAGTCATGAGCCTTAGAGCATACATTCAAAACACTGCTTTCCAACTTAGGTTAGTTCTTTTTCCTCACTCCCTTCAGTGTGGTTATGCTATTCCTTTATAATGCAGTTATATTCATTTGTTATGTTTGTGTCCCGCACACACTGGTTGATGTTAACTATTTATTTGTGTTTGGGGTAGATGAAACATTACCATGATCCTAAACTATACAAAAAGATATACACAGAAGTGTTTCCCCCCCCCCCCCCCACTACCCTGTTCCCATTTCCCCGTTATTTCCACCTTCCTTCCTACCTACCTCCTTTGGCCACCAGTCACATTAGCTCCTGGTTTATACTTCTTGTATTTCTTCTGCAGAAATGAGCAGGTATCTGTTTTTTTTTTTTCTCTATTATATCCCCTTCCCTTAACATTACTATCAATAGATTTTTAAAAATATTTGATTAATTCTTTATCTCATTTTACTTTTTCTGTTTCCAAATATCTTAAGAAAGGGTAAAAGGATTTTACTTTTAAAGGAAAGGATTGTACTTTCCTGGGAAATTTTAGAGTAGATGGTTTATTTTTACTTTTTCTCCCAAAAGCCCTTTTTGGTTTTCTGGAACAAATCATTTTTATAAAAATGTATTTTCACTTATCAAGGGTAAGGTGTCCTGCTTTCCCTCTTTGAAACAAGTTCACCATGTGTGGGAGGAAGACAGAAGGTTGACTCTGTCCGAAACCACGATCACCTTGTTCTTTTGGAAAAGTCTCCTCGGTCTTTACCATTTTGCCTTTTCTGCTAGCATCACCTATACACTTAGATTCAAGGCCAGGAAGAAATCCCAGAACTAAAGCCAGTTCTGCAGTGAAGGAGAATAGGAGACAGTGATGATCCATCATATATCATTATAGACACACAAGAATTAGAGCGTGCCTGTCACTTCTGTGTAAAGGGACAGTGAGGAGTCGGGGAGGGACACACAGCTTTTGGAAGTGATAGACTTGAATTCTGAATGTTGGAATCACTACTTGATATTCTTAGGCCTTCAGACAAGTTACTTGACTACCTTGGGCATCCAGATTTGTCATCTGCAAAACAGAAATGATAATCTTTTACACCCACACAGGTTGTTGTGACAGTTAAATGAAGAAAGTTGCCTAGTATAGGACATTTAATTTCTTTTTTCTACCCTCTGTATTCTGCTTATATAAATTGTTTTGCTTCCTGAAAGTAGATTTAAGGAAGGAAATCCTTGACTCCTCTTTATCTTATATCCTACATCCAATTCATCAGCAAATCCTTTTGACTCTACCAGGGTTGACCTAGAACCCCTGACTAATTTGTCTTTGTTAACAGCAGTCTTCAAATTAATTTTATAGCTTCTTAATACTAATTGTACCTAAATACTTTTCTCCAGGCTGTTGGTTTGTTTGGTTTTTGAAGAATAAAGTTATGGACTGAATCAAAAGGCTTTTACTGAATTATGAACTTTTGCTTCCTGTTAATTATTTTGTATGTGGAAGAGGAGAGAACTTATGTTAGTTGACAGGATTTATTTTTCCTCAAAGAATTTTTTTTTTTTTAAGATTTTATTTATTTGAGAGAGAGAGCATAAGCAGGGGGAGGGGCAGAAAGAAAGGGTGCGAAGCACCGCTGAGCAGGGAGCCGGACACAGGGCTGGATCCCAGGACCCTGGGATCATGACCTGAGCTGAAGGCAGATGCTTAATTGAGCCACCTGGATACCCCTCAAAAAAAATTTTACCCTCTCTGTCAGGATCCTAATAATTGCAGATCAATTTTTAGATTCTGTTCCAGTGTGCTTTTTCTTATGTCAATTAAGATGACCATCTTGTAATTTTTCTTCAATCTTGTTCTTTTTCCATTAAAAAAAAAGTCACAGTGTTCTAAGGTAGTCTATTTGACAGTGGGATGATGAGTGATACTTGAGTCATCATACTTGAGTTGCCAGCAGTAGCTACATTGTTACCTTTAAGCTTTGCTTTCTTAGAAATCTAATCTGACATGAGGCTCTAAATAGCTACCACTCCTTCTTCCCCAAGTCCAGTCTTTCACATTTTTTGACTTGTTAATTTCAGTGCTTAGAGTAGACACATCAAAATGCTGGCTGTTCATGGCTCTCTTGCCTCACAGTGCCACATTTGAATGCAAAAAATGTAGACAATCGTCAGTGTTTTCAAATATGAACATTTCAGCAGAGCCATCTGCAGGATTCAGTTTGTTGGAATACCCTTCCTTCTCACCTCCTTTCCCTATCCAAATCCCACTGAATTCTTAAGAGATGGGCAAGGAGTTTGGAGAATGATTTAAAAAAAAGAGTAAGAAATCCATAGTCGTGCTGGAAAATGGAATACAGGAAGTGGATCAGAAATTATAAAGAATTTCTGGAATAAAGTAGATAAAATTCGACGGATGGAAACTAGACTTAGGAAACCCAACTCAAAACAGGTGTAGAGAAGATCTCTTCAGAGGTACATACCATTCTTCTCAACAAATTTGGGCAGAACTCCAAGCTCACAGTCAGCTGGTGCAAGGGAGCCAAAGCAGGCTATGGGGCAATCATCAGGTTTGTTATAAAACAATATGGAACAGCTGGGGCAGTAAACTTTAGTAGCAGTACTCAACTTTGGCTGAATTTAGAATTACCTGGGAAGCTTTTAAAATCCTGATGCCCAGACCAGTTAAATAAGAATCTTAAATCTCACAGGCTGGAATTCCAGGCACACATTTTTAAACTCCCTGGGTGATTCTAATTTGCAACCAAGGATTGAGAATTGCTCTAGGGTCTGGCTGTGTCTTTGCTCCTGGGCTAAAGTCAGTAAGGCCAGATTTCTAAAATAAAATAGGGATCTGCCTCAGAAGACTCCATGTGTTAGGACTTGGACTAGAGAATGAGGACATATTGAACTGCTTGAACTTTTAAAGCATATTCGGAGGGGGAGAAAAGTGAAATAGCTTTGCGGAATAGTAAATAGGCTCAAGTGTTTTGCTCCCGAAGTAAGACCTTTTCATATATCACAGCTGGGGAAAGGTATCCCCAGACTTCATGGGAACATTGTGCTCAGCTCATAGTAAGTACTCCGTAAATATTTCTGGAATCTCCACCCCTAGATTCCCACAATCAGCCCACCCCTTTGGGGAAAAGACTACCATGGAAATGTATCTAACTGCTTAGAAAAACTGTGCCAGATACTGACAACCATTTGATCTTTCTGAATCCTTCCTTTATAATATGACCAGATAGGGGCACCTGGGTGGCTCAGTGGGTTAAGCCTCTGCCTTCGGCTCAGGTCGTGATCTCAGGGTCCTGGGATCGAGCTCCGCATCAGGCTCTCTGCTCAGCGGGGAGCCTGCTTCCCTGCCCCCCCTCTGTCTGCCTCTCTGCCTACTTGTGATCCCTCTCTCTCTCTCTCAAATAAATAAAATCTTTAAAAAAAAAAAAAAAATATATATATATATATATAATATGACCAGATAACAAAGAAATGTCAGCAAGTGCCCATGAGAAAAAGAAGCACCAAGATCGACTAAGAAGAAATAGAAGAGAACTATTATTACTGGGGCTCCTGGGTGGCTCAGTCAGTTAAGCGTCCAACTCTTGATTTCAGCTTAGGTCATGATCTCAGGGTCCTGGAATCAAGCACCATGTTGGGCTCAGCACAGAGGTCTGTTTGTCTTTCTCCCTCTGCTCCTCCTCCCCCTACCCCTATGCGAACACTCGCTCTCTATCTCAAATAAATTAAAAATCTTAAAAAAAATAAAATACTTATTACCGTCTTCAGAAAACCCAAAGATATGGAAGGTGGAAGAAAGAAGATAGGAATGAAAAATCAAAGATAGACCAATTGAATCTAATCAAACATGTGATAGAAGAAAATTTCCTAGAGAAGATAGAAGAGCCTTAAGAGCTGAAAGGGCCAGTTGAGAGGGGCCTACAGCAGTAGAGTGCTTTTTCCCCTAGATACATTCCGGTGAATTTCTTAATCCACAGCTTAAAAGAAAATTTTGAACTTTTCCATAGAGGAACAAGCTCTATGCAAAGGCATGAGAATCACAATGACATCAGACTTAATTCACAACACTAAATACTACATGACAATGCTTTAAGCATCGCGACTCTGAGTATTTTGAACCTAGAGTTGTATACTCAGCCGATTCCTTTAAGTAGAATAGAACAAAATTAACTTTTTGGAATATGCAGACTTGTGCCCTTTTTGAAAAAAATACTGTAGGATATACTGAAATATCACAAAAAAATAAAACCAAGAAGTGAAGACTTCAAGGCATAAGCAACATTAGTGAGCAAAAAAGTAATTTCTATAACATGTCAGTAAAGTTGGATGCATTTATCTTGACAGACCCCTGAAATGGCAAAACTATAATACAAGTAATAATAGTTTAAGAATCTGGAACTAGGTTCTGGATCATTTCAACAAAATGCAGTGCAGATGGGAAATGGAGAGGGGAGGCAAAATTGCCGAAAATGAATTTCTTGGGGCACCCCGGTGGCTCATTCAGTTAAGTGTCCAACTCTTGATTTCGGCTCAGGTCATGATCTCAGGGTGGTATGATCGAGCCCTGCATTGGGCTCATGCTGGGCATGGAGCCTGCTTGAGATTCCCTCTCCACCTATTTTAATACTCTGCCTCTCCATCACTATCCCCCCTCTCACATGCTTTCTCTCTCTCTCCCTCTCTCTTTCTCTCAAAATAGATAAATATAAAAAACCAAATGGTACCAAAAATTGGAAATAGAGGAATGATTTCATGTATGCCCATGTTGAGATCTGATAGAGCTATGAGGGTTTTTTTAATGTTGTTTTTCATATGCTTTTGAAGTATTCGTGAATGTCCTGGTAAATTTTGTCCAGTAAGAGAGAGCAAATTCTTGAAACCACTTTATTATATGTTTTCACAAAATAATGTAGTGTGACACTTGGTCTAAAATGGACACTGTTTATTCTTTCAAATATCTTGAATTTATGTAGGTCCTTCTTAAAAGGCAGCTTCAAGTCTTCAGGTAGAGTAAAATCTTAGTAGAAAATGGCCCTTTTGTTATTTAAAAAATCCAACCAATGGATCGTTTATTTTAAAATAGTATTAAAAGACAGAAGCTCCATATCAGTAAAAAATTTAAATAGCTCTTGGAATTTTTTTAAGATTTTATTTATTTATTTGACAGATCACAAGTAGGAAGAGGGGGAAGCAGGCTCCCTGCTGAGCAGAGAGCCCAACGTGGGGCTTGATCCCAGGACCCTGAGATCATGACCCGAGCCGAAGGCAGAGGCTTTAACCCACTGAGCCACCCAGGTGCCCCTAGCTCTTGGAATTTATTAAAAATAGGAGTACCGACTAATATTCAAAAAGGAAAATTCCCATAAGTGAGTGAAAATTACTACCATTTTCCTTAATGCCCTGTTTTCAAATTAATCGTTAAGTAAATATTTACTTTCTGGCCTTGAGCTGTGTGTTAGGCACTGTGAGGTACAAAAGAAGTGTAAGACATTGCCTTTGCCTGCCTACTTTGAGTTTTATTCATACTGCGGCAGTGCTCTCTGTGGAGCCATTAAGTGGCTTCTCGAACCAAAGTCCAAAAACATGTTTAATCTGGTATAATTTACCACTGGTTGCAGGAGAATAATCATAGCTAACTTCCATCGAGTTCATCTCTGGGTATCACAGTGTCCTCACAGAGTAGGTACCCTGACATAAGAATGAATGAATGCCAGGTGTTGGGCTAAAAGCTTCCATTCGGGCCCTGATTTAATCCTCTCTGCAATTACTAGTTAGCTAGTATTGTTTTCCCTAGTTTGTGGATGGAGAAACCGAGCTGCAGATAATTTGGATGACCTTGCCCAAAGCCACAACTGTTAAGTGGCAGAATGGGACTGGAAGCCAGGTCTGACTAAAGTGCTCTCCCCGTGTAAAGACAGGAGTGGAGTGGATTTGTGTCAGTGTAGAATTTGTTACTTTACGTACGGTCCCTATTTAGACTGAGATCTATCATCTCTCATCCATTTGCGTGGATTCTTCTAGTCAGGTTAGCCGGGGTGTATGCCTGCCCTCAGTTAGCATCCGCCCCTCGGTTC
The DNA here is from genome assembly GCA_028534135.1 of Potos flavus. NCBI lineage: Eukaryota > Metazoa > Chordata > Mammalia > Carnivora > Procyonidae > Potos > Potos flavus. The sequence continues at coordinate 102,738,687 of CM052886.1, forward strand.
TGTCAGCGATCGCACGGTGGTATTTGGTCATCTCGCACAGTAGAAAGTGGTGCAGAGGAGGAAGGAGGCAGTTTGGGGGAAATCTGACCACCATGCTTGATGGGAACAGTTTCTCTTCTAATCAGTGATTAATGTGCCTCTCCTGATTTTAGAACTCCATCTCTGTTTCCTTATTTGCCTTTTCAGGGGGTCATTAAGAATCCACTGTCTCTTGGATGTTCTGCTCTATTAGGCAGGCAGGGAGAAACTCATTTGGCATGAATTAGGCAGCAGAAGAAACCCTTGCCATGTGGGAGTAACCTCTCACAACCTGGTTTTCTCTGGCCAGATGACTGGTCTTGTCTAGTAGTAAAGCCATTACAACATTCCCATTCAGATCCCCATGACCCAGTAATTGTTTGGGGAATGAGTGCAAAGCTATCAGACACCAGCTACTATAATTAGAAAAGGGAAAAACAGACACTTACCAGAGCTAACGTCTTTAGGCTGGAGCATTTACGGCACATTTTTTTTTAGATTATGGAGCCTCCTTCTCAGTTTTGCTTCCTAAAATACAAACTCTACAGTTTTTGGGTTCTCGCATTCCAGTTTTTGTTACTGCAGTACACTCTCTTTCCTTTTCCCCCCCTATTTTAATCGGAGTACAAATTGCTGTCAGCACATCGAGTTCATGTGCCAGCCACATTCAGAACAGGGTGTTCTGTGCTCTTCAAAACAAAATTGCTCTAGGGCAGTAAGAGAACAATAAGTCAGAGCTCCAGTTTAAGTGATGTTTTGCAGCAGACCCGGCTTACTTGATGTGGTTACACTCGGATTGCGCAGCAAAGCTCGGGTAATTTCATTTGGTTTGACTTCATTGGGTTTGGAGGACCTCCCCCCTCCAAGTTCCATGGACTTGAAGTCAAGAGAAAATGTTGTTCCTTTTTGTGTCTTTTTTTTTTTTTCTCTACCGAAAAAGCCCTAAGTAGAAGCATCCTGTATGTACTTTTATTCTCTTTGGGCACGTCATAGATCATTTACTTCCCGTAAATCATGCCGGTTGGAATTAGCAACAGACCTCCTGAGCCCTAGAGGCCGAGCTCCCAGTGAGTCATGATGGTTATTATTAAATATTTATTAAGTGAGTATTTGCACTAAGAGATGCAAGGTCAAAAGCAACCACAGCTCTTCCTTAGCCAGAGCTGCCACAGTTCTTTGGTATCGATTGTTGAGACAATTAAAAAAAAAACAAAAACAAAGCCCGAGCACTGGACCTGGAGGAGTCAGGCCCATTTGATCTGTCACCGTGAAGGGGGCCCCTGCTGTGGCGGTCGGTGGCGTTTCTGTGGCCCCAGGGTGGTGTGTGAGTTCTTGTCAGCAGTCTTGTAGAACTTGTCACACCAGTGTTCTGAGTTTAGAAACCAATTAACAGAGAGATAGCCTTTGCTACTTGTAGATGTAAAGAATCAATGGGTTAGGGGACACCTGGGGAGCTCAGTGGGTTATGACCCTCTGCCTTCGGCTCAGGTCATGATCTCAGGTAGCTGCGATAGAGCCCCACATCGGGCTCTCTGCTCAGCAGGGAGCCTGCTTCCCCCTCTCTTTCTGCCTGCCTCTCTGCCTACTTGTGATTGCTCTCTCTGTCAAATAAATAAATAAAATCTTAAAAAAAAAAAAAAAAGAATCAATGGGTTATATACCCCCCAAGCCTGCGATGCCTTCTCTCACCCTGACATTCCAGATGAAAAGGCTGTGGTTTTCTGTGTACATATGAACTGGGGTGTGTGTGTGTGCGCGTGCGCACGCGTGCGTGCGTGTCTCAGTTGAAGATTTGATGGCACTGTAGGTAGTGTTCAGGTCCAACTTAGAAGAGTTAGATTTACCAAAAATAAAAAAAAAAAAAAGATTAGTCCATATAAAAGTTAATAAGTACGAGAGTCATTGAGGATTTTTACCTTCCTACCAGGTAGCCATAAAAATTGGTTCTGTCATTTATTATCTCTCTTAGCCAGCTGCTTTCATTATAGTTGCTTGCCTTCCATATAATTCGTAACTTTTTTGGCTTGCTTGTTTCACTTGTCTTTCCCAACACTTTTATCAGTAGCCAGTCTTTTTTTTCCCTAACATGATGGGTTGTCCCATTGTAAAGAGAACTTCTGAAATTATTTATATAATTTTAACATCAAGTACATGCATCAAGCTGAAAACTAGCCTAGGAAACTGACACATAGGCAGGAATCCTTTGCAGAGTCTTTGGATTTCCTGTTTTGAAAACACATTCAAACTCGATCAACCAAAAACCACAATGAATGTCCTGATAGTTTCCTCCCCGACTAAATGTACTCTCCTTTAGGGAGGAAGACACTTCTAACAATAAACCACAGACAGAAGAATCTGTCAGCTGAGTTGTGAAGTACTAGGATAAGTCTCAATACCTGAGAATATTCCTCAATTTGTGAGCTGAAATTCACTTTGCTCAGCAGTTTTTTTCTTTTCCATGAAAAGTATCATCGCATAGTCTACATCAAATATCTTGGGCAGATTTTAAAATATGTAAGAGCATAAACTTTTCAGAACTCTTAATTCCTTTAGCAACATCAGCTTTTATTTATTTTAGTAAAAATATCTTAAGCCTTAACACCCTGCAGAACCTCTCTAGATGTATCTGAAAATAATAAAGCTGTATTTATTTTGCAGATATTTTCCAATTCAAAAGAATTTTCAATATGCTATCAATTGATTGAGTTTTATATTATCTAGAGCATTCCAAAAGTGATTGTAATAGAGAGGATCATCTACATTTATGACTGTGGGACATAGAGCAAAATTCCTGTATATCAACTCCGCCCTGAGAGTCAGTGTATTTCTTGCCCTTGTTTGGAGAGTCACACCTCTCTCTAATTTGGCCCAGGCTTCTTGGACTCCATCCTACATCTTTGTTGGAAGCACATCAGGATGGTCTTACCCTAGTAAATCAGAAAAGGATAGAGAGCTTTATTTATTTATTTTTAAGATTTTATTTATTTGACAGAGAGAAAGAGAAATCACAAGTAGGCAGAGAGGCAGGCAGAGGGAGAGAGAGAAGCAGGCTCCCTGCTGAGCAGAGAGCCCGATGTGGGGCTCGATCCTAGGACCTGCGGTCATGACCTGAGCCGAAGGCAGATGCTTAACGGACTAAGCCACCCAGGCGCCCCAAGATAGAGAGCTTTAAAGCATTTTATTTACGTGAGCATTTACGTGACATTGTGGCTCTTGATGTCTATACTGCCACCGTTTGCTTTTCAGGGTTTCTCTAATTTTTCAGGCCTGGGCTTAAAGGTAACCTGATCAAATAATTAACTGCAGGAATTGGCTTTGAAGCTGGTTTTTGGCCTGTATCGGAGAACTGTATCACTGGGTCATACATAGATTCATAGAATTGCAGAGCTTCAGAGGACCTTTGAGATCATGTAATTCAAAAGTAGAGTAAGTTGGAATTGAATTTGTGTTTGGAAACTGATAATTGTCTCATGAAACAAGTATAACAATGAGTAATTTTTAGTCTCTCTAAAGTAAGTTAAAGTTAGAGAAACTGGTGTTAGAAAAGAAGCATTTTAGGAAATTGTTACATACGAATCTAGGCCATTACATTACAGAAGTTAGAATAAAGAATTTTCTTAGGAAAGACCAATTATTACATTGCTTGGTGACTACTGTGCTATTGCGTGAGCCGTCCATTTTTCTTACTGAGTTAAAGACCCAAATGGAAGAGAATGAATGTCTTTCATATGAAAAGTAGTTGGAAAGATTCAGAGAGTTGCTTATCCTAGAAAAAAGGTAATGGATCAAGAAAAATATACGTATCTATATGCATTTTTCCTATTTTGTCTTGAAGAAACAAAAGCTCCTGATATGAAATTACCCTGGGAATGAGCTGAGTGAGTTTAACTGGAACAGGAAATTAGGCCCCAAGAAATTGACCTCTTAACATTTCAGAAGAGATGGTTAAATAATTTGATTTGTGAAGGTAGAGTAGACTAATGATTCCTTCACACTTTACAGTTGTCACTCCACTAAGGCAGACAGCTATGATACAGTTATTGATGATATTGGCTTTGGGTTTTCTGTTTTTACTCAAATATATTTGTGAACGAGATTAAGACTCTTTAAGAAAAAAGAGCTGCTAACCTTTGTTTATCTTTGGGGAAATAGTCATTTCGTTGTTTTTTTTTCCCAAGCATCTGAAGTCAAAATGTAGTTATAAATGTGTAAGTCCTTATGTACTTGATACTAAATTCGTGGCACCTTGATAATTATCTATTTAATACTCTAGCGTTTCTTGATCCTGTGTTACAGGTGAGGAAATTTCTGTCATATAGTAGTTTTAAATTAACCTGTGTTTCTGCTTTGTTTTATTATCCACTAAGCTATCTTATTTTTTTTTTAAGATTTATTTATTTATTTTAGAGAGAGAATGGGTGGGGGGCAGAGGGAGAAGGGCGAGAGGGAATCCTCAAGCAGACTCCCCACCGCTGAGCTGGGAGCCCGACACGGGGCTCTATCCCAGGACCCTGAGAGCATGACCTGAGCTGAAATCAGGAGTTGGCCACATAACCAGCTGAGCCACCCAGGTGCCCCCCCAAGCTATCTTCTTGATACAGTTGTTGGTAATTACCAGTTTAAACTTAGAAATAGGATTGCTCTTAAATTTTCACACTGGGTAGATGAAGTGTCAACAGGACATACCCCGTGTGTCTCTAGATGAAATGAGAAAGGGGAAATAATCATTTGTCACTTCCCTAAATTAGCCAGTGCTGTGGAGCAGCTTCATTGACTGACCTGTCTCCTCTCCCTCAGTTCACCTGGAAGGCCGCTGTGATGGAAGGACGTTTGATTGCAGAGACGTGGTATTCATTGTTGGGGAAGGAGAAGACCATGACATTCCAATTGGAATTGACAAAGCCCTGGAGAAAATGCAACGGGAAGAACAATGCATTTTATATCTTGGACCACGGTAAGCAGCATACCAGTCCAATACACAGTGAAGTTATCTAAAGGACAGGGATTTTAGTGTGTGCGTGTGTGTGTGTGTGTGTGTGTGGTATCAGAAGGTAAGGTTTACTTTCATTCTTTCGCATAGAGCTCTTCAGTTTTCCCCACACCATTTACTGAAGAGACTGTCTTTTCCCCATTATATAGTCTTGCCTTTTCTGGCATAGATTAATTGACCAAATAAGTGTGGGTTTATTTCTGGGCTCTCTATCTTGTTCCATCGATCTGTTTGTCTATTTTGTGCCAGTATCATACTGTTTGGATTACTGCAGTTTTGCAGTCTGTCTTAAAGTCTGAGAGTGTGATACCTTCACCTTTGTTCTTCTTTCTCAAGATTGTTTTGACTATGCAGGGTCTTGTGTGGTTCCTTATAAATTTTAGGATTATTTGCTCTAGTTCTGTGAAAAATACTTTGATCTCTTGATAGAGATTGCATTAAATCTGTAGATTGTTTTGGTTGGATGGATATTTTAGTAATATTAATACTTCCAATCCATAGGCATGGTATATCGTTCCATTTGTGTCCTCTTCAATTTCTTTCATCAGTGTTTTATATTTGTGACAACGTGGATGGACCTAGAAGGCATTATGCTAAGTGAGAGAAGCCAGACCGAGAAAAATACCATATGATTTCACTTATATGTGGAATCTAAAAAAAACAAAACAAATGAACAAACAAAACAGAAACAGAATCATAAATAGAACAAACTGGTGGTTGCCAGAGGATTTGGGGGGGTTAGGTGAAATAGGCGAAGGGGGAATTAGAGGTACGAACTTACGGTTATAAAATAAGTCACAGGGATGAAATGTATAGCATAAGGAATATAGTAAATAATATTGTGCTAATATTATATGCAAATAGATGGTAACTGAATTTATCATGGTGAGCATGGTGAGGTGAGTAATATGTAGAATTGTCAAATCACTATGCCGTACACCTGAAACTGATGTAACATTGTACTCAGCTGTACTTCAATTAAAAAAAAGAACATGTACATACTTGCTTTTTCAATCAACGTTTTAGAGTTTTCAATGAAGTTAATGCTAACAGTGGAAACAATTAAAGCAGGCTACCGTTAGTCACGGAGTGAATTAATGGGCCATATAATATCACAAAGATCTGCGAGCCTGTTTACTTGATTGTTGTGTGTCAAAGAGAGGACTGACAGGCAAGTTTTGCTGTCTATTTATTTTGCCTGCCATATTGCCAAGACAGGAAGCTATTGGCCCGTCTCACGTGATTCTCCTGCTCCCCTCTTTCCTTCTCTCTAACTTAGGTGGGAGGCGGTAAAACATGTGCGGGTTGGACGTAGGAGAAGCATTTGGATGATTTATTACCACTTGAATTTGTGCCACCTGTTCTTATACAGAGTCCCTGAAAAAAAAAAATGTTCTTCCTGGATCTAAAGGCAGCGGAGATGACTCATTTTTGCCTAAATTTTTCCCATCATAAGGATATCCATTAGCACTTCCCAGCTTAGAACTATCAGACACCAACAGCTCTCTTGTGAAAACATGTTTGGTATTATTTTTAGACCTAAAATTATACCATGAATCTAACCCTTCTATCTTGAGAAATAGACCCTTGAGAGAAACCAGGGTGTTTTGATTCTGTTTGCATGAAAGTGCATCTGCTTATCTGGAGTCTCCTCCCTCTCTGGCTCCTTGGATTTCAGTCCCTAGGATTCTGAGTTCTTGAGGATCCGGATGGCCTACACTTACCAGTAGGTACAGTCGGCCTTTTGTACAGTTGCTTGCCTTTGTGGAGCCTTGGGAGTAATCCAGTGGCATATTCACCTTTGCCCTCATACTTGAGCCCTGATTCTATTTCCCAAATGAGGGTTTGGCCAGGCCTACACATGCTCTACCCCTTGACCCCTTTTAGAGCCTTCATGGAGGCACCTTTTATTTCGTACCTTCTTTTTCTCTGTCATCCTTTTTCCACTACTATATTCCTGTTTTAGTGTGCTTTATTTACATTTACCCTATGGTTGTAGTTCGGTGAACTTATTTCTCTCATTCTAGAAGGAACTGTTTTTTACTCAGAGCATAGAGAAGGCTGTCTCCTCCATATCCAGGTAATATCTAATTATTTTTAATCTAGCTTTCTAAAATTATAGTTCTAGACTTATATAAAGACAGTGGTATTATGTTCACTATGCTTTCAGATTTAAGCCCCTTGAGGATAGATAATTCTGCATACATGCAAGCATAGATTATATGAATCAGTTCATTATATTTTGAGCTAGCTAACAGGACAACTTGGGAGGCAGCTGTCTCAAGTTTAATGGCAAAGAGATACAGAAATCATCCTTACACATATCCAGGCAAATAGTTCCTTGCACATTTAAATTGTTTGTTGTGTCATTAATGGTTAGCCCCCCCCCCCCACAATGTATCTTACCAGCTGTGTCTACTTGGGCAAGTCACTCTCTTCAGCCTCAGTTTCCCCTTCCATAAAATGGGGATAAACAGGATCTATCACATAAAGTTGTGGAGGTCTGAATAAGGTAATGCACGTAAAGAACTCTGCAGCATGCCTGACACATATAAACTCTCGGTATATTTGCTGTTATTGCTACTGTGGTGATGATTTTTCTATTCCATTTTGCCCTCAGACCACAAGAAAAAGGAAACTCGGTTTTAACATAGGGTAGATTTTTCAAATCTTTTCAGTCATAGAAATAATCAGGTTTTCAAAAATTTCTAGCTATAAGAGTTTTACATTTCATGGAAAAAATTCAGCACAGTTTGAAAGAAACCTGTTCTTTTCAAGATACCGGTTAGCGTGTTGAGGAGTTCTAGAAAGTGCCTACTCAGCAATGTTAGGCTAGCAGTGCGTGCACTACGTAATGCTGTGCAGACAGGGCAGCTGTGAGTGCCCGCGAGCGGCTTGCATGTCTTGCTCAGATCCCCACACACCACAACACCCCGCATCTCAGGGTCACTGTGAGTGTGGCTGCCGCAGATTCACGCTCTGCACTTCTCTTGCCTCATCTCTTTTCATTCTCTAGAAGACGTTCAGGGCACACCTCTGCGACTCTGACAGACTCCTTGGTGTAGGATGTTTTCATAATAAATTCATAAAACACGTCCACAGAACCAATTTTTTTTCCTTCTCAGCAGAACAGTGTCTTTTATATTGTGTTTAATATTTTTATATTGTGTTCATTTCAGGTAAGGTATGGCTAGTTACAATTTTTTCCCTCCCTCTCCTTATGTTTCTGTCCTGCACCAACCCCAGACAAAAACGCAGGCTGCCAAGAGCCATAGTGCTTAATTATGAGGCAGTGCAGGTTAAAAAATAAACCGTTTTCTAGGGACACAGAGAGTCTGGATTTAAATCCTGGCTCTGCTGCCGCCTCTCTGTGGGACTCTCTGCAAGCACTACTCTCTGACCCTCAGTTTCTTCATCTGTAAAAATGAAGCAGTCGGTAAGCATCTCTGGTACAAATACTTCTTGTATGCACATAAAGCCGTAGTGGTCATTAATAGTCCCGTTTTGTATCTCTGCTGTCTGCAGGCGACTGTAAATTCAAAAACATTAATACCAGATTTTTCTGTTACTGTAGACCAGCTTATCTCTGGGCTAAGTCCTGGAATTCCGTTTGTGGTGTTGGGTCTTTCAGTCACATGAATTTGTGTGCCCTGCGTCCTCGCTTGCCCAGGCCGATGCAGCATAAGTCAGACAGCTTTCGGTATGACTTGGAAGTCAGGCTAGATGCCCTCAAAACAGTTTGGTGTGGGCTTACACCTCCCCAGGATGGTATGATCGACATAAGTCTTCACAGGGTCCCTTCATTTGAACCCCCCTACGTCCCCCACCCCTAGCCTTAGGACTTCAATTCATGAGTTCCTCTAAGGCAGCCTTGTCCTGTCCTCAGCACTGTCGACATTTTGGACCAGATATTTCTTGTTTGTGGGGGCTGCTCTGGGCGTTGTAGGCTGTTCCACCCACTGAATGCTGGCAGCACCCCGGTAGTTGTGGCATACCCCAAATGTCCCTGTTAGGGGGGTGGATTAAAATCACCCCTGTTGAGAGTCACTGGCTGAAGGCCAGTGTCAGACTGTCTACTGGGTTTGTACCTGTTCAGCACAAGGCTCCAAATACCACATGCTGTCAGTAAACGTGATCAGCAAGGACTCACCTGTCTACCTAGTTCCCAACAGTTAAGGAACGTTCTGTTATTTACCAGATGGTAGAAACCAAATAGGAGACGTGTAGGTCTAAGAGCTCGAAGTAGAAAACTAATCATGACTGCCAAGACCGGCCACTGGTAATTACGTCCTCTTTGATTTCTTTGCTGAAGATACCCTTTTCCCTGCTATTAAAACTACCACATCCCATTCCTACCAACTCTTTGTTGGTACCTCTGGGCCTCCCTCTGGCTCCAGCTTTTATTTTCTTGTGTAATAGTGGAGGTGAGTAAGCATTTTCTTCCTGAAAAATTCAGGCAAGGGGTAAAGAAAGTGGTATAAGCAGAGGGGTTAGAGTGTTCCCCCTTCTAGTCGTTTTTGCCCCAGAGAAAGTGGGAGGTACTCGCATCCACCTGGTTTTGGCATCCTTCACCCCCCAACCTGAAAGCTTGGGTTGACTGAGTAATCTTGCAATACCATTCCATGTATTCAAGAGTAGTTGGGCCTTGAAACGTGCGGGAACAGAATATATTCCAGTGAGCACTTTCATGATATGCTGGGCATCGTGCTCCACGCTGGGAAACCACTGGACCAGACGGACCAGGCACTGCCAGGACTTCCACTCTAGATGTGTGCTTCTTGAATGCTTTGGGCTTTTTAAAGTCCTTGGGTGATCCGAAAGAAAATAAAAAGAGAAAAACAATTTCTAGACCCTCAGTCATTTTTCCCAGTACATTTAGGCTACCAGGAGTCATGTTTACGGTGCGGTGGCCACGGAGCTCCGGGAGTGTTGCTCTTGATGGGGTGTGAGAGCTTTGCTGGGGCTGGTGTTTTTGATGATGCGTTTGTTCTATCATTTGTATGTTCCAGTGTGCTTTTTAAATGTCTTGCAGAAATACTGGGAGGATGAATTTCCTTCCTGATGTTTTTCCTTCCTTTCCTTCCTCCCCCTCCCCCCCCCATTTATCTGACTGGAAGCGGTACTGCTGGAAGGAGAGCGCGCTGGAAAGTTAAAAGCGTAGTAAAACATAGCCGCTGATAAACAGCGCTGTAGCAATCACAGTGTGTCGTCTGTCCTGCTGATAAAGCTTCGGGGAAAAGTCCTGATAACCAAACAATGGCCATTTTATAAAAAGCACTAGATATTACATCAAGCAGAGGAAAAGGCAGTGACATTTAAAATCCCATTGAGCAAGCTTTCCCAAGGAGTACAAGGTGTTAACGTTACATGTGATGGTGAAAGAGAAGAGAAAACTAAATCTAGCCTGGTTCCTTCAAAAGCCACAGCAGGGATACTTGACCCACAGCTGGTTTGTCTTCAGGGTCCCCGCTGTGTGTAGTGTGCAAATGAGAGCTCGGTGCTAACGTGACACCTCGGAACACCAAAGGAAGTACCTGGAAATACATCAGTTCTTTTAAAGTTTTGTTTTCTTACTCTCCCTTTCAGATATGGTTTCGGAGAGGCAGGGAAGCCTAAATTTGGCATTGAACCTAATGCTGAGCTTATATATGAAGTGACGCTTAAGAGCTTCGAAAAGGTGAGAAAATACCAACTCCTCTAAACCCTGGTAGATTTCTTCTCCGTCCACTTCCTGTAAGCGACTATCTTATATTATTATTAGGCGGTGTAGAGAGATGGCATTTATTCGTATGTTGTGCTTTTCGTGACGAAGTTTGCCTCTTGTCTTTGACCCCGCTCCCAGAGCATGGGAGACCTGATACCGCACAGCTGATACACAGCTAAGGAGCTCGGTGTTCTGATTTTGTTCCTACGTGTCAGCCTTTCTTTCTTTCTTTTTTTTTTTTTTTTTAACTTTTTTGGATACAATCCAAGACTTGTTCCCTTATTTGTTCCTAGACTTGTTCTTTCTGTACTTTTTTTCCTGGGTTGAAGACAAAAAGGTCCACGTTCTGCCAAGCAGCTCCTTGGGGGAGTGAGGTGCAGTTTTCTGATGCTGAATGGATTGTACCCTTCTCAGGGTCGTGGAAAGGAAGTTATCCAAAATGCAAGGCTTTGTGGGCCACCAGGCTCTGTGACAAGAGACAGAAGAGACAAACCTGCTGACCCTCCGACCTTTTCTTTTCCTACCCGTCCCAGTCTAAAAATGAGAGCGTTTGTCAGTTGCCTTGGGTTCCAGAAGCAGCAACGCTCCTGGAGCTTGTCTGTGTCTCAGGCCTACCTCTGGAGGCCCCGAGCAGTGGTTTCACCAGACACACACAAAGCGCATGTCTGTGCTAGGCATGCCATCGCAGCCAGCCAAGTCCCCTCTGCAGCACCAAGGCCCCACTCTCCCTGGAGAGCTTCCAAGAACTGCATTCTGTAGGCCTTTTTTTATTCCCACAGCGCTACCTCCGTGTTCCGTACGTTAAGTTGTGGACTGGAAATGTGACTGTTTATATTCTATTAGACTTAGTAGGAAATCATTGTCCTGCAGGGCTGGAACTTCGGGCCAGGGAAGTCAAGGGAAGACTGCTTTGGGATTCTCCCCCAACAGTGACGTTCCTGATCATACCCCTTGCACTCCATGTTCCCCCAAACAGACATATGCTCCTGTCATGACATCGCGTGTGGTCCGGGTCCCTCTCCTGAAGGCCTGCCAGCTCAGCTCTGATCCCCCAAAGCTGCCTTCACAGCACAGTGGTTTTTATTATTAAAGAGAGAGAAAATCATCCTTAGCTGTGGTTATTTCGACCTTTGGCTTTCCCGTTTCCATTTTAATCAAGTAACCCACAGCCCCCTCCCACGCACAGCGCAGCGGACGTTGCTTACTGTGGCGCGTTCTCACTGTTGCGTGCGCTAAGGAGCCCGCACGTGCTCCCGGCTCCGAGAGTGTGTTCCAGGATATTTGAAACCATGTATATTTGAAACCATGTGAAAGTGTGGTGGTGTTGGAAGAAGCATTTGAATTCTCTGCCTCGTAGTATTAAGAACATACTTATACCCCATAGAGACTGAACTCCATATAAAAATTGCAAAGGGCCCTTGTCACTAGATTTTTAAATAATAGAGCTAAATTGTTAGAGGCAACACAGGGTTGCCACAGAGACTGGTGACTCTCATTATTCACTCGGCGGGGCGGGTGGCAGCATGAATACATCACTAATTGTTTTTTGAATAGAGAGAATTGTACAGTTACCCACTGAAGTTTCGTAATTCCTGTGCGGCGGGAGCACTGACAAAGCCACTGTCATCTTCCCTGAAGGGTCCCAGATTGTCCTGTTGACTCTTGACGCTCCCTTTAAATCCAGTTCTTCGTACTGCAAGTGCAGTTGGCTCTGGATTCCGATCTCTGATGGTGGACAGTAATAATACACACGATACAAAATAGCAAGTGGTCATGAAATCCTTTGAAGTATTTCTGCATCAGCTTTACCCTTCCAGTGATGTTTTACTTGCAGTCCCCCAGGTATCCATCTGCAAGTTGACACAGTTTGGAAGCTTTAGTTGTTTTAGTGGAGAGAGGATGACGGTGACCTGGCATTTAAATAGTTGTGTGTGAATATACGCCTGCGACTTGACTACAGTAGCGTTCCCACTTTAGAGTTTGAAACACTGAGGCTTGAGAGAAACAACTTGCTGAAGTTGTACTGGCAGTTTACTGGTGAAGTTCGTGGGAGGGAGACGAGGGATGCCGGGGTTTGTTGTGTGTCCTCACCTCGTAACTTCAGAGATGCGCCTTTAACAGCACACAACCGCTTGGGTTCCTTCCTGCGGTTTTGCCTGCTCTTCCGTCTCGGGCAGCACGGGCCAGACTGCAGCTTGGTCATCGTGGGAGGTGAGCTCCAGCCTCGCAGCGAGTGGGCAGTAGCACACAGTTTTAAAAGCCAGTGCGTTTTGAGGCGTGGGTATCCTAGAAGCTGCTGCTGTGTGTTCTTAGAGGCGTCAGCTGGTGCTTTCTCCTTCTCTGTTCATCTAACTGTTGTTACAAATTCACACAACAGGCCAAAGAATCCTGGGAGATGGACACCAAAGAAAAATTGGAGCAGGCTGCCATCGTCAAAGAGAAGGGAACCGTGTACTTCAAGGTGTGTGAGTCCTTGTACAGTCTTTTCCATTGCAAAGAATTTGTTCAAGTTGTCAGTGAGTTGTGCTGATATTCCCTACTCTGAATTCTGTCAGCACCCTTTTGGGTAAGAGTAAGTCTGAATTTTTACAAGTCTGTCATTTTCAGTATTAGAAATGGTGAGAAAGAATGGATTTATGTGACAAAAACAATACAGATGTCTCTTTTACACATTCTACTCCAGATTGTAACCCTCCATAAAGGCAGGCCAGGTCTGGCTTGCCCACCCACCACTGTATCTCCCAAGACCTAAGGCATCTTTCTTGGTACGTAGTTGGCACTCAGCAAGTGTGGAATGAAACAAAGAATGAATAGGATAATTGTTAGCAAGTGAGAATTCGTGGAGGTAAGTTTCACATCATTTTCCTTTCCGCTGTCTCGGTCGAGCCACTAAGGCACGTGACAAAAGGAAAGAGAACTTGCACAGATTCTAGAAGAAACCAAAAGAGAATACTCATTTCCTCTAGTGGCCAGGATGATCCCTGCCATACTTGGTTTTGTGAGGAATCTTGAGAAACTCCTGAATGATATTTGGTATCGATTGCTCCTTGAAAGCCCTTTCTTGTTATATCTAGGAGTGTGTTACTTCCTCACTTCTATCTTAAACCCCCAGATAGAAGAGAAAAAGAAATTGCAGTTCTCATCAGAATGCTCTGCCCATTGCTATCCCACCCCCAACCAAGTACCTTCTCCACGTCCAGCAGAAAGGGTTTAGAGAGGAAGAGAGCGAAAGAACAGAGTTTTGTCAAGGTTTCTTTTTTTTTTCTTCTTGTCACTGCCATCCATGAACAAAATTGGATGATGTTTTCAACAGCCTAAAGCAGTGATGCATAAATGTCCTTCAGCAAGTCTTTGTGGAGCGTCTGCTCTAAGACTTGCTCTTGCACGGACAGCCTTGTCTGGAGGGAGGGGGAGCAGTGTTAGCCCCCGTGAAGCAGCTAGAGGATGATGTAAGACTATAGAACCAAGACAGAAATCACACAGCCAGGGGGCAACATGTATGGTGGTGGTTTTTCAGACTGTGAAAACAGACCTGTTGTTGGGCCATGATACCAATTTAGTGGAAGTGTATTGCATTATGTAGTAAAGATAAATTTTGTTTCATAAAATTTGTTCAGTTGTGTGTGAGTCAGTACTGGATCATAATTGAAAACATATTTCTTGGTGTGGCTTATAGCTAAACACATCTGAAATCTGTTGGTATAGTTAATATATGATTAGTTATATTTATTTATAGCTATTAATACACTAAAGTAATATGTATAGATCACCAGAAAGCTTTGGGGAATAGTGGAATAAGCTCCAAATTGGGAAAACTGGGCTTTATGGCTCCGAGTGGTTTAAAGCTATTTAATGTCGAAAGAGGTTACTTTTGTGTGTGAAAGGTGATGGAGTTTGGGGCGCCTGAGTGGCTCAGTCTGTTGGGCATCCAACTCTTGATTTCAGCTCAGATCGTAGTCTCAGGGTCATGGTCTTGAGCTCTGCGTCGGTCTCCACACTCATCAGGGAGTCTGCTTATTCGTCTCCTACTCCTCTCCCTGTTTGCTTTCTCTCTCGAATAAATAAATACATAAAATCTTAAAACAAAGTGAGGGGTGCCTGGGTGGGTGGCTCAGTGGGTTAAAGCCTCTGCCTTCGGCTCAGGTCATGATCTCAGGGTCCTGGGATCGAGCCCCGCATCGGTCTCTCTGCTCAGCAGGGAGCCTGCTTCCTCCTCTCTCTCTCTCTGCCTGCCCCTCTGCCTGCTCGTGATCTCTCTCTCTGTGTCAAATAAATAAACAAAATCTTAAAAAAAAAAAAAAGTGATGATGGGACACCTGGGTGGCTCAGTCAGTTAAGCGTCTGCCTTCAGCTCAGGTCATGATCCTGGGGTCCTGGAATCGAGCCCCGAGTCGGGCTCCTTGCTCAGCGGGGAGCCTGCTCCTCCCTCTGCCTGCTGCTCCCCCTGCTTGTGCCCTCTCTCTCTCTGATAAATAAATAAAATCTAAAAAAAAAAAGTGATGGGGTTAGATTAGATGATCCCCAAGTCTCTTTTCAGCCCTAAAGTTCTATGAGTTTCAAAACTCTTGAGAGTAAGTTTGACTTTTTTTAATTCTAATTGAAATATATTGGATACTTCTCAGCTATTCAAGTAAGCTTCCACATGAGTTATATGTAGACTCAAATACACAATACGCTAGGATGAAATATTTTTTGTAAAATCCCTTAGGACCATAGGTCCCAAATGGTGTTTCCTGCATACCTGGAGTCTGTAGAAGTCCTTACTGTGTTTTTAGTTCCCAGACTTCTCAGTTAGAATATTAATAATTTGGGGATGGGGAGGGAGTTGGGGTTTTGGCATCTGACTAGAATTATATCAACTCTGTGTAGTAAAACAGCTCAGCTATTCAGAAGCTCTAATTGGTTGCTGATGACTCAGAACTTTAGGGAACATTATTGGTAATGAAGTAATGTGGCAAAGCCACGTGTCCTATAGCTGCGTGCTGAACACAGAGAGAGAGATGGCCGGAATTAGTGATCAGTGGCAGAAAGCAGGGCTTCCGTGTCCATACTGTTACTTAACTTTGTTGCTGCTGAGCATCACAATTGCAGTAGTGATTTGTGTATTTCATAATATTAAGAAGCCTCTAAAAATTACTGATCTTTGGATAAAATCTGGATCAGCAGTCACACATATGGAACATATTATTTTTAACATGCAATTTGATAGACAAAATCTGTCAAAACATTAGTCTGTTGGGGGAAAATTAATGGAAGGTTCAAAACCACTGACCTAAGACTTTTCTCCCAGAACGTCTCCGAACATTTTGTACTACTAGAGACTTCCCTGGAGGCACCTTCATAATTATAGGTAAAAGATCCCAGCAGTGATCCTAGTTTTAGATGTAAGACTTAAAAATGATCGGTAGATAGTTTCCTGTACACATTCCCTTTTAAAATTTCAGGGCAGGTTTCAATCTGCCACTCTGCCCTCCCGGGCCTCGTCTTCCCGGGTGTTTGACTTGGCACGTTGAGCGCATGCACAGAGTCCAGATGTGTGGGTGAGAGCAGAGATGGGGTGAAGTAAAAATCTCCACTTCCTGCCAGCTGGTACATTACAGCTCCATTTTTATCGCCCTTTGGGTTTGCTTTACACACAAGTAGGTAGATTTCTCCCCTTAGTGAAGGGTCAAATCGCGCTCAGTTTTAAAATGGGAATCATTTTGCCGTTTAGATCGTCACCTCCTCATGTCAACCTCTGAACACTAAAAGAGAAGAAAGGCAGAAGACTCTTCATTTAGTTCTGAAAATAATTAACAGAGAACAACATGCCGTTATGCCAGGCATTGTGCAAGCCAATTAAACAGACCTGATTTTTGCCCTCAGCGCTGATAGTATCCTGCAGGACAGGAGCATTCACTATCAGACTTGGTTAGTGTTTCTCTTTTCTGACTTGGAGACAGTGGTAAGAAGGCTGAGGACCCTGCGGTGATACGGGGCTCTCACGCCCCCTTGTGCTCCTTGGAAAAAAAGCATTTCTCGAGCAAGCTAGTTAAGGATCATCGTTCAACCACCGAACCCTTTTCAGACAAACCAGGCTTTGCTGTGTTTTGACTTTGCTGAAGTCTAAGATCGAGGTGCCAGCAGGGTTGGTGTCTTGTGAGAGTGCTCTCCTTGGGTGCCAGAAGGCTGCCTTCTTGCTGTGTCCTCAGATGAACTGTCCTGGGTGCTTGGGGCAGGGGAGAGAGCGAGGAAGGAAGTTCTCTGGTGTCTCTTGCAAGGGGATTAAGTCCATTGTGAGGGCCCCACCCTCAGGACCCCGTCTAAACCTAATTATTTCCCAAAGGCCCCATCTCCAAATACCATCACATTGGAGATAGGCCTTCACCGTATGAAGCGGGGGCACAGGAGACACACAGTTCAGTCCGTAGCACGCACGATACAATTGCCTCAAAAATTTCAGCATTTGTTATAAAAGGGCTGGGACTTCATTTCCTTAGAAATAACCGTATCGCACATGTCTGAGGCAGAGAGGATAATAGACTTTGAATTTAGTACGCTTTCCTTCAAAACACTTCAGAATTTTTTCGCACTGCCCTTCTGTGGCAGAACCTGTGAGTTCTGTAAGTCTTCTGTTCCCTAAACAAGTCACTGTGAAGTGGGATGTTCGGTGGGGGATGTAGCTTTCCTTTCATTCAGACTTTGACCTTCCACTTGGAGCTGATCTGCCCCGTCCTCATCACCAAAAATCAGCATCAGGGCTTCTTCCTACAAGCGGAGCTCCTTTCTTGCGCCAGCCGCTTGAAGTCTTTTATAACTGGAACATTCTCATAGATCTGCTCTGGGTTTCTCTCTTCTTAGTCATTGGGTGACCTTTGGAGTGCGTGTGGGGAGACACATCTACGTTGAAGGGTATACACTGCTTTGACTGTGGTAAGTCCTAGCGACATGGTCTTAACACTGCTCACGGGTCAGACACTGGATCTAATATCTTCAGGGACCTGGCGACAGTTCTGTCACGTGGTAGGATGTGTCATCTGCTTTCAGTCTTATAGTCAAATCCTTCAGGGGAGATTCCTCACCTGTACTCCCCTTTTATTTGTGTATTTGCCAGCTGTCATTTCTTTCATCTTAAAATGTCTCAGCCCCATGATTTCTTGCATAGAGCATATATATAATTAATTCACACGAATTAACTACACAGTTGTTATTCATCATTGTTAAAATTGTTAAAATCTTACCTGCTAATCAGGTAAGAGCAAAAGTATGGTAAGAGAAAAGACTTTTCTCATGTAGTTAGGCGACTGACATCTATGTGATTTATGTTTTACGGTTATTTATGTTGTATGCGATTCAACTATGTATATTTCCATTGTCTGTAGATCAGAGGGCAGCAGACTACACCCTGTTTTAGTGACTAACATTCTACTAGGACACAGCCACACATGTTCACAAGCAACCCTTGAACAACATGGGTTTGAACTGCACCGGCCCAATTATATACAGACTTTTTCTGATAAATGCAGTACAGTATCATAAGTGTATTTTCTCTTATGGTTTTCTGAATAACATTTTATTGTAAGAAGACCATATGTAATACAAATAACAGGTAAAATGTGTTGCTCAGTTGTCTGTTATCAGTAAGACTTCCAGTCAGCAGTAGACTATTAGTAGTTAAGTTTTGGGGAAGTCAGAAGTTATACACACACTCATCATCAGGGAAATGCAAACCAAAACCACAATCAGATATCGCCTCACACCTGTTAGAATGGCCAAAATCAACAACACAAGAAACAGCAAGTATTGGTGGGGATGTAAGGGGGAACCTTCTTATGCTGCTGGTGGGAATGCAGGCTGGTGCAGCCACTGTGGAAAACAGTGTGGAGGCTCCTCCAAAAGTTAAAAGTAGAACTGCCTGTGATCCAGTAATCACACGGGTGGGTGTCTACCCGCAAAATACAAAAACACTAATTCAAAGGGATACAGGCAGCATTATTTACAGTAGCCAAGATATGGACCCAAGTGTCTATCAATACGTGATAGATAAAGAAGATACAGTGTAAATATATAATAGAATATTACTCGGCCATAAAAAGAATGAAATCTTGCCATTTGCAACAACACGGATGGAGCTAGAGAGTATGATGCTAAGTGAAATAAGTCAGAGAAAGACAAATACCATCTGATTTCACTCACGTGGAATTTAAGAAACAAAATAAATGAGAAGAGGGCGGAGAGGGAGGAGACAAACCAAGAAACAGATTTACAGAGGGCAAATTGACAGTTACTAGAGGGGAGGTGGGTGAGGGGACGGGTGAAACAGGTGAGGGGGATGAAAGAGTGCACTTGTCATGATAAAAAAAGAATAAATAAAATAAGTAATTAAATCATTTAAAAATAAGTTATACGCAGATTTTCAACTGCACGGGGAGTCGCAGCCCCAACCCCTGTGTTGTTCAGGGATCAGGCATATTTATGTATTGTCTATAGCTGCTTTTGCACTACTATTGACTGAGTTGCAACAGAGATTGTTTGACCTGCAAAGCCTAAAATATTTATTATCTGCCCCTTTACAGAAAAAGTTTGGCAACTCCTGGTTTAGATAACTAAGATTTTCTGTATTGGTGATGGGCACTTGCCAGCATGTAGTCTCTACTGTGGACTGCCGATCGTCAGGAGAAAAGGGAAAAGTAACTTCCCCTTCAAGTAAACTAGCCATAGAGTCTAAAACTACTCACCAGCCTTTTGAAAGTCTGGTAAATACTAGCACCAAAGAATGTAACCCAAAGCCTTGATGCCCTCCTGCTGGAAGAACTGTCCCCTCAGAAAAGGATGAGATGGTACTTGCTGGAGGACAAACAGCATTATAGAGTGCCCTGTCCTCAACCAGCTCAGAGGCCACTGGCACTGCAGAGAGAATGGGAGAGGGGGCCTGCGTGGCCGTCTCCTAAGAGCAAAAAGAAATGATCAAATACCGTGGTTCGTATGAGGGGATTGTTTCATTTGGAGGGTTTGGTTGTCTCAGGGAGGCCTGAGCTTATGGTTCTTGGGTCCCCCCCTCCAGAGCCTGTGCAGAAGTAATTCCTGGCTTTTTTTCCTCCCAGGGAGGCAAGTACATGCAGGCAGTGATACAATATGGGAAGATCGTATCCTGGTTAGAGATGGAATATGGCTTATCAGAAAAGGAGTCTAAAGCTTCTGAGTCGTTTCTGCTCGCTGCCTTCCTAAACCTGGCCATGTGCTACCTGAAGCTTCGAGAATACACCAAAGCTGTGGAATGCTGCGATAAGGTAAAGACTGTGTGCTGCATGTAGTCTGGACATGCGTGTAGATATTCCAGATCTTTTTCTCCATCTTCATACTTGGTCATCTTTTACTTTTTCTTAGCCAAGGGGTGGAGAGCTTTTCATTTTGCTTTCTTATAGTCATTTGTTTACTTGGGATTATTTGTTTCTCATTATGAATTGGGAAACTCAGAAAGATTGCTATTACAGTCAGACTTTTTTTTTTTTTAAGATTTATTTCTTTAAAAAAAAAAAGATTTATTTCTTTTAGAGGGAAAGACAGTGTGCACACACGCAAAAGTGGGGGAGGGGAGGGGCAGAGGGAGAATCTCCAGCAGACTCCCCACTGAGCAAGGAGCCCGACACGGGGCTTAGTCCCACAACCCTGAGATCATGACCTGAGCCAAAATCAACAATCAGATGCTTAACTGACTGAGCCACCCAGGCACCACACAGTGAGGCTTTTCCAATGCATAGACTATAATAATATGTTATGAGTAAGTTTTGTTAAAATTGGAGCACCTGGGTGGCTCAGTGAGTTAAGCGTCCAACTCTTGATCTCAGCTCAGGTCATGATCTCAGGGTCGTAAGTTCAAGCCCCACACTGGGCTCCACGCTGGGCATGAAGCCTACTTTAGGAAAAGAAAAAAAAAAAGTTAAAATTCTTACCGTCCATGACCTTCCTTAAATCTATGGTGTTTGGTATCGAATTGGACATAATAACTCCTCAGGTTCAGTGTAATAAGAACAGACTTAACTTAAGCCTTTCAGGACTTAAGTATGATAGGCTTGCAACTGCTTACATAGAGGATATATACAGGCCACTTTCCATATACTTCTGGGATTGTTTCTACAGGCTCGATTTCCAGGTATGGAAATACAGAGTCAACACAGGATTATTGAATATCATCCACAGTTTTTTTTCTCAATATTATTGGCAACAAAAAATTCTTGTTTTCGTTTTTATTTCTTGGTTACTAATGAAATCATACATCTTTTCATTATTAGTCATTTGCATTTCTTCTGTGAATCGCCTGTTCACATCCTTCAACTAGATTATTTGTCTGATTTGTATTGATTGAGGCCGTCTGTACATTATTACTGTTAACCCTTTGTCTGGAAGTAGGAACCTTGTTCTCCTCACTTGTAAGGAAAGTGTTAATATTTTAATATATGTCAAATCTTTTACTTCCTAATTAGAAAGTTCTCCCCCACCCTAAGATGATAAAAATAATTCTGTTCAGTACTTGCAAAACCTATACTCTAAAACTAGGTGTGCTTTTTGAAAAACTAATTAAAAATAACCCTATTAGGGACTCCTGGGTGGCTCAGTCGGTTAAGCGGCTGCCTTCAGCTCAGGTCATGATCCCAGAGTCCTGGGATGGAGTCCCACATCGGGCTCCTTGCTCGGCAGGGAGCCTGCTTCTCCCTCTGCCTGCTCTGCCTGCCACTCCCCCTGCTTGTGCTCTCTCGCTCTCTCTGACGAATAAATAAATAAAATATTAAAAAAAAAAATAACCCTATTATATTTTGATGGGGGAGGTTGCATGTAAATATACTTGGCCTAGAATCTTTTGTGTTTTGATATGAGGTAAAAATTTAATTCTTATTTTCCATGTTTATAGCCAGTCTTGGCCCCATTTATTGCAAAGTTAATCCTTTCCCTACTGATTTACATTCCCACCTTTGTCCCTGTTAAATCTTTTTTTTTTTTTTTTTAAGATTTTATTTACTTATTTGACAGAGAGAGAGAGAGATCACAAGTAGGGAGAGAAGCAGGCAGAGAGAGAGGGGGAAGCAGGCTCCCTGCTGATCAGAGAGCCCGATGAGATCCAGAGAGCCCTGGGCTCGATCCCAGGACCCTGAGATCATGACCTGAGCCGAAGGCAGAGGCTTTAACCCACTGAGCCACCCAGGCGCCCCCCTGTTAAATCTTTTTATATACGTACACATGAATCTGTTACTGAATGCTTTGTTCTGCTCCATGGAGCTGTTTGCCTATAGACTGGCAATCAGACTTTTAATTTCAGTGGTTTCATAGTGTGTGCTTTTTCCTGTGGGGTAGGTCAGTCCCCTTTCATTATTTTTTTTTTTCCAAAATTTTATCAGCCATTCTGGGCATTTACTTCTTCCATTGAATTTTAAAATGAACTTCTGAAGAGGCCCCTCCCAAGTCCCCTTGGGATCATTATAGGAATTGCATTCAATACAGAAGTTCATTTGGGTATAGTTAGTTGTATTTTGATCAATAGTATTTAATTACCTTGAGCCTTGTCTTTTCAATACACTTTTTCCAGTCCCCCTGGCCAGAAGGCTTTGGTAAGTCATTTAAATTCTGAATTTCTTTGAAATGTCCACAAATTATATTCATGCTTTCTAAAATGTAGACCATCCATCCCTAGGCCCTTGGACTAGACAGTGCCAATGAGAAGGGCTTGTACAGGAGGGGGGAAGCCCAGCTGCTCATGAACGAGTTTGAGTCGGCCAAGGGTGACTTTGAGAAAGTGCTGGAAGTTAATCCCCAGAATAAGGCCGCACGACTGCAGATCTCCATGTGCCAGAAAAAGGCTAAGGAGCACAACGAGCGGGACCGCAGGATATACGCCAACATGTTCAAGAAGTTTGCGGAGCAGGACGCCAAGGTATGTGCAGACAGAACCACCTTGCCGTCAGGTACGGACTGACCTCGCCCCTTGGGTTTCTGTGTCGGGAAGGTTAGGCATAGGGCACGCGGGCAGGTAGACAAGCCGAGAGGCACAAGAATGGGCAGGATGGTTTCTGACCCGATCTGAGGCTGCTTTGGACACAGAAGTAGAACAGGCACACAGACTCGTGAGGCACTGACATGTCCCTGGAAGAGAGGAGAAAAGTAAGCTCTCTGGAGACGTACTAAAGTTGGCCAGTTTTTAAAAATCAAACGCATCAAGTATTTTTTCAGATAGTGTTTCTTTGTGGAGGCTTCCCATGTTCCCCGGAAACGGGCGCCACGCGGCAGCCCCACCCTCCTGCCCTTGACTTCGTCAGCCTCCCCTCCGGCAAAGTTGTACTCTGGTCCTGGGTCCATCCTCCACTCCCCAGCCCTCTTGTCGCGGCGCTCCCTCTGGCAGGCCAGTCACGTTCCCTGAAGAAAAGCGAAAGCTACCTGCTCTTAACCGCTGGCAGCACTGCCCTGACTTAGCCGCGCAGGCCGGCCCAGCGCAGTCGGCGCCATGCCCTCCTGTCTGGGACCCGGCCAGCCGTCGGGAGGGGCCAGGAATTATTTGACTATTTCAGTTCTTTTGATTTCTTATTTCTTCCTCAGGAAGAGGCCAGTAAAGCCATGGGCAAGAAGACTTTAGAAGGGGTCACCAATGAAAAAGAAACAGAAAATCAAGCGATGGAAGAAAAAGCCGGAGGCCACGTATGACCCCACGCAAAGGAGGGAAGAGTCCTAATGAACTCGGCCCCCTCCTCCGTGGGCTTTCACCCAACTCAGGACTAAACAGTGTTTAATGTAAAGTTTGTTAGAGTCTGTGTGAGTCTGGAAGCAATGGCAAAACCAGTAGCTTCCCAGAAAACAGCCACCCTGCTGCTGCCCAGTGCTCTCCTCGACGGGGTGGCATGGGACCACTCCAGGTGGAACAAAACAGAAATGACTGTTGGTGTGGTGAGATTGAGCCAACAACTAAGTCCAGCTCATTTCAGTTTCTGTCAACTTTCAATATCTAATTCAGGGTCCCTTGAGATAATCCTAACAATTTGGGGCTATTTGTTAGGTTTACATCTGATCGAACTTCAGTAGCACTGCGGAAACCTAAAAATAAATGCTTTAGGACTTTCTCCTCTCCTGCAGTTGGGTGGGGGAGAGGAGGAGGAGGTTTTTGTTTTTTAAATGACTGAAGTGCTAGCATTTTTACCCAACAGAACCCACGGGGAGAGGGGTCTGGAATCCCCTCAGGTCCTCGGCAGCGCCAGACGCGAAAGCCAGAACCTCAGCGGTCACTTGCTCGCTCATTTAGCCCAACTCCCCCCTCACTAAGCCGGCCTGCTTGGGAGAGTGGGTCTCCCCTGCACCCAGCCTGGCCCTGGAGGAGGGCGTCTGCCCTTCCCAAAACGTTTTTCAGCAATGATAACGAGCAGAGGGAGTTTCTAGATTAGCTTCCCCTGCTTTCGATGAAATTCTGAGGTGCCGAAATGGGAGAAGAGCAATCAGAATCGGGCTTTTCCCCCTCCTCCGCCCCTTGTAGGAGGTGACACGGAGTACAGTACTGCCTGCCGGCGTCGCCGCTATTCCGCTTTTTTCCTCTCTAACCCTCGCTAGTCACATTTGAACACCTGGTCTTACGATCTCTCCAACCTGGAGTGGATTCATCTACATACCCATTTAGGTCCGCGCAGCTTTTTTTTGGGGGAGGGGTTCTTTTAAAAAAATTACCAGCTCATAAACACGTATACTGGTTTATGAAACTTTATTTACACTCCTCTATCGTGCAAACAAAAAAATTTTTTTGACTTTTTACTACTAAGTAGCTTGATTTTTAAAAACAGTATCTGTGGAGTTGAAAAAATAAGGTGGTGTTCTTGTACATTGAGGGTTTTCCTTGCAGGTTTGGCACGCAGTAGCTTTCTTTTCCGGCCGATGGCTTCTTCGTTCTGGTGTGAGTTGTGAAAAAGAATTGAAAACCGCTTCCTGTGTAGGCACATCTCACTTAAAAGCTCCAGTCCCGCGGCATGGAATCAGGGCAAGTCTTAAAATTTGTACACGTAGTGGAATCTTGGTCCTTACTGGTTAGCGAGACTGAGCGTGGCTTTCTCTCCCTGGGGCCTGAGAAGCACGTTTGTGGGCCCGCGTTTGTAACTGAAGG
>CM052886.1:102764005-102779967 GCA_028534135.1 Potos flavus
AAAAAAAAAAAACAGACTCCTGAAAAAGGATGGAATATATACTATTACACAAAGACTTTAAGACAGTCTTCGAGATGTTCAAAAAATTAAAGATGTGATGGGGCTCCTGGGTGGCTCAGTGGGTTAAAGCCTCTGCCTTCGGCTCAGGTCATGATCTCAGGGTCCTGGGATAGAGCCCCGCATCGGGCTCTCTGCTCAGCGGGGAGCCTGCTTCCCAGTCTCTCTCTGCCTGCCTCTCTGCCTACTTGTGATCTCTCTCCTCTCTGTCAAATAAATAAATAAAATCTTAAAAAAAAAAAGATGTGGAGAAAGTCAAGAAAACTGAACAAAAATTTTGGAGCGAAGAAGCACAATATTGACATGAAAAATTTAGACACATTTCAAAGGCAGAGTTGAGCAGGCAGAAGAAAGAATTCACAAACTTTAAGACAGGACGATGGAAATGATCAAGGCTGAGGGGCTGAAAGAAAAAGGATTGAAGAAAAGCAGAGTGTAATCACCTGTGGGATACCATCAGGCAGACCAACACACATCATGGGAGTCCTAGAAGAAAGAGAGAGAGAAAGGGGGGGGCAAAGAGAATCGTAAAAGAAATCGTGACTTCCTAAATTTAGAAGAAAACTTCCTAAATTGAGTGCAACATGTGAGCATAAAAATCCACAAAGTTCAATGAATTCCAAGTTAGATGAACTCAAAGGGACCCACAGCTAGACACATTATAATCATACTTTCAAAAGCAAAAGACAAAAAGCAAATCTTGAAAACAGCAAGAGAAGCAAATCATCACATACAAGGGGACTCAAAAAGATTAATTGCAGAATTCTCATCAGAAAATTTGGAGGCCAGAAGACAGTTGGCCAATATATTCAAGTGGGCAAAGAAGAAAAAAGTCAATGAAGTGTCCTGTCTCTGGCAAAACTGTCTTTCAAAAATGGGGAAGTTGAGATATTCACAGATAAAAGCTGGGGGATCTGGTGATCACTGAGACCTGCCCGAAAGAGATGCTCAAGAGAATCCCAGCAAGGTGAGATGAAAGGACGCTAGACAATACCCTGAAGCCATGTGAAGTACAGGTCTCATTAAAGGTAAATACACTTAAAAGCTAGTATTCTTATAACAATGGTTAGTGACAGCACTTTTTGTTGTCTACATGACTTAAGAGAATAATACATTGAAAGAAAGAAAACAATTATTAATGTAAAAGGTTGTATTACTATAACTTTGGTATGTAACTCCAAATCTTGTTTTCCACATAATTTGGGAGACTAATACACTTAAAGGAATGAGTATTTTATGTATTTGGGCACACAATGTATAAAGATGTAATTTAATTAAGTAATTTAAATGTAATTTGTGGCATCGACAACCAAAAGGGTTGGGGACAGAGCTCTAATGGAGCAATTTTTGTATGTTACTGAAGTTAAGCTGCTGTGCATTCAAGTTAGAATATTATAACTTTATATTAAATGTCATCCCCACCGTAACCAAAAAGAAAATAGCTATAGAATACATAAAAGAGGAAGTCAGAAATTTGAACATTTCACTACAAAAAGAAAAAATATCGGAGTGCCAAGGCGGCTTAGTCGGTTGGGTGTCCAACTCTTTGTTCCAGCTCAGGTTATGATCTCAGGGCTGTGGGATCAAGTCCCCCATGGGGCTCCATGCTCAGCACAGAATCTGCCTGAGATTCTTTCCCCCTCCCCCCTCTGCTCCTCCCCTGTTCTCTCTCTCAAATAAATAAAATCTCTTCAAAAAGAAAAAAACACAGAAGAACACAGGGCTGCAAGAAATAAAAGAAAAGCTATAAGGCATATAGAAAACAAATAGCACAATGAGTAAGTCCATCCTTATTAGGAATCGCTTTAAATGGAAATGAATTAAACTCCTCAATCAAAAGACAGAGATTGGCAGAATGGATGAAAATACATGATGCAACTATATGCTGCCAACCACAAACTCACTTGAAATTCAAAGACGAAAATAGGTTGAAAATGAAAGGATGGAAAGCTATATTCCATGCAAATAAATCAAAAGAGAGCAAGAGGACTATACTAACACTAGACAACATAGACATTAAAAAGATTATAAGAGACATAGAAGGACATTATATAAAAGTTTCAATACATTAAAAAGACATAACAACTAGGGACGTCTTGATTTCGGCTCAGGTCATGATCTCAGGGTTGTGAGATCTAGCCCCACATCAGTCTCCATGCTTGGCAGGAAGCCTGCTTGAGGATTTTCCCTCTCCCTTTGCCCCTCCCCCCCACTCTCACTCACTCTCTCTAAAATAAATAAATCTAAAAAAAACAAAGATATAACAACTATAAAGTGCACAAAAGTGCCTAAAGAGAGACCATCAAAATATGTGAAGTAAAAACAGACAGAATTGGAGAGAAATACTGTTCTATAATAACAGTTAAAGACTTTAATACCCCACTCACAAGAACGGATAGAACACCAGACAAAAAATAAGGAAATAAAGGACTTAACACAAAAAACCATCTAGATCTAATACATACATACAGAATCCACTGCACAACAGGATATGAATTCCTCTCAAGTGCACATGGAACATTCTCCAGGATAGACTACATGTTAGGCCACAAATTAAGTCTCAATAGATTTTAAAAGATAAATGTCATAGAAAGTACCTTCTCTGATCAAAATGGGGTAAATTTAGAAATCAGTAACAAGGGGCGCCTCAGTCGGTTATGTGTCTCCCTTGGGCTCAGGTCACGATCCTGGGGTCCTGGGATCAGGCCCACATCGGACTCCCTGCTCAGCGAGGAGCCTGCTTCTCCCTCTGCCTCTGCCCCCCTCCCCACTCCCACTCATGCATGCACTCGAGAGCCTTCTTTCTCTTGAACGAATAAATAAAATCTTTTAAAAGATCAAAACCAAAGGAAACTGGGGAATTCGCAAAACTGGAAAAACACTTTTAGACAACCCAGAAATCAAAGAAATCTCAAGGGAAATGAGAAATACTTAGAGATGAATGAAAATGAAAACACAACATACCAAAACTTTTGGAATACAACGAATGTGGTACTCAAAAAACAAGAAAGATCCTGAATCAAAAACTCAACCTTAAGGAGCAAGAAAAAAGGAACAAACTAAAGTCAAAGCTAGTGGAAGTAGGAAAGTCATAAAGATGAGAGCAGGCATAAATGAAATAGATAATAGACAAAATACAAATAAATCAATGAAACCAAAACTTACTTATTTTTGAATATAAACAAAGTTGACAAACATTCAGCTAGATAAGACTTTAAAAAGGAGAAAAGACTCAAACTACAAATATCAGAAGTGAACACGAGAACATTACTACCAATTCTACAGAAATACAAGGGATCATAAGAGATTATTATGACAAATTATAGGCCAACAAATTGGACAACCTAGAAGAAATGAGTATTTCTTAGAAATATACAATCTGCCAAAACCGAATCAAGAAGAAATAGAAAATCCAAA
This sequence comes from Potos flavus, assembly GCA_028534135.1. Classification (NCBI taxonomy): domain Eukaryota; kingdom Metazoa; phylum Chordata; class Mammalia; order Carnivora; family Procyonidae; genus Potos; species Potos flavus. Next base: position 102,767,480 of record CM052886.1, read on the forward strand.
TCAATCAATTACTAGTAAGGAAATTGCTCAGTAATCAAAAATCTCCCAATTAAAGACCAGGACAATGTGACTTCACTGATTCTACCAAACATTTAAGAAAAATTAACACCAATCTTTCTCAAACTCTTCCAAAAAAACAAAGAGGAAGGAACAGTCACAAATTCATTTTACAAAGCCAGGTTTATTGTCCACTACAAGAAAAGAACCCTACAGGCCAATATTCCTGATGAATATTTATAGACATAAAAATATTCAAAACAATATTAGCAAATCAAATTAAGCAGCACGTTATAAAGATCATTCACCATAATCAAGTGGAATTTATCCCAGGATCCAAGAGTGGTTCAACATACACTAATCAATGTGATACATCACATTAATAAAATGATAGACACAGAAAAAGCATTTGACAAAATTCAACATCCATTCATGATAAACTCTACAACTTAGGTACAGGAGTAAAGCACCTCAGCATAATAGCCATATATGACAAACCCATTGCTAACATCATACTCAATAGTGAAAGGTTGACTGATCTTTCTTTAAGATCAAGAACAAGACAGAGTTCCCACTCTCACCACTCCTATTCAACATAGTATTGGAAGTCCTGGCCAGGGCAATCAGGCAAGAAAAAGAACAAAAGGGAGCGCCGAGGGGGTGCTCAGTCATTTAAGCTTCTGCTTTCAGCTCAGGTCATGATCCCTGGGTCCTGGGATCAAGCCCATTGACAGGCTTCCTGCTCAGTATGGAGTATGTTTGTCCTTCTCCCTCTGCCCCCCCGCCCCAGCTCATATGCTCGCTCACTTTCTCTCAAATTAATAAAATTTTTTTAAAAAGAAAAAGGAAAAAGAAGGCATTAGAATTGGAAAGGAAAAAGTAAAATTGTCTCTGTTTGCAGATGGCATGATTTTATATATAAAAAACCCTTGAGACTCCACCAAAAACTGTTAGATCTAATCAGTGAATTCAGTAAAGTTGCAGAACACAAGATTAACATAAAAAAATCAACAGTGTTTCTATATATTAACAACAAATTATCTTAAAAAGAAAAAATGAATCCAGGTATCCATCAACAGATTAATGGATAAAAAAGATATATATAAAATATATATAATGGAATATTGCTGTATATTAATATTATTAATAAAATTATATTAATGTAATAGTAATGTATAGCACACATTGTATATATAATTATATATAATGGAATATTACTCAGCCAACAAAAAGAATAAAAATCTTGCCATTTGCAACAACGTGGATGGAACTAGAGGGTATTATGCTAAGCGAGTCAGTCAGAGAAAGACAAATCCTATATGATTTCACTCATGTAGAATTTAAGAAACAAAACAGATGAACATAGGGGAAGGGAAGAAAAAATAAAATAAGATGATAACAGAGAGAGACAAACCATAAGAGACTTTTTTTTTTTTTTTTTAAGATTTTAGTTATTTATTTGACAGAGACACAGTGAGAGAGGGAACATAAGCAGGGGGAATAGGAGAGGGAGAAGCAGGCTTCCCATCTAGAAGGGAGCCCTATGCAGGGCTCAATCCCAGGATCCTGGAATCATGACCCAAGCTGAAGGCAGACGCTTAAAAACTGAGCCACCCAGGCGTCCCACCGTAAGAGACCCTTAACTATAGGAAACAAACTGAGGGTTGCTGGAGGGGAGGTGGGTGGGGGATGGGGTAACTGGGTGATGGGCATTAAGGAGGGCACTTGATGTAATGAGCACTGGGTGTCCTATGCAACTGATGAATCACTAAATTCTACCTCTGAAACTAATCATACACTATATTTTAATTGAATTGAATTTAAATTAAAAATAAAGAAAAATGAAAGCGATCCCATCAAAACCAAATACTTTGGAATAAATTTAATCAAGGAGATAGATGATCTCTATACTTAAAACTACAAGATGTTGAGAAAAGAAGTTGAAGAAGACACAAATAAATGGAAAGGTATCCTGGGTTCATAGATTGGAAGGATTAGCATTGTTAAAATGTCCACACTACCTAAGCCATCTAGAGTCAATGCAATCCCTATCAAGATTGCAATGGCATTTATTTACAGAAGTAAAAATAACAATCCCAAAATTTGTATGGAACCACAAGAGACCCCAAATACTCAAAGCAATCTTGAGAAAAAACAAAACTGTGTGTATCACATCCCAGATTTCAAACTATACTACAATGTAGTTATAGTAACCCGAACAGTATGGTACTGACACGAAAACAGACACATACATCAATGGAACAGAATAGAGAAAGAAACCCACATTTATATGGGCAATTAATCTATGACAAAGAAGGCAAGCATACACAATGGGGAAAAGAGTATTTTTCTTTTTTTTTAAAGATTTTATTTATTTGACAGAGAGAGAGAGATCACAAGTAGGCAGAGAGGCAGGCAGAGAGAGAGGGGGAAGCAGGCTCCCTACTGAGCAGAGAGCCCGATGCGGGGCTCGATCCCAGGACCCTGAGATCATGACCTGAGCCGAAGGCAGAGGCTTTAACCCACTGAGCGACCCAGGCGCCCCAAGAGTATTTTCAATAAATGGTGATGGGGAAACTAGACAGCTACATGCAAAAGAATGAAATTAGACCGCTTTCTTACATTGTATACAAAAATAAACTCAAAATGGATTAATGTAAAACCTGAAATCATAAAACTAAAAAATTCAAAAAAACAGACATTAAACTTTTTTTTTTTTTGTATTAATTTATTTGAGAGCGAGAGAAGAAGCAATAGAGGGGACAGAGGGAGAGGGAAAGAAGTAGACTCCCCACTGAGCAGGGAGCCCGACTCGGGGCTTGATCTTGAGACCCTGGGATCATGACCTGAGCTGAAACCAAGAGTTAGACCCTTAACCAACGGAGGTGCCCCAGCAGTAAATTCTTTGACATCAGTCCTAGCAGTATTATTTTGGATCTGTTTTCTCCAGCAAGGACAACAAAAGCAAAAATAGACAATTGGGATTACGTCAAACCAAGAAGCTTTTGCACAGTGAAGGAAACCATCAACAAAACAAAAGCAACCTACTGAATGGGAAGAGAATTTGCAAATGTCATATCTGATAAGGTGTTAATATCCAAAATATATAAAAGACTCATACAACTCAACAAAAAAATCAATCTAATTAAAAATCAAGATGGGGTCGGGAGGGAGACAAACCATAAGAGACTCTTAATCTCATGAAACAAACTGAGGGTGACTGGGAGTAAGGGGGGAGGGATGGGGTGGCTGGGTTATGAACATTGGGGAGGGTATGTGCTATGGTGAGTGCTGTGAATTGTGTAAGCCTGATGATTCACAGACCTGTACCCCTGGGGCAAATAATACATTATATGTTAATTTAAAAAAATCAATCCAATTTAAAAATGGGGGGCACCTGGGTGGCTCAGTTGGTTAAGCATCTACCTTTGGCTCAAGTCATGATCCCAGGGTCCTGGGATTGAGCCCTGTGTCGGGCTCCCTGCTGTTGTTCGTGCTCTCTCTCTCAAATACATCAATAAAATCTTTTTTAAAAATTAAAAAAAAAATAAGAAATGGGCTAAGGGCCTGAAGAGACATTTTCCCAAAAAGACATACAAATTTCCCAAAAGACATACACATGAAAAGATGCTCAACATCACTGACCATCAGGGACATGCAAATCACAATGAGCGCTCACTTCACACCAGTCAGAAGGGCGTGTATCAAAAAGACAAGAAATAACAAGTGCTAGCAAGAATGTGGAGAAAAGGGAACCTTCTTCCACTGTTGGTGGGAATGTAAACTGGTGCCGCCACTAAGGAAAACAGTATGGCGTTTCCTCATAAAATTAAAAACAAAATTATCATATAATCCAGTAATTCTGCTTCTGGGTATTTACTCAAAGAAAACAAAAACACCAATCCAAAGAGACACATGCACCCCTATGCATACAGCAGCAGTATTTACAATACCCAAGACATGGAAGCAGCCTAAGTGTCCACTGAGAGATGAACGAATAAAGAAGCGGTATATACATACATACATACACATACACAATGGAATATTACTCAGCTATAAAAAATGAAATCTTGCCTTTTGTGACAACCTGGATGGACCCTAAAGATATTACGCTAAGTGAAATAAGTCAGACAAAGAAAGACAAATACCGTATGATTTCACTTACATGTAGAACTGACAAAAAACAAAACTAACAAAAAAAAAAACAGAAACAGACTCACAAATTCAGAGAGCTGATGGTTGCTGGAGGGGTGGGGTGTGGGAGGGATGGGCAAAATAGATGAAGAAATTAAGAGGTACAAACTTCCAGTTATGAAATAAATAAGTCACAGGAATGGAAAGCATAGCAAAAACAGTCAGTGATATTGTAATAACTTTGTATGGCGACAGATGGTAAGCACACTTATTGTGTGAGCATTTTGTAATGTATATAAATGTCAAATAATTATGTTGTACACCAGAAATTAATATATTGTACGTCAACTACACTTCAACTAAAAAAATAAAAGTCACTGTAATTATTAGGGAAACAGAATAAAAATATTATGGTCTCTCAAAAAGAATATTGTTAAAATGTCCATACAATCCCAAGTGATTTATAGATTCAAAGCAATCCCTATCAAGATTCCAATAGCTTTTTTTTTTTTACAGATGTATAAATAACAATCCTAAAACTTATATGGAACCACAAAAGATCCTCAGTAGCCAAAACGATCCTGATGAAGAACAAAGCTGGAGCATTGAGGCGGATAGAGGCCCCTCCCTGGGCCCCAGCCCCCCTTCCTGCCCGCCGCGCCGCGTTCCTTTTGCCTTGGCAGAGGAATGATCAAACGACCGGCTGTCCCGTTTGAATACAGAACGAAAACAAACCTTCCCTTTAGATTTAATGCTCTCCTGAGATGTACCTCCCTTTAGATTTAATGTTCCCAGAGATTAGCACTCTCCTGGGAAGTTCCCGTATAGACTATACTCCCACGTGTAGTGGAGCTGAAATGACCGTGAAAATTTCCTGATACCATTCCCCCCCATCACCTGTGTCCATAAAAGCTCGCCCCTAATTCTGTTCGGGGCTCAGTCTTTTGGGAATTATCCCACTGAGTCCGCCGGCGTAATAAAACTGGATTTCCCTGGTCTTCGTGTGTGCCGTTTGGATTTCCTCGGTTGCTTCATTTTCCGCTACAGCATCACACTTCTGGATTTCAAGTTATATTATAAAGTTATAGTAATCAAAACAGTGTGGTACTGGCATGAAATACACACATGTACCAATGGGACAGTCCAGAAATAAATCATGCATTATATGGTCAACCAAAATTTGACAAGGGAGCCAAGAACACTCAATGGAGAAGACATAGTCTCTTCAATAACATTGCATATTCCCATGGAAAAGAGTGAAACTAGATCCCTGTCTCACAGCACTCACAAAAACTAACTCAAAATGAATTAAAGACTTAAATGTAAGATCGGAAACCATACATCTCTTGTAAGAAAACACAGGAAAGAAGCTCCTGGACATGGATCTTGGCAATGATTTTTCGGATATGACACCTAAAGCACAAGCAACAAATGAAAAATCAACAAGTGGGACTACATCAAAATAAAAAGCTTCTGCACAACAGAAGAAATTATCAATAAAATGAAACTACAACCTATGGAATGAGAAAAAATATTTGCAAATTATATATCTAATAAAGACCTAATATCCAAAACATAAAAAGAACTCACACAACTCAATAGCAAAGCAAAAAAAACCCACAAAAAAACAAAAACCCCAAACAAAAAAAATAATCCAATTAAAAATGAGCAAAGGACCTGAATAGACACTTTTTCAAAGAAGATGTACAAATAGCCAACAAGTACAAAGAAAAGGTGCTCAACATTCCTAATTATCAAGGAAATGCAAGTCAAAACCATAATGAGATATCACCTCCCTCCTGTTAGAATGACTGTCATTAAAAAGATAAGAGATAACAAATACTGGCAAGGATTTGGAGAAAAGGGAACCCTTCTGCAGTTTTCGTGGGATTGTAAATTGGTGCAGCCAGTATGGAGAAAAATATAGGAGGTTGCCCAAAAACATTTAAAATAGAACTACTATATGATCCAGCAATATCACCTCTAGAAATAGAGATAATAGCACCACATCAAAGAGACATGTGCAGCCCCGTGTTCACTGCAGCATTATTTACAATAGCCAAGCCATGGAAACAACTCAAGTGTCCATCAAAAAAAAATAGTGGAATATTATTAAGACATTTAAAAAAAGGAACTCCTGCCATTGTGACAACATGGATTAACCTTGAGAGGATTATGCAAAGTGAAATAAGTCAGAGAAAGACAAACACTGTATAATCTCTCTATGTGGAATCTTAAAAAAAAAAAGAAGAAGAAGAAAAAAGAAAAACCAAATCATAGAAAAAAAGATCAGATTTGTGGTTAGCAGAAGCTGGGACGGGGGAATTGGATGAAAGTGGTCAGAAGGCACAAACTTTCAATTAAAAGATCAATCAGTCCTCGGGATGTGACGTACCACACGATGACTGCAGGTACCACAGCTGTACGATATATTCGGAAGCTGTTAAAAGAGTTATTCCTAACAGGGGCACCTGGGTGGCTCAGTGGGTTAAGCCTCTGCCTTCGGCTCAGGTCATGATCTCAGGGTCCTGGGATCCAGCCCCGCATCTGGCTCTCTGCTCGGCGGGGAGCCTGCTTCCCCCTCTCTCTCTGCCTACTTGTGATCTCTCTCTCTCTGTCAAATAAATAAATAAAATCTTAAAAAAAAAAAAAAAAAAAAAGTTGTTCCTAACAGTTCTCATCACAAGGAAAAGGAACATTTTTTTTTTTTTTTTTGTATCTCTATGAGAAAATGGTGTTACCTAAACTTATTGCGGCAATCACTTCACAATATGTGAAAGTCAAGTCATCAGCTGTATACCTTAAACTTACCTGGTTCTGTGTGTTAATTAGATCTCAATATGTGGGGGAGGGGGGCAGAAAAATTAAGGAAAAAAACGCACTGTTCACAGAGTGGAAAGGCTACTCACAGAACGGGAGAAAATATTTGCAAATCATAACTCTGTAAGGGATTAAACCCCAGACTATATAGAGAACTCCCGAAACGCGACAACAACAACAACAAAAAACCCAAACAACGGACTCAAAACAGGCAAAGGAATTGAACAGACATTTCCCCAGAGATAACACACAGATGGCCATGAGATGAGTGAAAAGATGCTCAGCATCACTGATCACTAGGGAAACAGAAATCACAACCACCAGATAGCACCTCATTAGGATGGCCGCGATTCAAGGAAACAACGAGAAGGGAAAACAAGGGTTGGCGGGGATATTCCCACTGTCGGTGGGAACAGAAAATACTGTTGGTGGGAATGTAAAACAGGGCAGCCACCGTGGAAAACAGGATGGCCGTTCCTCAAAATATCAAAACTAGAGCTACCATATGATCGGGAAACCCCACTTCCGGGTATATCCCCAAAATTCCTGAAAGCAGGATCTTGAAGAGACGTCTGTGCGCCCAGGTTCACAGCAGCATTATTGAAAAGAGCAAACACATAGAAGCAACCAAGCACCCACTGGTACATGAATGGAAAAGCAAAATGTGGTCCATACGCACAATGGGATACGATTCAACTTTAACAAAGGAAGGAAATCCTGACATATGTTCCTACATGGATAAAACTTGAGGACATTATGTGAAGGGAAACAAGCTGGTCACAAAAAGACAAACACTGTTATGACTCTACTTATATCAGGCATCTAGAGTCATCAAAATCACAAAGAAATTGTAATGGAGGTTGCCCAGGGCTGGGGTGGGGTGTGGGGGGAGACTGTGGGGGGGAGATGGGGAGGTGTTGGTTAATGGGTGTTAAGAGTTTCTGACTTACAAGATAAATAGACTTACCCAGGAGCGCCTGGGGGGCGAAGCATCTGCCTCTGGCTCAGGTCAGGATCTCGGGGGTCCTGGGATCGAGCCCGGTGTCATCGGGTTCCCTGCTCCGTGGGGGATCTGCTTGTCCTTCTCCCTCTGCTGCTCACCCTGCCTGTCCGCTGTCAAATAAAGAAAAAAAATTTTTAAATATTAAAAAAAAAAAGACTTATGGGATGGATGGTGGTGCAGTACAACAATGTGCGTGTGTGCCACTAAAGTGTACACTTCAAAATGATTAAGATGGTGAATTTTATGTTATGAGTATTTTAACACAATAAAAAAAAGAAAAAGAAAAAAAATGGAGTGTTTTCCTTAGAAATAGTTCTAGGACCAGCCCCAGCCCAGCAGCCAGCCCCCAAACATGTATGGCCTGTCTGGGGGTACTGAGGGGAAGAGAGGGCCCCTTGCGCTTGAGCAGCTCGCAAGGAGGAAATGAGGCGTGCAGACGGCTGCACCACCGCAGAGCATCTGCCCTCCCCTACTGGTACCTTCAAAACCTGGGGGGAAGAGCGGGAAGCTTAATTCCGCCTCTCCAGATCTCCTATTCATTCAGAGCCCTGGTAGAGGCCAAATCCAGCCAGGGCCCGCCCAACAGCTGATGGCCAGACCCACTATAGGCACGTGCCCTTCTGCCGGGCTCCCCCAAGCCGACCGCCCTTCCCTCCCCATGCTCCTCTCCTGGCCTCTGGGCTGCAAAATGTGCTCTGATGAGGAATACTCCCAGTGCCCCCCCTGTGCCGCACCAGCCCTCTTGCCCTGGGCCCTGTCTTGTGGGCAGAATCTTAATCTTCTCCTTGGCACAGTGCCTTCCCTTAAAAGGTGCTCCAAGCAGAAGTCTGGGGAGCAGGGAATAGCTATGCCCTTGGGTCTATTTTCTTCTCTCTTTTTTTTTTTTTGAGAGAGCATACGCTCGAGTACGCATGCGAGCTGCAGGGAGGGATAGAGAAAGAGAGAGAGGGAATCAGGCTCCGCACCCAATGCAGAGCCCCACACAGGGTTTGATCTCACGACCCTGAGATCATGACCCGAGCCAAAATCAAGAGCCAGGCGCTTAACCGATTGAGCCACCCAGGCACCCCAAGAACTTTTTCATCTCGCACGCAAACTCTGTACCCATCAGCCAATAAACTCTGTACCCATCAGCCATTTCCTCCCCCAGGCCCTGGCAACCTCCATTCCACTTTCTGCTTCTATACATCTGACTACTCTACATACCCCTTACACGCAGAATCACGCAGCATTTGTCTCTCTAAGTCTGGCTTATTTCACTTAATGTTAAGTTAAGTGAAAAGGTTCTCCAGCTTCTTCCTTGTTGTAGCAGGTGTCAAATTTCCTTCCTTTCGAAGGCGGAATAATACTCCATTGCAGGCCTAGACCGCATTTTGTCTATTCATCCATCGACGGATACTTTTGTTGCTTCCACCTTTCGGCGATTGTGAATAATGCCGCTAGGGGCACGGGTGTGCAAGTATCTCTTTGCAATTCTCTTTCAGTTCTTTTGAATAGAGACCCACTAGCGGGATCGCTGGATCATATGATAATTCTACTTTTAATGTTTTGAGGAATCATCATACTGTTTTCCACCGAGGCTGCACCAGTTTGCATTCCCACCAACAGTAAGGGTTCCAACTTCTCCACATCCTGCCAAGATCTGTCATTTTCTGTGGTTTTGGTTAGTAGCCATCTTAATGTGTGTGAGGTGATGTCTCATTGTGGTTTTGAGATTGCATTTCCCAGATGAGGAGGGATGCTAAGCATTTTTCCATGTGCTTGCTGGCCTTTTGTGTATCATCTCTGGAGAAATGTCTATCCAAGTCCTTTGTCCCTTTTTTATTCAGGTTATTTGCTTTTTTGCTGTTGAGTAATAATAGCTAACATTTCTTAAGCTCACATTATACTCTCGAAACTATGCTAAAGACCAAACTAGGACAGGTGATAAAGCTGGCAGGCTAACAGTTTGGTATCCTTTCAAACCCATAGTCTTTACATATTTGCTAACCATTTACTTGGGTGGGGAGGGACACGGAGAAATTGATTTCCTGTTATAAAAAATTATTCTGGATGCACCATTATTCACAATAGCCAAGGCTTGGAAACAACCTAAAGGTCTACTGATGGATAAATGGATAAAGAAGATGGGGTATATATACATATACACACTAGAGAATATTATTCAGCTACGAGTAAGAAGAGCCTGCCATTTGCAACAACATGGATGAACTTGAGGGCTTTAGGCTAAGTGAGATAAGTCAGACAAAGAAAGACAAATATTGTGTGATCTCACGCATGCGGAATTTTAAGAAGTCAAATTAATAGAAACAGAGAGTAGGATGGTGGTTACCAGGGGCTGGGGGCGTGGGTAGAGTCAGGGGGATGTTGTTAAAAAGTACGTATTTGCAACCAGAAGATGAATCAGTTCTGGAGAGCAAATGTGCAGCCTAGCGATTATAGTCAACAAGACTGTATGATATACTTCAAAGCTGCTAAGAGACTAGATCATAAATGTCCTCACCACACACACACACACACACGCATGCACACACGTGCACGTGTGCACACACAGGATAATTATGTGATAAAGGCGTTAGCTAACGCTATGGTTGTAATCATATTGCCATATATCAATGTACTGAATCTACCCAAATGGACACCTGAAACTTGTACAATGTTATATGCCCATTATATCTCAATTATGGAAAAAACTATATATAGAAAAAGACACATTAACTCACTTCCACTGGCCAGAGTAGAATCAGTGAATCAGAGTCTGAACTTTTTTTTTTTTTTTTTTTTTTTTGCAAAACCTTTCCAACTTTTCTGAGACTTTTGTTCTCCCTTCAGTTTTTTGTCTCAGATTTCCCGAACCAGATAACTCCTTGGGAGGCAGCTCTCAGGGCTGAGGATTTCCATCAGGACATGAATCACTCCTTCCAGTGAGGAGCACCAGGGCAAGCCTTACTGAGCCTCACAATTTCCCCATGCAGCCTGCCAGCTCTCAGTTTAGGGTGGGGAGTGGTGATGGGGAGGCTGCACCCCAGGGAGGGAAACACCGTAAGGTAAGTGGGTGCTAATGAGCAAAACCATCCACTCCCCGCTGCGGGTGCAGGAGGCATTTGCATTTCAACAGTTCTATTTAAGGCGACATCTGCGAGAGCCCTGAGTGGCTGACACATACTTTTGATTTATTGCAGTCACTTTATTTGTTTTTAAGATTTTATTTATTTAATTGAGAGAGAGAGAGAGACACGGAGAGAGGGAGCACAAGCACGGGGAGTGGGAGACGGAGAAGCAGACTCCCCGCTGAGCAGGGAGCCCGATGTGGGGCTTGATCCCAGGACCTGGGGATCACGATCTGAACTGAAGGCAGACACTTAACGACTAAGCCACCCAGGCGACCCTACTGCAGTCACTTTAATCAGGAAATATTTGTAACATACAGATGAGTGTGGAAAATAACAATGCCCCGTAACCCACCACCAAGCATAAATAGATTTTAACATCTTTACCATCTTTGCTTCAGAGGTTTTATTTTTAAGCAATAAAATGTTTTGGGGCGCCTAGGTGGCTCAGTCGGTTAAGCGTCTGCCTTGGGCTCAGGTCATGATCTTGGGGTCCCGGGAGCAAGCCCCACATCAGGCTCCCTCTTCTGCTTCTCCCTCTGTCCCTCCCCTTGCTCGTGCTCAGGCTTTCTCTCTCAAATAAATAAAATCTTAAAAAAGAAAGAGAAAGAAAGAGAAAGAAAGGAAGGAAAGGGAGAAAGAGAGGGAGAAAGAGAGGGAGAAAGAGAGGGAGAAAGAGAGGGAGAAAGAGAGGGAGAAAGAGAGGGAGAAAGAGAGGGAGAAAGAGAGGGAGAAAGAGAGAGAGAAAGAGAGAGAGAAAGAGAGAAAGAGAAAGGAAGGAAGAAAGGAAGGAAAGGAAGGAAAGGAAGGAAAGGAAGGAAAGGAAGGAAAGGAAGGAAAGGAAGGAAAGGAAAGAAAGGAAAGAAAGGAAAGAAAGGAAAGAAAGAAACTGTTTCAGATCCAACTGAAGGCCCCCATCTTTTCCCCTACCCTCCCTCCTCAGAGGCATCTATTACCCCGGCCTTAGTACACACCAACCCCGTCGACGATTTCCTCTCACTGAGTCTTTATCTCCAAGCAACCTAGGCTATGGCTTTGGGTGTTTCTAAGTCATACGCGAAAGACGGCGATGTAGCCATTCGTCATTCCTTTGGCCGCTCAGTGTTGGAAACCCCTTCCAAGGAGGAGGAAGAGTCCCCTCCACCATAAAAACTTTTATAAAAAGGCCAGCCTTCCACCCTCGCAGCTGGCCTGCAGGCTTGCAGCTCGGGGCAGGCACGGGACCACGGGAGCTGTGAGCCACCCCCGGCCCTGACAGTGAGGGCAGCGCCCACGAGGGAGCCCGAGGCTCAGCTGCCACCAGGGGCTTCAGTTCTGGACCCTGCTTCTTCAAAATATGCCACTTTGGCATATTGATTATCTGGAACTAAAGGTCCTCAAGAAACAGCCAGAGCAAGGAGGACACTCTGCCCCTCCCTTGCCTC
>CM052886.1:102780467-102790988 GCA_028534135.1 Potos flavus
GCCTGGCTGCAAAGCTTCAAAGGACAGAGTGACTCTGGTCAGGGGCAGCTGGTGACTTTAAGTTGAAGCCAGCGCTCAACGACCATTCCGAAAATCCCAGGGTCCTCAAGAATTAAGCTAAATCGACTCTGCCCATGCTCTTATAAATGGAACAAAGCCTGGATGGCACCTCTGTTTCCAGCATGGCTTCCTGAATATCTAAAGACCGCTGTTGAGGCCTCCTGCTCAGAAAAAAAGATGGCTTTAAAAACAAATAATACATTACATGTTAATAAAAATAAATAAATAAGTAGCCAAAAAAAAAAAAAAAAAAAAAAAGACTGCTCATTGACAATGTCCCTGGTCACCCAAGCACTCTGATGGAGAAGGACGAGATGAATGTTTTCACGCCTGCTAACACAACCTCCGGTCCACAGCCCATGGATCAAGGAGTCATTTCAACTTGCAAGTCTTACTATTTAAGAAATACGCTTCCTAAGGCAAGAGCTGCCACAGAGAGTGATTTCTCTGATGGGTCTAGGCAAAGTAAATCGGAAACCTTCTGGAAAGGATTCGCCATCTAGATGCCATAAAGAACATTTGCGGTTCATGGTAAGAGGTCAAAATATCAACAGGAACAGGAGTTTGGAAGAAGTTGACTCCAACCCCCGTGGAAGACCATGAGGGGTTCGCGACTTCGGAGGAGGAAGTAACCGCAGAGGGGAGGGGCGGAAAGAGGAAGAGAACTAGGATCAGAAGTGGAGCCTGAAGATGGGACTGAGTTGCTGTGATCTCATGATCAAGCCTGAGTGGCTGACGAGTTGAAAGAAAGTGGTTTCTTGAGATGGAATCTACTCCTGGTGAAGATGCTGTGAAGACTGTTGAAACGACACCATAGCATTTAGAATATTCCATAAATGTAGTTGATAAAGCAGTGGCAGAGTTTGAGAGGACAGACTCCCAATTTTGAAAGAAGTTCTACTGTGGGGGCATCTGGCTGGCTCAGTCGGTTGAGCATCTGCCTTTGGCTCAGGTCATGATCCCAGGGTCCTGGGATCGAGTCCTGCATCAGGCTCCCTGGCTCCTCGGGAAATCTGCTTCTCCCTCTCCCACTGCTGCTCCCCCTGCTTGTGCTCTCTCTCTCTTTCTATCTCTGTCAAATAAATCAGTAAAATCTTAAAAGAAAAAAGAGAGAGAGAAGTTCTACTGTGGATAAAATGCTATCAAACAGCATCAGCTACTACAGAAAAACTGTTCATGAAAGGGAGAGTCCACCAATGCGAGAAACTTTATTTTTGTCTTGTTTTAAGACAAACAACAGCCGCCCAGCCTTCAGCCACCACCACTCCGATCAGTCGGCAGCCATCCACATGGAAGGAGGACGCAGCCCCAGCAAAAAGATTACCACTCGCTGAAGTCTCATATGCTGGTTATCATTTTTTAGCAATAAAGTATTTTTTTATTTAAGACAGATTTTGTTAGACACAATGGTATTGCATGCTTACAAGACTAGAGCATAGTGTAAACATAACTTTTATAGGCACTGGGAAACCAAAAAATTCATTTGACTTGCTTTATCGGGATATTTGCTCTATTGTGACGATCTGGAACTGAATCTGCAATATCTCCAAGACAAGCCTGTAATCACTTTGCAGGGCGATAGAAGGTAACTAGATTTATCACAATGATCGTTTCGTAATGTATATAAAGGTTGAATCACCATGCTGTGCACCTGAAACTAATGTAACATTGTCTGTCAATTACAAATTTTTTTTAAAAAGAGAACTCACCCAGGAGCAACATGGAAAAGGAGATAGAGAAACATAACGTCCTTTGCCAATGAACCTAGGAGCCACCTGAATTCCTGAGCTACAACAGAGGGAGCACGAAAAGCAGCAGCAATCAAGCAAAGGGGCTAAAGAAAGATGGCAGAGGGCGCTTGTATAATGATAATAACAACACAGGGCCGCCTGGGGGGCTCCGTTGGTTGAGCGCCTGCCCTTCGGCTCTGGTCATGATCCCAGGGTCCTGGAATCAAGCCCCGCATCAGGCTCCCTGCACCACGGGGAGCCCCCTTGCCCCTCTTTCTCTCTCTCTGCCTTTCCCCTCCACTCATGCTCTCTCTCTGTCTCTCAAATAAATAAATACAATCTTTAAAAAAAAAGAAAAAGAGTAAAAACACAGCAGTAGCCGATACTTACGTAGCATTTACAATGAAGCTGAGGCTCAGGATAAGCGACAGTCCCAGGTCACACAGTATTCGGCAGAATACGAATTCGAATTCAAACGTAGGCCATCTGGCTCCAGGCTCTGTGTTCATGATCTCTCTGTCCCATGCAGCCTCGTTTCACACCACCTCACGCACACACACAAATGCAAGAAGCAGCGAAGTACATGCCTTGAGAGTGAGGAGCGCGTCTTCTGGGGCAAAAACAGAATCTCTTGTTTGCAGCAGCGGGAGCAGATCACAGGCTGGTAGCAAGAACCTCCCTGAATTTGTTTTGGTCCTAATGAACAGCTGGGGAAGGGTTGATTGGGGAATCACACAGGCGAGCCGTATGTAGTGGATTAAAGATGGCTACCATTTCTTTGCCGCTCTGCCCACGGAGTCGAGTCAATTTCCCTCACTTTCAATCAGTGGGCTCTGAGACATGTTTTAATCAACAGAATGTGTTGCTAGGGATTCTCTGTGACGTTCGAGGCTGGTCTTTAAGAGATCTGCCATTTCCATCTTTACTCTTTTTTTTTTTTAAGATTTTATTTATTTATTTGACAGAGAGAGATCACAAGTAGGCAGAGAGGCAGGCAGAGAGAGAGGGGGAAGCAGGCTCCCTGCTGAGCAGAGAGCCCGATGCGGGGCTCGATCCCAGGACCCTGAGATCATGACCTGAGCCGAAGGCAGAGGCTTAACCCACTGAGCCACCCAGGCGCCCCTCCACCTTTACTCTTTGAAACACTCCTTCTTGGAACCCAGTTGCCGTGCTGTACAGAAGGCTGAGTTGTCACAGGGAAAGGCCCACTTTCCGGGGATCTGCAACCCCAGCCAACAGTCCGCACCAACGACCAGCCACGGGAGTGGGCCATCTTGGAAAGGACAGCCCCAGCTGAGCTTCTGGATTGCTTACCATGTGGAGCAGAGCCCCATCATGCCTCCTGAACCCTGACTAAGATAGAGAATCGGGGGCAAATAAATGGTCGCCTCTGTTTTAAGTCAGTTATTTGGGGTAGTTTGTAATGCAGCAATAGGGAATTGAAATAACATGTGTGCAGAAATCAGCCTGTGTGATGGGAGGAGAGCCTCGTGTCAATTTTGTTGATCTTTTTAAAACCCAACTTTTAGTTGCCTTGATTTTCTCTCTTGTTTTCTATTCTCTGTTTT
Organism: Potos flavus; assembly: GCA_028534135.1. Taxonomy (NCBI): domain Eukaryota; kingdom Metazoa; phylum Chordata; class Mammalia; order Carnivora; family Procyonidae; genus Potos; species Potos flavus. The sequence continues at coordinate 102,783,826 of CM052886.1, forward strand.
ATTTATTTTCACTCTAACCTTTATTATTTTAATCCCTCTGCTTGTTTTGGGTTTTGCTTGATCTTCCTTTTCTTAGGGTGGAAGGTTAGGTTATGGGTTTGAGATCTTTTTTCCTATAGGCACTCATGGCTATAAATTTCCCTCTCAGCATTGCTTTCACTGCATTCTGGAGAGATGCTTTGGCATGGGGCATTTTTGTTTTCATTTACCTCAGAGTATTTTCTAATTTCCCTTGTGATGTCTTCCTCGACTCATGGGTTTATTTAGGATTATGTTGTTCAATTTCCACATATTCGTGAATCTTCCAAATTTCCTTCTGGTATTAATTTCTAATGTCATTCCATTGTGGTCAGAACATACTCTGTATGATTTCACATTTTAAATTTATTGAGGCTTGTCTTATGACCTAACATATGGTCAATCCCAGAGAATGTTCCATGACACTTGAGAAGAATGTGTGCTCTGCTATTCTTGGATGGCTTGTTTGAGAAAGATCTGTTGGGTCTAGTTGGTTTACATTGTTGTCCAAGTCTTCTATTTCCATGTTGATCTTCTATCAAGTTGTTCTATCCATTATTGAAAGTGGGATATTGACGTTTCCAACTATTGTTGTTGAATTGTCTATTTCTCCCTTCAATTCTGTCAATTTTTGCTTCATGTGTATTGAGGCTCTGGGACATATATGCTCATAATTATTTTGTTTCCTTGATGAAGTGACCCATTTATCATTATAAAATAACATTCTTATCTCTAATTTTTGTCCTAAAGTCTCTTTTGGCTGATATTTGTATAGCCCCTCCACCCCTCTTCTGGTTTCTATTTGCATGATAAATCTTCTTCCCATCAGTTTATTTTCTACTTATTTGTGTCTTTAAATCTAAAGTGTGTCTCTTGGAGACAGCATATAGTTAAAACATGTTTTCAAATTCATTCTGCCAATCTCTTTCAACTTGAATGCCTAATCTATTTACACTTAATATAATTACAAATAAGGTAGGATTTACATTTTGCTATTAGTTTTCTATGTCTTGATGTCTTGCTATCTTGCTTTTTTCTCTATTCCTCCATCACTGCCTATCTGTGTTAAATAGCAATTTTCTAATGTAACATTTTAATTCCCATATATATGAATAAAATGAATATATATGAATATATAACATTTTTATTCTCATTATATATATAGTATATATATATTATTTACTTAGAGGTTGCCATAGGGATTACAATTAACATCTTAATATATAATAGAGTTCAGATTGATACTGATTGTAATATAATGATTAAAAATACATATTTGGTCATTCAGATAACCAAAATATATTTCTCAGCTATATCTGGTCTTCATCCACAGTTCCTGAGAACGCTTTAGAGCCATAAAGTTGGGCTGAGTGTCTTATTAATAACAGCAGTGACTTTTGGACTCCACTTGAGGGCAGGGGCTGGTGGCCAGGAAGACCAGCCATGTGATTAGAGGGTTGGAACTTTCGGTCACGCCCCAACCTCCAGGGAGGGTAGAGGGGCTGGAGGTTGAATCAGCCAATGACCAGTGACTTCGTCAATCATGACCATGTAGAGAGGTGGACACGTGGAGATGCAGGGAAAGCGGCAAGCCTGGAGGGTACATGGAAGCTCCCCAGAATGTTGACAGTAAGGCTAGGTAACATCTGTCCCCATACGTAGTTACAATTTTTTCTTGTGATAAGAACTTTTTTTTAATGCTTTTTTTCAAATTCCAGTTAACGTACAGCGTAATATTAGTTTCAGGTGCACAATATAGTGATTGAACACTTTCATACGTCACCTGGAGCTCATCACAGTGCCCTCCTTAATCCCCATCACCTGTTTCATCCATCCCCCACCCCCACCCCTCTGGCAACCATCAGTTTTCTATTTAGTTAAGAGTCTGTTTCTTGGTTTGCCTCTTTCTCTCTTTCTTCCCCTTTGCTCGTTTGTTTTGTTTCTTAAATTCCACGTATAAGTGAAATCACATGGTATTTGTCTTTTTCTCACTGGCTTCTTCTTAGCATAACACCAGCTCTGTCCGTGTCATTGCAAATGGCAAGATTTTGTTCTTTATGGCTGAGTCATAGCCCATTGTCTATATACACCACACCCTCTCCATCCATTCATCTTGTGATAAGAGTTTTGAAGATCTGCCCTCTTAGCAACTTTCAAATATGCAACACAGTATTACTAACTATAGTCACCATGCTGTATATTACATCCCCGTGACTTACTTATTTTATAACTGGAAGTTTGTACCCTTTGACCCCCTTCGCCCATTTCTCCCACCCTTCATTTAGATCTTTAGAAATGGTTTTCTTGGGGCGCCTGGGTGGCTCAGTGGGTTAAAGCCTCTGCCTTTGGCTCAGGTCATGATCTCAGGATCCTGGGATCCAGCCCCGCATCAGGCTCTCTGCTCTGAAGGGAGCCTGATTCCCCCTCTCTCTCTGCCTGCCTCTCTGCCTACTTGTGATCTCTCTCTCTGTCAAATAAAGAAATCTTAACAAAAAAAAAAAAAAAGAAAGAAAGAAAGAAATGGTTTTCTTTAGTTCTTTAATAATATCTAAAATAGTTGATTTGAAATCTTTTTTTTCCTAGTAGGTTCAATTCTGGACTTCAGGAATGATTTCTATCGATTGCTTTTGTTCTATACATGGACCATACTTGCTTGTTCCTTTCCATGTCTCATAATTTTTTGTTGAAAACCCGACATGTTCAATAGTGTACTGTGGCAATTCTGGAAATCAGAATCTCTCCCCCCCACACACACAGTCTATTATAATTGTTTGTTGTTGTTGTTTGTTAGGCAATGTTTCTGAACTGATTATGTAAGGTCTGTGTTCTTTGTTGTATGTGGCCACCGAAGTCACTTCTTGGTTAGCTTATCGGTCAGCAAATGATTGCACAGAGATTTTCTTAACTACATGAAATCAACAAGTCTCCCAGTCTTTGTCAAAGAGTTCTATATTCAAATTGGAGCATGGCTTTGAAAATCAACCTAGCACCTGACAACTCTGCCTTAGCTGTTACTGCCTCCTTACACGAAGATTCAAAGTCAGACAAAGGTGGGAGCCTAGAACATTCTGAGGTCTTTCCTCAGCATGCATTTAGCTTTGGACATACTCACAATCCTACAAATAAATGCATGTGGCCTTCCAGATTCCCAGGAATATCTCAAGCTTTTCAAGACCCCTCTAGACATCCCACTTCCCAGCTTTTCCTATTAATAGCATATATTCCAACCACTGTCCACTGCCTCAGGAAGCCATAAAGTTTTTTTTTTTTTAATTTGCCTATAATTGTTTTTAACAAACACACGCACCACAACCTGCACCAGGAAAAGGCTTTATGCATTGGGCGAATTCTGAGTCAGGTCAAATACAGAGATAGCCTTAGAGTGGGGAGTCTTCCAAGGAGCCACTAGACTGGTCAAATAAAGATAATCCTGTGAGAATGAGGCTGTGAAGTAGCTCTACCCCCATTCTTCTCCCTTCAATGGCTGCCATGTTGCTGATTTCCACAGTGAGTGCAGTTTGTTAGTTTTCAAAGCTATTTCAGAGTGGGAGAGTAACGGATGGCCTTAGGGACAAATTAAAACACTAAAAAGCTGGGTACCTGGGTGGTTCAGTTGGTTAAGCGTCTGACCTCAGCTCAGGTCATGATCTCTCAGGGTCCTGGGATCGAGCCCCACATTGAGCCCCACATCTGGCTCCCTGCTCAGCAGGGCGTCTGCTTCTCCCTCTCCCTCTGCCTGCCACTCCCCCTGCTTGTATTTCCTCTCTGTGTCAAATAAATACATAAAATCTTTAAGAAAAATAAAAAAAATAAACTAAAATAAAACATTGAAAAGCTCAGAGGATTCTGGGAATATGGGACAGAGTAGGAAGCACCAGGAATAGTCTCCCTACATACACAACAATTGCACTGGCAAAATCTGTCTGATGTAACATTTGGGAACTCTGGAATCTACGGAAGGTTAGCAGCTTCCAGGAAAAGACATGGATGACAAATTGCAGTTAATTTCATTAAATTTCAGCCCTTATCACAGCTACCTATCTCCTTCCCACAGTCACGTGGCTGGACGCTGTACAAATTATCCTGGAGCAGCTACACAAAGCCTGCGTGAAGCTAGGGAGGGCAAAAAGGACTCTAACCTCCAAATAGTAGGTATCTATGTACTGACTGATGATTGCTCCTTCTGATTATAAAGGTACAAAGAAGCAGACAGCCATTGTTGTTGCACCTCCCCCAATTGTGCAAGCCCCTCCCTCTCTAGTTCAGGTGACTGCCAAGAAGATTTAAAGGGCCAACACACTTTCCCCTCATCCCTTATCTTTCATATTTCTCCTTTTGGGAGCCAGGTTTTAAAGATTAGAACATTGAGGGGTGCCTGGATTGCTCAACCAGTTAAGTGTCTGACTTTGTCTCAGGTCATGATCTTGGGGCCCTGGGATCAAGTCCCACATCAGGCTCCCCACTCAGCAGGGAGTCTGCTTGTCCCTCTCCCTCTCCCTCTGCTCCTCCCCCTGCTCATGCGCTCTCTGTCTCTTTCTCATATAAATAAATAAAATCTTGAAAAATAATAATTTTTAAAAAAGATTAGGACATTCAAACACAACTGCATATACAGGGAAAATTAGAGAGTAACCACAAATGCCCAGGGAAAAACTGAAAAAAAACCTAAGAAGACACTAAATTTATACCTCAGGCTGATCAGCAGTGCAGTGACACCCTACAACAACCAGAAGAAAAAACAATAAACAAAAACAGTAGCAAAAACATCAAACCCTGGAGAAAAGGGAAAGAGTACTGATTTCCAGAGTTAATAACACATTATTTGATTCAAATAACCAGTATTCAATAAAAAAAAGTCACAAGACATACAAAGAAATGACAAAGCACTGCCCATTCAAAAAATAATAATTCGACATAATTTTTCTCTGAAAAAGATCTAGTGGTAGATATACCACAATGATTTTTTTTTTTTTTTAAGATTTTATTTATGTATTTGACAGAGAGAGACACAGCGAGAGAGAGGGAACACAAGCAGGGGGAGTGGGAGAGGGAGAAGCAGGCTTCCCGTTGAGCAGGGAGCCCGATGTGGGGCTCGATCCCAGGACCCTGGGATCATGACCTGAGCCGAAGGCAGACGCTTAACGACTGAGCCACCCAGGCGCCCCTACCACAATGATTTTAAAACAACTTTCTTATAGATGTTCAAAGAACTCAAGGAACATAAGGAGAAAGTCAAGAAAATAATATATAAACAAAATGGAAATATCAAGAAACAGAAAACTTAAAAAGAAACCGAAAAGGAAGTCTGGATCTGAAAAGGACCTTAATGAAAATGAAAAATTCACTAGATAGATTCAAAGGCAGAAGAAAGAATCAGTGAACTTAAAGACAGGACAAGGGAAATTATTGAGGCCAAGGAACAGAAAGAAAAAAGATTGAAGAAAAATGAACAGAGCCTAAGGGACCTGGGGGATACCATCAAATGAGCCAACATACACATCATGACAGCCCGGAAGAGAGAGAAAAGGGCAAAGAAAATATTAGAAGAAATGATGGCTGAAAACTTCCTAAATTTGATGAAATGCAGAACATAAACATCCAAAAAGCTCAATGAATTCCAAGTAAGATGAACTCAAAGAGACCTGCACCAAGATACATTACAATCAAACTTTCTTTTTCTTTAAAGATTTTATTTATTCATTTATTTGAGAGAGAGAGAGAAGGCGTGCAAGCAGTGGGGAGGAGCAGAAGGAGAGGGAGAGGGAGAAGCAGACTCTGTGCTGAGCACTTTCAACCAACTGAGCCAGCCAGGCCCCCCGATAATCAAACTTTCAAAACCCAAAGGCAATGAGAAATCTTGAAACCTGAAAGAAAGAAGCGGACCATCACATAAAAGCCAGATTTCTCATCAGAAATTTTGAGGGCAGGAGAAAGTGAGCCAAAACAAAAAACTGTAGACCAAGATTCCGATATCCAAAAGTGAGGGAGAAATCAAGACATTCCCAGGTAAACAAAAGCTGAAGGAGTTTGTGACCACTAGACCTGCCCTGTAAGAATTGTTCAAAGGAGTTCTGCAAGGTGAAATGAAGACACTGGACAGACAGTACTTCAAAGCCATGAAGAAATACAAAGATATCAATAATAGTATGGGAAATTATAAAAGCTAGTATTACTGTAACAAGGGTTTGTAACTACTTTTTGTTTGTTTTCTACATGATTTAAGACTCTACATTTTTTGAAATTATTAGTGTAAAAAGTAGTCTGACTACTACTGTAAGTTTGGTTTGTAACTCCAAAGCTTGTTGTCTACATAATTTAGGAGATTAATGTATTTTGAAGAATTATTTATTTATGTTCCTGGTCATATACTATATAAAGATGTAATATATGATATCAACAACCCAAAGGAGTGAGGACAGAGCCATAAAGGAACAGAGTTTTTGTATGGTATTGAAGTTAGGTTGTTATAAATTCAAATTCAAATGTTATGACTTTAGGATGTTATTTATAATTCCCATGGTAACCACAAAGAAAATAGCTACAGAATATACGCAAAAGGAAATTAACAAGGAGTTTAAACATTACACTATAAAAAAAAGCTAAGGAGGGGCTCCTGGGTGGGTTAAGCCTCTGCCTTCGGCTCAGATCATGATCTCAGGGTCCTGGGATCGAGCTCCGCATCAGGCTCTCTGCTCAGCGGGGAGCCTGCTTCCCCCTCTCTCTCTGCCTGCCTCTCTGCCTGCTTGTGATCTCTCTCCCTCTGTCAAATAAATAAATAAAATCTTAAAAAAAAAAAAAAGCTAAGGAAACACAAAAGAAGACAGGAATTCAGGAAATGAGGGACAAAAAAAGTTATACAACATGTAGAAAACAAATAGCACTGGACAGAAGTAAATCCCTTCTCCCCTGTAATTACTTTAAGTGTAAATGGATTCAACTCTTCAGTCAAAAGACAACTCCATAAAAATAGATCCAACCAGATACTATCTACAAGAGATCCAGACTTGAGATCCAGTCTTGAGATCCAGACAGAAATGGGTTGAAAGTGAAAGAATAGGGGCGCCTGGGTGGCTCAGTGGGTTGAAGCCTCTGCCTTTGGCTCAGGTCATGATCTCGGGGTGCTGGGATCGAGCCCCACATCGGGC
>CM052886.1:102791088-102802062 GCA_028534135.1 Potos flavus
ACTTGAGATCCAGTCTTGAGATCCAGACAGAAATGGGTTGAAAGTGAAAGAATAGGGGCGCCGGGGTGGCTCAGTGGGTTGAAGCCTCTGCCTTTGGCTCAGGTCATGATCTCGGGGTGCTGGGATCGAGCCCCACATCGGGCTCTCTGCTCAGCGGGGAGCCTGCTTCCCCCTCTCTCTCTCTGCCTGCCTCTCTGCTTACTTGTGATCGCTCTCTCTCTCTGTCAAATAAATAAATAAAATCTTTACCAAAAAAAAAAAAGAAAGTGAAAGAATAGAAAAATATTCCATGCAAATAGTAACCAAAAGAGAGGAGTGGCCATATCAGCAAAAATAACTTGAAATTTTAAAAAGTTTACAAAAAACAAAGGACAGTATACATAAATAAAAGGCTCAAGGGGCCTCTTGGTGACTCAGTCAGCTACGCACACGACTCTTGATCTCAGCTTAGCTCTTGAGCTCAGGGTCATGAGTTCAAGTCCCATGTTAGGCTCCACACTAGGCTACATAAAGATAAAAATAAAAATAAAAATAAACTAATAATAATAAAAGGCTCAACACAGTAGGAAAATAAAACAATTATAAACATTTATGTACCTGGGATGCCTGGGTGGCTCAGTTGGTTAAGCAGCTGCCTTCGGCTCAGGTCATGATCCCGGGGTCTTGGGATTGAGTCCCACATCGGGCTCCTTGTTCAGCGGGGAGCCTGCTTCTTCCTCTATCTCTGCCTGCTGCTTCCCTCCTTGTGCTCTCTCTCTCTCTGACAAATAAATAAATAAAATCTTAAAAAGAAAAAGTAAATAAATAAATATTTATGTACCTAATGACAAACCATCAATAAATATGGAGAAAAACCTAACAGGGTTGAAAGGAGAAATAGACAGGTTTACAATAATACTTAGAGACATCTTTACTTCTTTACCTCACAAGAATGGATAGAACAACCAGACAGAAGATAATTAAGGAAATAGAGGACTTACACAATATAATAAGCCAACTCGATCTAGATATATGGAGACCGCTCTGCTCAACAGAAATAGCACAAACATTCTTCTCAAGTGCACATGGGACATTTTCCAAGATAGACCATATGTTAGGCCACAAATTAAGTCTCAATGAATTTTAAAAGACAGATACCGTACAAGCATCTTCAAAGACAAAATGGCATGAAGTTAGGAATCAGTAACAAAGAGAACTAGAAAATTCACAAAACTGTGGAAATTAAAGTACACTTTTAAACAACCTAGGGATCAAAGAAATCACAAGGTAAATTAGAAAATACTTAAAGATGAATGAAAATGAAGGCACAACATACCAAACTTATGGTATGTGGCAAAAGTGTGCTACAGGGGAAATTTCTAGCTATAAATGTTTACATTAAAAAAAAAGAAAGAAAGATCTCGGATCACTGGGTGGCTCAGTTGGTTAAGTGTCCAACTCTTGATTTTGGCTCAAGTTTATGATCTTGGGGTTGTGAGATCACTCAGCAGGGAGTCTGCTTGAGATTCTCTCTCTCTCCCTCTCCCTTGTCCCCTCCTCACTCCCATGCTTGTTCTCTCTCAAATAAATAAATAAATATTTTTTTAAAAAAGATCTTAAGTGAACAACCTAATTTTACCACTTAGGAACAAAAAAAGAACAAAGGAGGAACTAGCAGAAGGAAGGAAAAACAAAGACTGTAGAAGAGACAAAATAAAGAATAGAAAAACACGGAGAAAAATTCATAAAATCAAATCTTCAAAAAGATCAACAAAATTGACAAACCTTTAGCTTGGTGGACTAAAACCAAGAGAAAAGACTCAAATTACAAAAATCATAAATAGAAGTAGAGACATTACTAACAATGCTACAGAAATAAAAAGGAATATAAGAGAGTACTATGAACAACTTTATACCAAAAAATTAGATAACCTAGAGAAACGGGAAAAATTCCTAGAGCGCAAAAGCCACTGAAATTATATCATAAAGAAATTGAAGGGGCGCCTGGGTGGCTCAGTGGGTTAAAGCCTCTGCCTTCAGCTCAGGTCATGATCTCAGGGTCCTGGGATCGAGCCCCACATCGGGCTCTCTGCTCAGCAGGGAGCCTGCTTCCCCCTCTCTCTCTGCCTGTCTCTCTGCCTACTTGTGATTTCTCTCTCTGTGTCAAATAAATAAATAAAAATCTTTAAAAAAAAAAAGAAAAAAAGAAATTGAAAATATGGATACAACTATAAGTAATAAGGAGATTGAATCACAACTAAAAACCTCCCAAAAAAACAAAGTCCAGAATCAGATGGTTTCACTGGTGAATTCTAGCAAACACATAAAGAAGGATTAATACCAATCTATATCAAGCTTTTTTCAAAAATTGAAGAGGAGATACCCAAAGAAAACAAAACACTAATCCAAAAAGTTATGTGAACCCATATGTTTACTGCAGCATTATTTATAACAGCCAAGATATCAAAGCAACCCAAGTGTCTATTGATAGATAAATAGAGATGTGATACACACACACACGGAAATATTACTCAGTCATAAAAAGAATTAGTTCCTGCCATTTGTAACAACATGACTGGACCTAGGGGGTATTACGCTAAGTGACGTAAGAAAAATACAAACAGCATATGATTTCACTTACATGTGGGATCTAAAAAACAAAACCAACCAACAAAGAAACAGAAACAGTCACCATAAGACTGAGTCTCGATGGTTCCGTCGGTTAAGCATCCAACTCTTGGTTATAGCTCAGATCATCATTTCATGGGTTGTGGAATCGAGCCCCACATTGGGCTCCGCAGTCAGAGGAGAGTCTGCTTGAAGATTCTAGCCCTCTGCCCCTCCCCCCACTAGCGTGCGCACGCCCTCTCCCTCCCTCTCCCTCCCTCTCCCTCCCTCTCCCTCTCTCTCTCTCTCTCTCTCTCTCTCGTGCATGTGCGCACAAATAAATAAATAAATCATTAAGTCCTTAAAAAAAAAAGGCAGAAACAGGGACACCTGTCTGGCTCAGTCCGAAAAGCATGCAACTCTTGATCTTGGGGTCATGATTTTGAGCCCCACATGTGGTAGAGATTAAATAATTAAAACTTTATTTATTTATTTATTTTAGATTTTATTTATTTATTTGATAGAGAGAGACACAGTGAAAGAGGGAACACGAGCAGGTGGAGTGGGAGAGGGAGAACCAGTCTTCCCGCTGAGCAGGGAGTCCAAAGCAGGGCTCGATTCCAGGACCCTGGGATCGTGACCTGAGTCGAAAGCAGATGCTCAACAACTGAGCCACCCAGGCACCCCAAATAAATAAAACTTAAAAAAAAAAAAAAAGCAGAAACAGACCCATAAATACAGAGAACAAATTGATGGTTGTCAAGGGGAAGGGTGGAGGATGGGCAAAATGAGTGAAGGGGAAACACAAGCTTCCAGTTATGGAATGAATGAGTCAGGAAAATGAAAGGTACAGCATAGAGAATATAGTCAATGATATTGTAATAACATTTTATAGTGACAGATGGTAGCTACACTTGTGATGAGTACACACCTGAAACTAATATAACATTGTGTGTCAATTATACTTCAATTTAAGAGAAAAAATGAAAGGGTGCCTGGGTGGCTCAGTGGGTTAAGTATCAGCCTTCGGCTCAAGTCATGATCCCATTATCCTGGGATCAACCCCCGCATTGGCCTCCCTGCTTATCAGGGAGCCTGTTTCTCCCTCTCCCTCTGCCTGCTGCTCCCCCTGCTTGTGCTCTCTCTCTCTGTCTCTGTTAAATAAATAAATAAAATCTTAAAAAAAAAATGAAAAGAGGGAATACTTCCAAACTCACTTTACAAGGTCAGCATTACTCTGATACCCTAGTCAGACTAAGGCATAACAAGAAAATTAGACGCCAATATCCCTGATGAACATAGATGCAAAATCCTCAAAATATTACCAAACCAAATTCAACAATACATTAAAAGGATCAGGCACCATGATCAACTGGGATTTATCCCCAGGAAGCATGGATGATTCGACATCCACAAATCAATCAATGTGATCGACTACATTAACAAATAAAGGATAAAAATAATATGATCATCTCAATAGGTTGCAGAATAAGCATTTGACAAAATACAACATTTGTTTGTGATGAAAACTCTCAGTAAAGTAAGTATCAAGGGCACATACTTCAACACAATAAGGACTGTATATGACAAGCCCACAGCTAACACCGTAATCAATGATGAAAAGCTGACAGCTCTTCGTCTAAGATCAGGAACAAGACAAGAATGCTCGCTTGCCACTTTTACTCAACATAGTACTGGAAGTCCTAGCCAGAGCAAATAGGTAAGAAAAAGAAATAAAAGCCAACCAAATCAGAAAGGAAGAAGTAAAACTGTCACTATTTGCCGATGACATGATATAGAAAACCCTAAAGATGCCATCAAAACAAACAAAAACCCAGAATAAACAAATTCAGTAAACTTTCAGAATACAAAATCAACATACAAAAATTTGTTGCATTTTTATATATGAATAATGAGCTACCAGAAAGAGAATGAAGTGAACAATGCCATTTATAATCATTTCCAAAAATTATAAAATACTGAGGAATAGATTTAACCAAGAAGGGGAAAGACCTGAACTTTGAAAACCATAAGACACTGATGAACTCACAAATAAATGGAAAGATATTCAATGCTCACAGAGTGGAAAAGTGTTGTTAAAATGTCCATACTAGGGGCGCCTGGGTGGCTCAGTGGGTTAAAGCCTCTGCCTTCAGCTCGGGTCGTGATCTCGGGGTCCTGGGACCGAGCCCTACATTGGACTCTCTGCTCAGCGGGGAGCCTGCTTCCCCCTCTCTCTCTGCCTGCCTCTCTGCCTACTTGTGATCTCTCTCTCTGTCAAATAAATAAATAAAATTTAAAAAAAAAAAATGTCCATACTACCCAAAGCAATCTACAGGTTCGACATAATCCCTATTGAAATTTCAATGGCATTTTTCATAGAAATATAACAAACAACCCTAAAATTTTATGGAACCACGCAAGACCCCAAAGAGCCAAAGCAATCTTGAGAAAGAACAAAGCTGGCAGGTATCACATTCCTGAATTTCAAACTACATTACAAAGCTATAGTATCAAAACAGTATGGTATTGGCACTAAAATACACATATAGATCAATGAAATAAAACAGAGAGCCCAGATATATACCCACACATACATGTACAGAGGTGTAAGAATTTACAATGGAGAAAGGACAGTCTCTTCAATAAATGGTGCTGGGCAAACTGGATGGCCACACGCAAAAAATGAAACTAAACCACTATCTTATATCAGGCACAAAAATGAACTCAAATGGATTAAAGACTTGAACGTAAGACCCGAAACCATAAAAATCCTAGAAGAAAAAAATAGAGGAAACCCTCTTTGACATTGGTCTCGAAATTATTTTTTTAATCTGACACCAAAGGCAAAAGCAATAAAAGAAAAAAATAAATAAGTGGGACTATAACGACCTAAAACGTGTCTGCACAGCAAAGAAAACCCGAATGAAATGAAAAGGCAACCTTTTGGTTGCCAAATGGGAGAAAATATTTGCAAGTCATATATGTGATAAGGGGCTAATACCCAAAATATGTGAAGAACTCATATAGCTCAATAGCAAAAAAAACCAACAATGCAACTGAAAAAAGGGCAGGGGCTCTGAATACATTTTTTCCAAAGAAGACAGATAGATGTACAACAGATACATGAAAAGATGTTTGACATCACTCATCATCAGGGAAACGCAAATGAAAATCACAATGAGATACCACCTCACACCCTTCATAATGACTATTAACAAAAAGACGAGAATATGTGTTAATGTAGATGTAGAGAAAAGGGAACCCTCATGCACCGTTGTTGGGAATGTAAATAGTGCAGCCACTATGAAAACTAGTGTGGGGGTCCCCCCCCAAATTAAATAGAACTACCATGATCCAGCAATTCTGCCCCTGGGTATTTACCCAAAGGCGTGAAAATTGCAGTCTCGTATTCACTGCAGCATTATTTGCAATAGCCAAGAAATGGAAGCAACCTAAGTGTCCACTGAAGGATGAATGAATAAATAAAATGTAGCGTGTGGAGGGGGCACCTAGCTGGCTCAGTCCATGGAGCATGTGACGCTTGATCTCAGGGTTATGAGTTCAAGCCCCATTGATGGGTGTAGAGATTACTTAAAAATAAAATCTTGGGGCACCTGGGTGGCTCAGTCATCGGGCGTCTGCCTTCGGCTCAGGTCATGATCCTAGGATCCTGGGATTCGAGCCCTGCATCAGGCTCCCTGCTTGGTGGGGAGCCTGCTTCTTCCTCTGCCTTTCTGCCGCTCCCCCTGCTTGTCTTCTCTCTCTCACTCTCTCTCTCAAATAAATAAATAAATTCTTTAAAAAAAAAAGATTATTTAAAAGAATAAATAAAATAAAGTCTTAAAAAATATTTGGTGTTGGGTTGCCTGGATGGCTCAATTGGTTAACCAGCTGCCTTCAGCTTAGGTCATGATCCCAGGGTCCTGGGATCAAGCCCCAAGTCAGGCCCCCTGCTCAGTGGGAAGTCTGCTTTTCCTTCTCCCTCTGCAGCTCCCCCTGCTTATGCTCTCTCTCTCTTTGTCAAATAAATAAATAAAATCTTTTTTAAAAAATTAACTCAAAATGGATCAAAGACTTAAACAAGACAGCTAAAACTATGGAACTGAGTTATAGAAGAAAACATATCCATGAATCGTAATGACCCTGGATTAGGCAATACATACTTAGATGCACAAAATCTCAACATCTCTACCAGAAGACAAGGGTCCACCAGTAACAGGGGCTGCATCTAAGGAGGGATACTGAATAGCTGGGGATGGGAAAAGAGGAAATTACTTTCAAAGGCATATTTATTTTTACGTTTTGAATGTTCTACCATGTATCTATTGAAAAATACAATTTAATTTTAAAAAGTGGGGAGCACCTGGCTGGCTCAGTTGGAAGAGCATATGACTCTTGATCTTGGGGTCATGAGTTCGAGCCCCACACTGAGTGTAGAGATTACTAAAAAAATAAATAAGTAAATTTTAAAAGAAAAGTAAAGAAATGAACAACAACAACAAAAAAAACCAGATGGCAGGCTGGATTTGGCTCAGGGGTTTGCCTAGCCCTGCTCTAAGCCAAAATGATTCAGTGTAAAGGAAAAACTCACTTCCTCCTGTGTTTCTTCTGTTACTCACACTACTCTGCTACAACATCGCTTCTGACAGCCGATGTGTGGGTATTTTCCGCACATCAAGCAATTCTGGGACAGCAGCTGGGTATCCTATAGTTTAACTCAATTCTGACACTATCTTCCTAGAGATAGCACCAGACCCCCCCCCCCCAGGTTAAGGGTTCAGTCTACAAGCCTACTCCCCACCCCAACGTCAGACACCAACCAGAAGTCCCCAGTGTCATCTGTGTGCCGACCAATGGACTATAAACCGGAAGTTCCCATGATCCCTCCCCTTCGGTTTCGATTAATTTGGTAGAGTGGCCCATGGAACTGGGGAAAACATATATTTACTAGATGGCCAGTTTATTATAAAAAGTATATAACTCAAAAACAGCCAAGTGAGAGAGATGCATAGGGCGGGGCACGTGGGAAGGGGTGGGGAGCTTCCATGGACCTCTTAGAACGCCTCTCTTCCAGCACCTCCGATGCATTCACCAACCCGGAAGCTCTCTGAGCCCCCACCCTTTTGGGTTTTTATGGAGGCTACATTAGATAGGCATTATTGATTAAATCATTGGCCACTGGGAATGACCTCAATCTCTAGACCCTCTCCCCTCCACCGAGGTCAAGGGGGTGGGACTGAAAGTTCCAATCCTCTAGTCAGTGGTTGCTTCCCCTGGCATCCAGCTCCCCATCTCTAAGGGCTTTCCAAAAGTTACCTCCTAACATAAAGTCAGGTGTGATTGAAGGGGTTTGTTAGGAATAATAAGACACTCCTTTTGCCTGTATGGCTCTGGAGCTATTTCAGGGAACCAAGGACAGAAGACTAAATATTATTACAAATGATGCTCCTACTGCTCTTGCCTCTTAGGAAATTCCAAGCGTATTAGGAGCGGAAACAGGAGGAAGATCAAATACGTATTTATTATGTCTCAGTATTACAGGCCCCATCGGCAGTACATCCTATCGCCAGTAATTGATGAATCTATTGCCCAAGAATGTTGTATTAATAAGACAGACCTGGGGCGCCTGGATGACTCAGTGGGTTAAAGCCTCTGCCTTCAGCTCAGGTCATGATCTCAGGGTCCTGGGATCAAGCCCCACATCGGGCTCTCTGCTCGGCAGGGGGCCTGCTCCCCCCTCCACCGCCGCCTGCCCCTCTGCCTACTTGTGATCTCTCTCTCTCAAATAAATAAAAATAAAATCTTAAAAAATAATAATAAAAAAACTAAAAAAAAAAAAAAACAGACAGACCAACTGCTACCACAAACAAGACCCCAAAACACATAAGGTTCATACACGATAGGAATTTCTTTGTGTGTTATGTAAGAGTGCTAAGCGGGTGGACAGCCAGCCTTCTTCCATATAGCCATTCAGGTACCCAGGCTATTGGAGGAAACTGAGGCCCAGTAGCCAGGCAAGCAAGAAGCCGAGTGGGGACCACAACACGGGCAGGCTGCTGTTCGGCCTGTCACCCTGTTTCTGAGCCATGCTGAGCCCAAACTCCAAGCTGCTTAGGTTCATTCTACTTTCCTCATTTCTGTCTATCTTGATCCTGCCTCATAAGGAGCATCTTTATCAAACCAAGCACAGTGCTGGGAAGATTAATCTGGTGTGTCGAATATTTTAAATGAGTCCAAGATTGAAGAGCGAATGAGCGATGTGACTTCAGATCTTCTCATTTGACATGTACTTAGAGCTGTCTTTTACTACAAACCACTTCAAATCATTTTAGGGAGTAGGTGGGTTAGAATATGAAATAAATCTGAGTGTTGAAAATGAGGGGTCCAGACGGAACCAAGACAGACGGGACCTTGACCTGATTAAGCCACTGGGATGCCACCAAGAAGAACGATTTTCCTTAGGAAAGTCCTCTCCCACGTCATTCTGCAACTCTGTGTTTCTCCTTCTTTAAATGCCTTTGCAGTGGCTTTTTGCTTTCTGCGCCCCAAAGAACAATCAGATTCAATCCAATATTCACGGATTTGTTTCCTGGGGCTGCTTGGGAAAAATTTCCACAACCGGATGGTGTAAAACGGCAGACACTTACCCTCCTACAGTTCCAGCGGCTCTAGAGGAGAATCTGTTCCATGTCCCTGCCAGGGGCCAGGGGCTGCCAGCTGTCCTTGGCTTATCGCTCCAATCTTCCAGGCCAGCCTCTTAAAATCTGCCTTGGCTCCATCGGCACCTCACCTTTTCCTCTCTCTACCAAATCTTCCTTTGCATCCCTCTTATATGAATACATGCGAGGCGCCTGGATGGCTCGGTTAGGCGCCTGCCTTCGGCTCAGGTCATGATCCCAGGGTCCGAGGATCGAGTCCCACCTCGGGCTCCCTGCTCCGTGGGGAGTCTGCTTCTCCCTCTGCTTCTCCCCCTACTGGTTCTCTCAATCTCTCTTGCTCTCATGCTCTCTCTCAAGTAAATGAGTAAAATCTTAAAAATAAAACAAAACAAAAAGAATACATGTGTTTGCATAAAAGCAACCCGATAATCTAGGATAATCTCCCCGGTTCAACTTTTTAATCATCACATCTGCAAAGACCCTTTTCTCCCCCACCCCTTATAAGAAAACATTCACAGGCTCCACAGTTTAGGACATGAATATCTTTTTTTTTTTTTTTTTAAGATTTATTTATTTATTATTTGAAAGAGAGCGTGCACCAGCGTGGTGGGGAGGGGCAGAGAGAGAGGGAGAGAGAGAATCCCAAACAAACTCCTGGCTGAGCTGAGAGCCAGACTCCGGGCTTGATCTCAGGACCCCGAGATCATGATCTGAGCCAAAATCAGGATGCCCAATCAACTGAGCCACCCAGGTGCTCCAGCACTTGGATATCTTTTGTGGGCACACTGACTCATTCATTATTCATTACTCCACCACTTACTGAATATTTGTAGAGGTCCTCATTCAGTCCTGTGGGTCTGCAAAAATTTATAAATCTGGGTCCTTGCTATCTGATTTTCAAACAATAAAGTTGGTATCTCCTCCCCCACCTTGTCAAGAAATTATTCCTATCAGAGTCCAGTCAAGAAAATAGATACCTCACTAGCCATTTTAAGAGAGAGAATGCAAAAGAGGATATTGATGAAACAGGGGCTAGAAAAGCAAACATGGGACGCTGAGGTCCCACGGACTGATGTGTTACTCCAGTGACACCCGTTAAAGGGCCGAGGGAGCAAAAGGAAGATCCCAAAAGCTTGGAGCGGGGGCGGGGGGTGGGGTCGGGGTGGGGAAGGCCTCTTGGAAGTGGGGGTCTGGCCTCTGAAGAGAGGCGGTGTCCAGCTGTGCTAGCGGCTCAACCGCTCAGAGGAAGGGCCTCCCAGGACTGGGGCTCAGACCTCCGAGGAGAGATGCTGTGTCACTGGGCCGCATATACCAAGGGGCTGTGGCCAGGCTGGAACTGGGCCTCCCAAAGCAAGCTGGAGCCTGAAGCCAGCTATTGGGTGCCCGGAGTGATGTGCGGGTTGCTGGTGCAAAGCACATGGGGCCCCACAAGTGCGCCGACCAAGTCCCAGCTCGGGCTCTCTAGTGCCCCCTGCTGGCAGAAGCGCGCAGGAAGCCAACGGACAGAGGAGAAACGCAGTTCCCTCTCCACCAAGTCAGAGCGGTATATGGAAGGGGGAATGAGCAGCAGAAAGTGACGATCCACACTTTCTCCCACCCAGCATCCATATCTACCTACCCCTCTACTTGTATTTAAACTTCTGTGTAACAACAAAACAGCCTCGGGCGCCTGCGTGGCTCAGTCGTTAAGTGCCTGCTTTCTGCTCAGGTCCTGGTCCCAGGGTCC
>CM052886.1:102802562-102818008 GCA_028534135.1 Potos flavus
GAAAGCAGAGGCTTTAACCCACTGAGCCACCCAGGTGCCCCTAAGTGCCCTCTTTAATACGCAACCCCCAGTTACCCCATCCCCCACACCCACCTCCCCTCCAGCAATCCTCAGTCTATTTCCCAGAGCCAAAAGTCTCTCATGGTTTTTCACCCTCTCTGATAACTTCCCTTTCTGTTTTCCCTCCCTTCCCCTGTGGTCCTCCATGCTATTCCTTATGTTCCACATATGAGTGAAACCATATGACAACTGTCTTTCTCTGATTGACTTATTTCGCTCAGCATAATCCCCTCCAGTTCCATCCGTGTCAATCTAAATAGTAAGTATTCATCTTTTCTGATGGCTGAGGAATATTCCATTATATACGTATAGTACATCTTCGTTATACCCAACATTCACCTTTAAGGAAATAATCCAACTTGCTCCAAACCACTGGACCACCCCTCCCCCCGAGAAATGTTGTTCAGATGGTGAGCCCCTACATTTTTATGGGCTTTGTCTCCCACCCTCCAGCTTGTTTGGACCTCACTCAGGGATCTAAAGTCTTTGCTATGAGCTGCTTGTTGGGTCCGACCCACATAATGTCATCATCGCATGATGCTCTGTGGAAGTGTAGAGTGATGAAAATCTCTGCAGCCTAAATTACAACAGAACCAGAGAGTTGCTTTTTTTTTTTTTTAAGATTTTATTTATTTATTTGACAGAGAGAGATCACAAGTAGGCAGAGAGGCAGGCAGAGAGAGAGGGGGAAGCAGGCTCCCCACTGAGCAGAGAGCCCGATGTGGGGCTCGATTCCAGGACCCTGAGATCATGACCCGAGCCGAAGGCAGAAGCTTTAACCCACTGAGCCACCCAGGCGCCCCAGAACCAGAGAGTTGACAGAGCCCTGCAGCAAGGCTGTGAAGGTATTGTGTCGGGCGGGACAGGTGAAATTAAACCGATTTGGGTAATACTTGCAGTTGTTACAGAGAAAATGTCATTGGCCAGATCGACAGCGCTGTACCAGGGGCCCAGGGGCTCGGCTAACCTCCTCCAGTAAAGATATCTCATCTGGAACAGCCGCTGCCTTTGGAGTCACCATCTCATTGTGTTTATAATGAATTACAGAAATTCTCTAAAAGCCATGTGGCTTTTGCACAAGCCAAACGGGCGGGATAAATGGGGGTGTGTCATAAGTAGCATCATCGTCAGGGGGTGGGGGGGCAGTGCCTGGCTCAGTTGTTTGAGCATCTGACTCTTGATTTCAGCTCAGGTCGTGATCTCAGGGTAGTGAGATTGAGCCCCGCATTGGGCTCCGTGTTCAGTGTGGGATGTGCTTGAGATTCTCTCTCTCCCTCTGGCCCTCCCTGCCTCAAAAACAAAAAGAAAGAAAGAGGGGCACCTGGGTGGCTCAGTGGGTTAAAGCCTCTGCCTTCGGCTCGGGTCATGGTCTCAGGGTCCTGGGATCGAGCCCCGCATCGGGCTCTCTGCTCAGCGGGGAGCCTGCTTCCCCCTCTCTCTCTGCCTGCCTCTCTGCCTACTTGTGATCTCTCTCCTGTCTGTCAAATAAATAAATAAAATCTTAAAAAAAAAAAAAAAAAGAAAGAGAGGAAGGAAGGAAGGAAGGGAAAGAAAGAAAAGGAAAGAAAAGAAAAGAATAGAAAAGAAAAGAAAAGAAAAAAGAAAACCTAAGTAGCATCATCCCTGCAGCTTCCCCAAGTATACAACACGGCTTTTGTTTACTATCTGCATAGGGAGGAAAAATTCTGGGATGCTTCCTTGTGGTCCTTCAAATCATAGTAGCCTTTAGTCCATGGTTCTGAGAGCCAATGTGAGGATTCTGTCACTGGCCAAGCACTCATTCAAAAAACCAGAGAAATAACCACAGGAAGGGTCAGTGGTCTTGCTTGGCTCACTGTGACTTAGACATGAGTCAAAATCCCATTTATCATCTGACCACCATAAGCCCCTTCTGGCTCTTTGGGTTCCCAGGAATTAATGATGACTCAAAGCCAGTATCTAGTCGTCTCCAACGAGTCTGAGAATGTCCCTTTCCCTAGACACAGTTACCTTAGTAAATGGCTGCAGAGCCCTTTGAGGAAAGCTTCAGAGACTTATACTGCATGTTTATGGGGTTTTACAAGATCTTGTCTCAAGGGGACACTGGGCTCGATTTCATCCTGGGGCTCTGAGTCAATGATCTGCCTCAGCTCCAGACTGTGACCGTCACTGTGGAAACTAAGTCAGGCTTCTGGCTACCTGGCCTGTCACATTTCTGCTCTAAAGATCAAGAAATATTTTAAGAGGGCCTCCCATCTCTTTTATTCCTAGGACACCATAGTCAATTAGCCTCCTCGGAACCCACGCGGGTCGAAATATCCCGATTGCCATTCTCTGGTGCCCAGTGTCTCTGGTGACCGAGAGCTGCAACTTGGCCTCTCCTCGTCCAGGACTCTAGCTTCCTACTGAAATGTGGGAGCCCATCTCAGGGGTGGGTCTCACCCCCATGGCTCCTGGCTGACAGGAAACAGCCAGCACAGGGCTCGTCGAAGATTCTGGTCTTTTCCTCCCCTCCCCCTCCCCCCCACGGTATTTCTGGCCCCCTCATGGCGGGTGTGTCCCCTGGGACTTCTCAGGAGATTCAGTGAGAGGAGGGGATGGGTGGGTCACGTGTGACAAATCCACTCCCTTTCTGCCCCTTCTTACGCTTCCAGAATCCTTCTACATAATTCCAGCTCAGCCTCACTGAAATGGAGGCCATCAGGGAGGGCAAGGTTTAGTCAACCAGCCAAGCAAGCTGCTAACTCCTTTCCCAGCTGCCCAAGGTGACATAGTGTGGTAGATTGCAGAATGGGCCACATGTCCCTTCCCTCTCTGTACGAACATCCCTGTGCAATGTGACTTTCCCACAACTCCCATCAAGAGGTGGGATCTATTTCTCTACTCCCCCAAATCCGGATGGGCCTTGTGATGTGCTGGGACCAACAGAAGATGGCAGACGTGATTCTGTGGGTGTTCTGAGGCCAGGTCCCCCGAGCTTGCCGCTTCCACTACCCCTCTCCCGCTGCCCTGAGCTGCCAGGGGAAGGGGCCAGTAGACCTCTCGGGGGACAAGAGGCCACGCACAGAGCCAGTCCCAGCTGATGGCCAGTACCAACAGGCCTGCCGTCCTGGGGCATTCCTCCAGCCCCAGCCAAGCCGCCAGAGGACTGCCACCGCATAAATGACTTCAGGGGTGACCAGAAGAATCGCCCCACTGAGCAGAGCCAAATCGCTGACCCACAGAATCATGAGCAAAGAAAACAGTCATTGTTTCAGGCCACTAAGTCGTATAGCGATAGATAACTGGGACACACATCTTCCCCACCACCACCCCAGAGTCTCTGGTAAGTGACCTCCTGCGGAGGAATCCAGGACTGTGACATAAAGGCCATCTCTGACCAAACGGCCAAGTACACACTGGGCAAACGGGGGAGCCCGAAGCAATGGCGGTGAAAGCCGGTGGGGGAGGAGAGGGAGGTGGAGGGAGCCCGCCCGCAGTGTGGACCTCAGGCAGAGCCAGCTCAGAGCCCGGGTGAGAGAGGGACCTGCGGGTGGTGACAGCAAAGCCGCGTGTGTGACCACGGGGGAGATGCTGAGGCCAGGGGCCGGTAGGAAGAAGTTGGGAGACCGAGAAGCCAGGGGTTTGGAAGGACCGTCTGTGTGGACGCTGAACACGTCCAGCATTATGGCTGGAGTGATGTCAGAGAGAAGGGCAGCGAGTCAGGAGCTAACTCTTCGAGGAATGAGGAGTGACCAGGGCTCTGTGGGATGTCTGAGACAACAGTATTGTCAAACGGCATGCGATCTAAAGCTGAGAGTCTGGGGGGGGGGGGGGGAGAGAAGGGTCATGTTCTGGATGTGGAGCAAGGAGGTCACCAACTCTACCTCCCCCAGCCCAGGCGGGGGGGGGGGCAGAAAGAAGGAGCGAGGGAGAGAGGACCGCCACCATTTGAGCTCGTGGTAGGGGAAGCAGGGTCCCTGGGGAGAGCCAATTTTCCAGAAGAGCTAGGAGGGGGAGGAAACTGTTCACAGAAGACAAATCCTAGGGCCCTTCCCATGCCCGAGTCCAAGGGAGCTCGGGAGAGGGCATCCATAGTCAGGGGGTGGGAGACAGGATGAGGGAAGGGAAGCAGGGCCAGATGGGGATTAGATTCAGGGAGGAGGCAGACCAGGATGTAAACTGGGACGAGGGCGTAAGGAGATTAGTGCTGGTGTCTGTGGCCAAGCTGTGGGGGGCTTGAGTGGCTGTCTAGGCTGTCAGGGGACAGCAGGGGACAGAGAAGCCTATATAAACACTCAATGCAGAAACAGTCCTGCATCAGCTCGTCCAGATCTCTGACTCCAGGCAACGCCTTTCCAAGAATGGTCAAGAAAGTGATGAAAAATTCAGTGAAACAGAAGAGAGCATAAGAACAGATCCCAGCACAGACTGGATTCCACGTATAACAATGGTGGAACTTCCGGTCAGTGAGACAAGAACCGTACTTTATATGCCAAGTGATGCTGACTCAGCGGGTCTCACACCAGGAAGAAAACGAGGTAGGACCCCTACCTCTCGGCATCACCAAATAAAAAATAAATTTCAGATGGTTTAACACCGTACCTGTAAACTAGATGCAAAATATAGAAAATAAATATCTGGAAGACCTTTTAAACCAGACCAGACAGCCACAAGCTGTGAGAGAAAATGCACACACATTTAATCACATAAAAACTGTAAATTGTTTATGGCAAAATACGCCTTCCCCGAAGTCAAAAGGTGTTAAGAGAATAGGAAACCATTTGAAATCCATGCGAGAGACAAGTTAATATCTATATTATACAAAGAGCTCCTACAAACCGTTAAGTAAAAGACAATCCAGGGGCTCCTGGGTGGCTCAGTCAGTTAAGCATCTGCCTTCCACTCAGGTCATGATCTCAGGGTCCTGGGATCGAGCCCTGAATCGAGCTCTCTGCTCAGCCAGAAGTCTGCTTCTCCCTCTGCCTCTGCCCCTTCCCCCTCACTCGTGTTTTCTCTCACTCGCTCTGTTCTCTCTCTCAAATAAATAAAATCTTAAAAAAAAAAAAGACAATCCACTGGGGAAAAAAAGGATAGAAATAGTTCACAAAAGAGCAAGTCCCAGTGTCTAATAAACATATAAAAAGATGTTTAGTCTTACTAGTTGTCAGGCAAATTGTAAATTGAAGTAAGAATGTACTGTTGATGGGACGCCTGGGTGGCTCAGTGGGTTAAAGCCTCTGCCTTCGGCTCAGGTCATGATCTCAGGGTCCTGGGATCGAGCCCCTCATCGGGCTCCCTGCTCAGCCGGGAGTCTGCTTCTCCCTCTCCCACTGCCTGCCTCTCTGCCTACTTGTGATCTCTCTCTCTGTCAAATAAATAAATAAAGTCTTAAAAAAAAAAAAAAGAAGGTACTATTGCAATAGGCACACCCTTTAGTACAGCAATTCAAACCCGAATTAAAGTAAAAGCCCTTAAAAATAAAAGCCAGGGCACCTAAGGATGAATATATGCAAGAATATTTATTGTAGCATTAGTCATAGTGGTGAAAACAAAGCAGACAAACCAGGCAAACAAATGGAATGCTTTTAATTTTATTTTTTATTACGTTTTTAATTTTAATTCCATTATAGTTAACATACAGTGTAATATTAGTTTTAGGTGTATAATACAGTGATTCAACCATTCTGTAGATCACTCAGTGCTTGTCATCCCCTCTACCTGTCTCTCCCATCCCCTCCACCTCCCCAAACCAGGAGCTTCTCTGTAGTTAAGAGTCTCTTTCTCGGTTTGTCTCTCTCTTGCTTTTTTTTCCCTTTGTTCATTTCTTTTATTTTTAAATTCCACATATGAGTGAAATTACATGGTATTTGTCTTTCTCTGACTGGCTTATTTCACTTAGCATTATGCTCTCTAGCTCCATCCGTGTTGTTGCAAATGGCAAGATTTCATTCTTTTTTATGGCTGAGTAATATTCCATTGTGTATCTATACACCACATCTTCTTTATCCATTCATCTATCAATGGTCACTTGGGCTGTTTCCATATCTCGGCTACTATAAACAATGCTACTATAAACATAGGGGTGAATGTATCCTTTCAAATTAGTGTTTCTGTATTCTTTGGATAAATACCCAGTAGTGCAATTGCTGGGTCACAGGGTAGTTCTATTTTTAATTTTTTGAGGCATCTCCATACTGTTTTCCACAGCAACTGCATCAGTTTGCATTCCCACCAACAGTGTAAGAGGGTTCCCCTTTCTCCACATCCTCGCCAACATTTGTTTTTTCTCATGTTTTGGATTTTAGCCATCGTGACAGGTGCGAGGTGATATCTCACTGTGGTTTTGATTTGCATTTCCCTGATGATTAGTGATGATAAACATCTTTTCATGTGTCTGTTGGCCATCTGGATGTCTTTTTTTTTAAAGATTTTATTTGTTTATTTGACACAGAGAGAGAGATCACAAGTAGGCAGAGAGGCAGGCAGAGAGAGAGAGGGGGAAGCAGGCTCCCTGCTGAGCAGAGAGCCCGATGTGGGGCTCGATCCCAGGACCCTGAGATCATGACCTGAGCCAAAGGCAGAGTCTTTAACCCACTGAGTCATTCAGGCACCCCTTAGATGTCTTCTTTGGAGAAATGTCTGTTTGTGTCTTCGGCCCATTTTTTTAATTGGATTATTTGATTTTTTTGGTGTGGAGTTGTATAAGTTCTTTATTTTGGATACTAACCTTTTATCGGTATTTTGTTTGCAGATATTTTCTCCCATTCAGGAGTTTGTCTTTTAATTTTGTTGATTGTTTCCTTTGCTGTGCACAATGCTTTATTTTGATGAAGTTCCACTTGTTTATTTTTGCTTTTTTTCCCCTTGCCTCAGGAGACATAACTAGAAAAATGTTGCTCGGGCCAATGTCACAGAAATTACTGCCTGTGCTCTCTTCTAGGATTTTTGTGGTTTTAGGTCTCACATTTAGGTCTTTATCCACATTGGGTTTATTTTTGTGTATGGTGGAATGCTTTTTAATGGGGCAGTGAATAAATAAATGTGGAATATGATACAGCCATTAAAAGTGGTAAGTTAACGCTCTTCTAATTGATACGAGGGGTTACATAAGCAAGAAGAAAAGATGCATATATAACATGGTCACATTTTTTATATAAAAATAATAACAAAAAGAATCTTACATAGGTTCCAGTGTTTTCATGTGTGATTCTTTTTGTTTGTTTGTTTTTTGTTTTGTTTTTTGACAGAGAGAGAGAGATCACAAGTAGGCAGAGAGGGAAGAAGAGAGAGAGGGGAAAGCAGGCTCCCTGCCGAGCAGAGAGCCCGATGCGGGGCTCGATCCCAGGACCCTGAGATCATGACCTGAGCCGAAGGCAGAGGCTTTAACCCACTGAGCCACCCAGGCGCCCCTCATGTGTGATTCTGTCAACAAATGGAAAGTTTGGAAGGACATACACCACAGTGTTAATAATGTTTTTCTGGGGAAGGAAAGGTAAAATGAATAAATAAGGAAAAAACATTTTTTTTTTTAAAAGGGCATCTAGGATAACCACCATTTTTGCCAACTTTCTGTAAACTAACACTTGTAGGTGCATATAAATGCACAGAGAGGCCGACAGACGGGCACCGGCATTATGATCGTGAACTTTCTCAGGGTAGGGGGATTTCTGGTGATTTTAAATGTCTTTGTCTTTTCAGTAGACTTACAGGTTTACAGGGATCTACACTGTTTTCTACATTGTGGGGGGAAAGCAGTATATGTGGGTATGGTTGGCAGGTCTTGGGATGGGAGAGGCTCCATAGGAAATGAAGAAGCTGGAGCTGAGGAAACGGCTCCGGCACCCTCGATCCTCTCTGCCCGCTCGTTCCCTTGACTCACTCAACACGGTCAGTGAGTAGCTCATGAGAGACGGGGGGGGGGGGGGGGGGCGGCAGGAAAGTGTGGTGCTGTGGGCACCCAGGGAGAGAAGAGAGCGTGCCGAATGCTTTGGGGAAGGCGGGGAAGACAAAGACCGAAGCTGTCCCCGCAACTGAGCGACATGGAAGTCTAAAGACCTGGAGTAGAGTCGCTTTAGTGGGAGGCAGGCACCAGAAGCCGCCTTGCAAGGGTGGAGGAGAATGACAGGGTGAAGGAAGAGCCGGCCTGGTAGACCAGAAGGACGCAGGGGTGGGTAAGGATGGCCTGAATTAGATGTCAAGAATGTGTGAGGGGGGGCGCCTGGGTGGCCCAGTCGGTTAAGCGACCGACTCTTGGCTTTGGCCCCGATTGTGATCTCAGGATCGTGGGATCGAGCCCCACATGGGGCTCCGTGCTCAGTGCAGAGTCTGCTTAAGTTTCTTTCTGCCCCTCCCCACCTCAAATAAATAAATAAATCTTTTAAAAAAATATGTGTGAAGGGCTAAAGGGGTTTTCAAATTTATTTAAAGGAGTATGTAAGCCTAAAAAGTTGAAATAACAGGTGTAGATAACCGTTTGGAAAATGCATGGGACTTTCTGCTTGGGAGTAAAGGGAGAAGGTAGGACCTGCAGGGCTCAGGGGGTTACTCCCAGAGAGAGACTTGCATGCAGCCAAAGGCCTCCGGGACCAAGCCAGCTGGAGGGGAAGGGGGCTGAACAGGACTGGAAAGAGACAATGAGTGGGGTCCCAGACTCATCCATGTGCCCAAGCCTGGCCGCCCATCAGAATCACCTGGGCAGCTTTTTCCAAAATTTGCATTTGGGCGCCCCCCCCCCCCCCAGAACTACTCAGACTCTCCAAAAGTTGAGCCAAAGAATCTGAACTTTAAGGCCCTTGAATGGCATTTAAAAATATAGCAATTATTGGGGCGCCTTGGTGGCTCAGTTGGTTAAACGTCTGCCTTGGGCTGAGATCATGATCCCAGGGTCCTGGGATCAAGCCCCGCATCGGGCTCCCTGCTCAGTGGGGAGCCTGCTTCTCCCTCTCCCTTTCCCCCTTCCCCCTGCCTGTGCTCTCTCTCTCTCTCTCAAATACATAATCTTTAAAAATATATAGATAGCAATTATGTGGAGATAAATCTAAAAAAGATAGGCAAAAAAAGCATTAGAGAGAAAAGAATTTTAAATTCTCTAAATAAATTTATGTGAGTACACATGTACACATACATATAAATATTTCCCTGTTCAAGGATTGGAAGACAAACCTCCAAGGTACAGACTTCCAGTTATAAGATTAACAAATTCTGGGGGCGCTTGGGTGGCTCAGTGGGTTAAAGCCTCTGCCTTCGGCTCAGGTCATGGTCTTGGGGTCCTGGGACCGAGGCCCGCGTCGGGCTCTCTGCTCAGCGGGGAGCCTGCTTCCCCCTCTCTCTCTGCCTGCCTCTCTGCCTACTCGTGATCTCTCTCTCTGTCAAATAAATAAATAAAATTGTTAAAAAAAATTAAAAAAATAAAAATCATCTCTTTAAAAAAAAGATTAACAAATTCTGAGGATCTAATGTACAGCATGGTGATTATAGCTAATAATACTGTGTGTGTGTGTATATATATATATATATATATATACACAAAATATATATATATTTCTTGCAAAAATAAATAAAATCTTAAAAAAATAAAATCTCTTAAAAACTAAGTTACTTAAAGAGTAGATCTCCACAATGTTCTCACCACAAAAATGAAATGGTAATTAAATGTTCTCACCACAAAAAAGAAATGGTAATTATGTGGCAGGAGGCAAGTTTCAGCTAATTTATGGTGGTAATCATCTTACAATAGATAATGCATTAACTCAACACCTGTACACCTTAAAGTTACACAATCAGTGTTATATGTCAATTATATCTCAACAAATCTGGACCCCACCCCAAAAAAAAGAAATTACTTTCGGTCCCCCCTTCTTGTATCTTCTCTTCCTAACATGTGCATCTTTTTTTTTTTTTAAGATTTTTTATTTATGTGTTTGAGAGAGAGAGTGAGCAAGAGAGAGGGAGAGAGGAAGAGCACAAGCAGGCAGAGGGAGAGGGAGAAGCAGAGTCCTCACTGAGCGGGGGAGGCCAGACAAGGGGCTCAACTGGGACTCTGGGATCATGACCTGAGCCGAAGGCAGACACTTAACCCACTGAGCCACCCAGGTGCCCCCTGACATGTGCATCTTAAAAAGAAAACAAAGACTGGAAGACTCAATGTTGAATAATGTATTGATCTATAGACTCAACGCAATCCAATAAAAATCCCCACAGGTTTTGTTTTTTGGTTTTTGCTTTTGGTTTTTGTTTTTGTTTCTTTGTAGAGCATGACAGGTTGATTCTAAAGTACATATGGAAATGAAAGGGCTAAGAATAGCTTCCTAAAGAAGAACAATATGGAAATATTGCTCTACTGAAAATCAAGACTTTTATAAAAGTACAGTGACAAGGAGAAAGTGGTATTTGTACAAGGACAGACAAACCAAGAAAAAGACTAGAAACGGACATCAATACAGACACTTCGGTTGTGATTCATGTGGCACTGAAAAGCACAGGGAGGGATGGACATGAGCCTTTCCAGTAAATGGATTGAGTGTTCACATGAGGTAAAAACAAAACTTGACCCTTACCTCACACCATACACAAATAAATCCCAGGTGGGTTTTGTCCTAAATATGGAGAGCAGTACAATAATGATTACAAAAGATGATAGAGGGTGAAAGAAAATAATTAGGATGAAAACCTCGGAGGGGGGAATGTAACAGATTTCTTTTCATGACACAAAAGCACCAACCTTAAAGGAAAAGTCTGACAGATCTGGCTTCATTAAGATTAATAAATAATTCCATTTCTGTAACAGTCTAAAACGGGCAAAACTGCACCGTAGTGTTTCGGGAAGTGTTAGTTTGAAAACTGGCCCCTGCTCATGGAGGGCAAGGAGAGACCCGAGAAAGAGACAGGCCACTCTCAGTCACAAAGCTTGTCCGCGGTGGCCATAAGACGTAGAACTCCACACCCGCCTGCTGGATGTTCCAAGTTCAGTCACATATATATCCGGACAGTCTCCCCACCACCTTAGTCTCTCAAAACCATGTCCCTGAAAACAGCTCCCACTATGGGAAGGGTGGGTAGAACATACCTTCCAAGGACGGGGTGAGGGGGGATGAAGAGCCTCCGATTACCTGAGTCTAGCACTAGGGTCAACCAACGGTCACGTCCTCTTGATTACCTCCTCCAACAGGAAGCCCGTTCAGACTGAAAAGGATCGAAGGAAGCTAGGGAGTGATTGCCGTAGAAATCAGGGTGGTGGTTCCCTGTGAATGGGAGGAGGGGGCTGAGGCTCGTAGAGTCTAACAATGTCTATTTCTTTTTTTGTTTTTTTTTAAAGATTTTATTTATTTATTTGACAGAGAGAGAGAGATCACAAGTAGGCAGACAGGCGGGCAGAGAGAGAGGGGGAAGCAGGCTCCCTGCTGAGCAGAGAGCCCGATGTGGGGCTCGATCCCAGGACCCTGAGATCATGACCTGAGCCGAAGGCAGAGGCTTTAACCCACTGAGCCTCCCAGCCGCCCCTAACTAACAATGTCTATTTCTTGATATAGGTGAGGTTACATGGGAGTTGGCTTTATAATAATGCATTAACTTGTACATTTATGTTTTATGCATTTTTCTGTATCCATGGTATCCTTCACATAAGGCTTTAAAGGAAAAAAAAAATCTCTACTCATGATTCTGATGAGCAACCATGTTTAGGAACCCCTGGTCTAGAGCCTGGCAGGAGTGGCACGGAAACACGTCTGTGTCCGGTGATAGAATCCAACTCCGATGTACAAATCTTAGATATTGATTTATTATCTGAAAAACGCAAGGTAATTTCAGGAATGGCTAGTTTCAGATATCCAACAAGATTGTTAGAAATCTCCTCTCTTTGCTCAGTTTTTCTTACTATTCTCTAGGCTCCCATCCCCAGGGAGACCCCCAACCAGTCCAGGCTACGTCCTGCCCGCTGAGCCACCTGAGCAGAAAGGAAATGTCCAGAAAAATTCTCTGGAATCTCAGCAATAGTCCTGGAGTTGGCTCTCCCTGGGCTGGCCAGCATCACATGACCAACCGCTGCTGGCCAGGGGTCTGAAATGTGATTGCCCAGATATGCCTGCCCCCGGAGTCGAGAGGAGGGTAGAGAGAGTCTCAGCTGAATCATATTATCCATTTTGGGAGAAAAAAAAGAATTTTCTTCCAAGGAAAAAGTAGGTGCCTTTACCAAGAGGAAAGGGAAAAGATGTTTGGGCAGAATGGGATCGATGGGCTGGAAGTCCCAATGGGGTCAAAGGAGAGGTGTGGTGGAAGAAAGTGAGCAAAGGGTAGCAGGTGGGGTGTGGGAAGACCGTCATCAGAGAGTGGGATGTCTGAATTGTCATTTCGGGGGTGGAGCGGTTTCGGGTGATGACAGGGTCCAGGGTGTGGCCCTGGCAGTGGGTGGCAGGAAGGTCAGGGTGTTGGAAGTTTGAACTCAGGCCCCCATCTTCATTAATAAGGGTGGAACCCTAATAAAACACAGTCCCAGGTGGGTCAGTCTCAGAACAGGATCTGACCCAAGATATACAACCCAATAGCCTAAAGTAATTAACAAGCAATTTCATTCCCTAGTCACGTTTCTCAAAGGACTTCAAAGGGATTCAGATACATAGTTCACAGCCACACTAATTAAAATCCCCTTTCCTCTCTTCCCTTGTTCCTCATGCCCTGAAGCTCTTCGGTGCTGCTGATTTCAATCTCCATCTCCCATCAGCTCCAACCTTCTGCCTTGAGAGCCTCTGTCTGAGAACCTAGAATTCTTGAATAAGCAGGAACAATCAAAGCAAGAGCCACTGTCCCCTCTGCAGCACAGATGTGGGCGTTTTATTGATTCACTTTAACAATAAACACGGATTTGTTTTATTTCGTATAATAAATTGGCAATTAACAGTTTTGGGGAAAATCATTCTGAGGCTGGTTCTGGTGACACTGCTAAATTTTGGACCTTCCACTTAATATCTAGGGTTTTTTTTTTTAAGATTTTGTTTGTTTATTTTTCAGAGAGAGAGAGCACAAGCAGGGAGAATAGCAGGCAGAGGGAGAAGCAGACTCCCTGAGGAGCCAGGAGCCAGACACGGGACTCGATCCTGAGACCCTGAGATCATGACCTGAGCCGAAGGCAGACATTTAACTGACTGAGCCTCCCAGGCATCCCAATATCTAATAAGTTTTTATTCAAATTTAAACAATAATGAAATACCATCTCTCATCCATTAAGTAGAATAAAAAAGAGAGAGAGTGAGAGAGGCACCTGGGTGGCTCAGTCGGTTAAGCATCTGACTCTTGATCTCAGCGCAGGTCTTGACCTCAGCACAGGTCTTGATCTCAGGGTCTTGAGTTCAAGCCCCACATTGAGCTCCACGCTGGGCATGGAGCCTATATTTTTAAAAAAGAAAAAAAGGAAAATGAGGCAATCAAAGTTGGTGAAGTTTTAGGAAAAAATATATTCATACATTTTTAGTACAATCCTTTTGTGTGTGTGTGTGTGTGAGAGAGAGAGAAGCAGGGGAGGGGCAGAGGGAGAGGGAGGCAGAGAATTTAATCAGACTCCACGCCCAGCACGAGCCCCACTCCGGGCTCTATCTCAAGACCCTGAGATCATGACCTGAGCCGAAATCGAGAGTCCTACCCTTAACAGACTGAGCCACCTAAGCACTCCAGCACAATCGTTTTTGAGGAAAGAAGTGATTTGACAGTGTTCCTCAATGTCCATGTAATATTTATTCACAAAATCATTCAAAAGGTAAAGGAAAGGGGGGCGCCTGACTGGCTCAGTTGAAAAAGCATGTGACTCTTGGTCTCAGGGTTGTGAGTTCCAGCCCCACGTCGGTTGTAGAGATTGCTTAAATAAACTTAAAAAAATAAAATAAAAGAAATCATATTTATCTTCTGACTCCTCACTATCACCCTCCAGGGCTAGGCACAGATTGTGGTCATCTTTTTTTTTCGTCAATATTTTTTTACTGTGGTAAAATACACAGAAAAATCAACCATCCTGACCATTTTTTAATATGCGGTTCAGTGATATTAAGTACATATTATTACACAAACATTACCACCACCCATCTCCGGAACTCTTTTCATCTTCCCAAACTGTATGAGTTAAGCACAAACTCCCCATCCCCCTCTCCCTCTGCCCCCCCGACCCCCGGAAACCATCGGACTACTTTCTGCCTCTGTGAATTTCACTCTTCTATGTACTTCATTTAAGTGGAATCATACAGTTTCTATCTTTGTGTGATGGGCTTATTGTACTTCATATAACATCCTCAAAGTTCATCCACGTCATAGCCTGTGACAGAATTCCCGTCCTTGTTAAGCTGGAATAATATTTAATTGTAGATGTAGATCACGTTTGCTTATTCATCTGTTGACAGACACTTCGGTGGCTCCCACCTTCTAGCCCTTGTGAGTAATGTTGCTGTGAACGTGGGCTTTCAGATATTTCTTCAAGACCCTGATTTCAATTCTTTTGGGGATACACCCGAAAGTGGAATTGCTGGGTCACATGGTATACTGTTTCATCTTTTTTAAGGGGTGACCTGGCTTCTGGATTTCGGGGTGTTAGGAGCTTGGAGGAGACTGGCCATGTGATCTTGACCCAGTCACTTTCCTTCTCTGAGAACAGATCCAAGTTTCCAAAGGGGGACTCTTGCTAACCACACACATTCCCAGGCCCTTTTTTCCCGGGACATTCTAACTCAGGGCCCGACCTGGGCCCCAGGAATTTGAAATTCTTCTAAAAGAGCCTCAGGTGATTTTTATCATCAAACAGGTTTAAGAATCACAAGACCCGAGAATGTCCAAAGGCCCTCGCAGCTCTGACTTTCTATGACCTCAGTGGTTAAGAGACTAGTATCTGGAGTCAGACTGACTGGGTTTAATTACTAGTTGCCAGTTAGCAGAACTTGCCTCAATTTCTTCACCTGCTAAAGGAAGATAATGGTGCCTACCACAGGACTGTTGCACGAAGTAAATAGAAATGAACGAAAATAAGATCTTACCATACCTAGTACTCAAAAAAAGGAAAAAAAGCCACAAAAAAGAAAAAAACCACAACACAACAGAACAAAACAAAAAAGTCCTCTAATATCTTTGTGCTATTCCCTCTTCCTCTCCTGGCTGGTGTCCTCCCCCAGTGGGTGGGTTTCTGTCGCCACCTAGTGGTGGGGCTAAGTCAGTGCATGCGCACAACCATTTCCTCTTATCCTCCCCCGCTTTGCTCCAACTCCAGCCTGTCCACCCCTTCTCAAGCTCACCCCAGTTGGAAGCCTCAAGGTGGAAAAACCTGGAGTCCGAGGGTCCCCAAAGCCCCTAAAATCTATTCCACAGCCTCATCCTAGTGATGGTGAGTTGCTAAGGTCCTTATGGACATCTCATTCAGCCCTGACAATCCCTAAGCTATCTTTTCCACAGATCTTCCA
>CM052886.1:102818508-102971581 GCA_028534135.1 Potos flavus
CCAGGTAGATCTTAACCCACAGCTATTTCCACTAAGCCAGAAGGTCTCTAAACGAATGGTTCTCCACCTTGACTGGACATTGAATTCACCGGGGATGCCTTAAAGAATACTGAAGCCTGGGGTGCCCGGGGGCTCAGTAGGTTAAGCATCTCCCTTCAGTTCAGGTCATGATCCTGAGGCCAGGGGATGGAGTCCCCAGTCCAGTCGGGCTCCCTGCTCAGCGGGAAGCCTGCTTCTCCCTCTGCCCCTCCCCCTGCTCATTCTCTCTCTCTCTCTCTTTCTCAAATAAATAAATAAAATCTTTAAAAAAAACAAAACAAAACAAAAACACATAAGAAGCCTGAAGCCTGAGCCCCACCTCAGAGATAATGGATAATTGGTCTGGGGTGTGGCTTGCCCACTGGGGTTTTGTAAAGGTCGGTAGGTATTGCAGTGGCCAACCACTGCTATGAACTCACCCGTTCTGTTTTCGGCTCCTCCGGGCTTTGCTCTAGGCTCTGGACTTCCGATAAGCAATGTGCGCGGAGGTGTTCTGCTCCCCCGGGGCTCCCAGGTGCGCTGGAGGACACTGAGGATGGGGGAGGGGGTGTTCCTGTGTGCGCCAACCCCTCCTCTGGAGAGAGCCCTGCGCACGTGAGACCCCCAGCGTCTGCTGGATACGGCTGTGTGACCTTGGACAACTGACTGCGCCTCTCTGTGAAGTTGCCTCGGATGGAAAGCCCGCATGAAAGTAGCATCTATCACATAAAGTGGTTGCAGTAAACGAGCTATTTAGATAAAGCATTTAGAACCGTGCAGGGAACCCAGCAAACTCTTGATAAGTGTCACAAGGATTGCGACCAGGCGTCTGGGTGGCTCAGTCAGTTAAACGTCTGCCTTCAGCCCAGGTCACGATCCCCGGGTCCTGGAATTGGGCCTCGGAGGGGGGTCCCTGCTCAGCGGAGAGTCTGCTTCTCCCTCTGCCTCTGCTCCTCCCCCTGCTCACATGCGTGCGCATGCTCTCTCTCTCTCAAATAAATAAAATCTTAAAAAACAAAAAAATGAGGACTGCTACTAAGCCAGTAGCTATAATACCACTGGGATTATTATCATACCTAACTCTGACAATGGCTCCCCATGCTGACTGATGCATCGGAAGTAGCAGAACCCCTCCTCCTTTTCCTTGTAGCTTGACCAATTTCTGTTGGGCGCCGGGCTATCAATTACAGAGAGCCCCGCCCCTAGGCGGGCCCAAGACTCAAACTGGCCAATCCGAGTACCCCATCGTCTTGAATGAAACCAAGTAATCCAAGGGGAAGCAGGTGACCCACGTGGAGCCAGTCACTCAGGAGGAACTGATGTGATGGGGGAGACGCCAGAGGTCACCTTTCCTACCACTGTAGAGGAAAGCAGAGAGGGTGAGACTGGAGGACACCTGAGGTGAGAATGCTCCCAGCTGGCCCAGGTAAGGGGCCGATCAAGCCAAGTCCTGCCCGGCTTTGGGTTGGCTCGCAGTCCCTGGTCACCCCTACGGCCCCTGAAGTGCCTACCCTGAAGTTGCCTTCGGGACCCCACCTCCGTGTAAGAAGGTGAGCTGAGCTGATGTTCAAGTGGCTTCTTACACGGAGGTGGGGTCCCGAAGGCAACTCTCCAATCACAGGAATTGAGAGTGAAGATCGCAGATCACAATAGTCCCCCGGACAAGACCTCACAGCTGGAAGAGGACTAGGGAGACTACCAACCCACGCAAAGCCTGGTCCTGGACCCGTAAACGCCGTTGTTCGGGCAATTAGCAAAACTCAGATGGGGTCTTTCGGCCAAGGGTGTTCCAGAGTTCATTAGACTGATCTTGCGACGTATGTGTAAGTTTGAAGTTGTTTCAAAATAAAAAGTTAAAAAAAAAAAATGTCGTCCATTGCCTGTCAAGTCCTGCACACCCAGGCCACCGTCACGCAGTCACGCACCACACCGGGGACGCACGGACAGACTTGGGACGGTCGCTGGCCTGTCCTTTCCCCCCCACCCCGCCATGCCGGAGCGAACCCACACCTCTGCCCCCAAGCGCCAGGTGGCCCCGCAGGCATTTGGGGGCCCATTTGTGCCAGAAATCTCTATCTGTAAACACAGCAAGCTCACATTTTGCAGAACCAAGAGAAGAAGAGAAAGGCGGGGTCTCCCCTCCCTGCTCACAGATCGTTCTCTGTGTTTCTCCCTCCTCGTTCAGTTACTCGACACGGGCTCTGGGCCAGGCCCCGGAGAGACAGCTGTGAACGCAATGTTCAGAGTCCCTTACTTCATGGAGCTCGCCATCCACAGCTTGGGAGACGAGGCTCCACGACTCAGAGAAATGTGGAGAACTGCCCAAGGGTGAAGTCTTTTTTTGAGGGCCTCCCGGAGACAGTGCTGTTTTGCAGTGATTCTCCAATTTGAGTGGGCATGAGAATCCCCGGGAGGGGTGCGAGAATACCGATCGCTCCCCACCCCCATCCCCCTGGCCCCAGCTGCCGATGGTCCGTGGTGAGGTCTGAGAACGTGCATTTCCAGTATGTTCCCAAGCAACGCTGATGCTGCTGGCCCAGGGACCCCACTTTGAGAACCACCACTTGGCCAAGAGGATTAATTTAAAGAGTGAGAAATTCAGGCCTCACAGAAGGCTCTGATTGTCCAAGGAACTTTTAAAATGCCTCCTGCCCAAGCCCCACTGCATACTAATTAACTCGGAGTTTCTGTGAGGTAACTCCAACCACAGCGCTTTTTTAAAAAAAACTCCTAAGCGGGGGCACCTGGCTGGCTCAGTTGGAAGAGCTTGCAACTCTTGATCTCAGGATCGTGAGTTCGAGCACCATGTTGGGTATAGAGATAACTAAAATAAATAAATAAATTTAAAAAAAAAACCCACAAAATCTGAATGATTCCAATTCACAGCTATGGTTGGGCACCATGGCCCTCAGAGTAACCCAAACCCAGAATGAGCTTCGGTTTTCCCCAGATTTGCCTTCAGCCTGGCCCCGAGCTCTAAGGATATCCGTCTCTCCCAGTTGATCTCCCCTTGGGAGCCACTGTGTCAAATGCTAACCTTAGCACCAGCCATATCCCAGAACTCCTAAGTGCCCA
Source organism: Potos flavus (assembly GCA_028534135.1). NCBI lineage: Eukaryota > Metazoa > Chordata > Mammalia > Carnivora > Procyonidae > Potos > Potos flavus. The sequence goes on from CM052886.1 coordinate 102,821,602, forward strand.
TTTCTCAGTGTGCCAGACACATCCGGTGACACCGAAGCCCACCCTTGCACTCTTCCTATTTCTGACCTGAAATCCAACCCTGGTCCAAACTTCAGCCCTAAGCCTCACTCCACAGCCTCTCTGGACATCCAGTTCCCGTCAGCCCATATCCTTTGAAAGTTCAACAACTTTCAAAGGCATCCTAGCACCTGCCAATACCCGCTGGCACTAAATGTCATTTTCAGTATGACCCAAACATAACTTTCCACTTGTAGCCATTAGCATTAGGTTTAATTACAAGTAACAGACAATCTCCATGTTGGGGCGCCTGGGTGGCTCAGTTGGTTAAGTGCCTGACTTCAGCTCAGGTCCCGATCTCAGGGTCCTAAGAGTGAGCCCTGTGTCTGGCATTTGTGCTTTTAGCAGGAAGTCTGCTTGTCCCTCTGCCCCCCTCTGCCCTTCCCCCTGTCCCTCCCCCTACTTGTGTTCTCTCTTTCTCTCTCACAAATAAATGAAATCTTAAAAAATAAAATAAAATCTCCATGTCACAGTGACCTAAAGAAGATGAGTTTCTTTTCTTTTCTCTCTCTCTCAGATCAAGACTTCTAGCTGGTTGCTCCACAGTCACAGCTCACTTTCTCAAAGTTAACTCACGGTCCAAGATAGCTGCGAGAGCTCCAGCCATTAGGTCCTCTTGCCAGTGAGTGGGAAGGAAAAAATAACCAAGAAGGGTGCACCCCTCCCATAGAGAACACTTCGAGGCAGTGGCATGCACACCTCCACTTACGTCCCAATGGCCAGAATTTGGCCCCCATGGCCACATGACTGCTGCAAAGAAAACTGGGAAATGTCTTTTTCTGGGTGTCCTTATGCTTAGCTACAAATCAGAGGTTTATTAATGAGGAAGAAGACATATTGGAGGACAAGTAGATGCTCCCAGACCATTATCGGTCCCTCCCTAGTCCTAAGAAGGACCTCAGTTTTGAATCTCATATCACCAGACTACCCCATTCTTTGAAGATTTGAGTCCTGCCTCACTGACTCTCCTGTATGTGTATGTCTTGGTTATTTCCATGTCCAAGTAAACCCTTCCAGTGCCCAGCCCAGCCTCTCTGTCTCTTGGCCTCCTTTCCTCTCTGTTCTTATTCTCAACTTGCCCTCTGCCACTGGAGTGTATCATCACTGTGTCACCGCCGACCCTGGGGATCTCCATCTCATCCCCCCCACTCTCTGACCCAGCTCACTTCCTCTGGCCCCCCAACTCCCACCACCTTTCAGCTTCACCAGCAACTACATCCACTGGGGGATCTGTCACCTTTCTCTGTCCCTTTAGCTTACAAATATGTTATTTCTCCCAACTTAAAGCACCTCCCACTCGAATCAGCTCCCCCACTAGCTACCACCCCATTTCTCTGCTCCCCTGGCCCTCCCCACTTTCTCTCTTCCCACTCACTCCAAGCAGGCTTTCACTGCCCCCACCTCACTCCTCCAGCAATGCCCTTGCCTACACTACCAGCGACCTCTGTGGTGGGACGGCCAGCAATCAGCTTCCTTGCTCACCATACCATGGCCATGGCCATACCTGCCACCTGCCTGGGACAGCCCTGGTTTACGTCTGTCACTCCAGTGTGATTGTGAATAGCCCCGCCTCTACTCCCAAGTGTGTGAGCTTGGACAATAACTTACCGCAGTCGCCCTTCCTCTCAACCGCACCTGACAGTTGCTTGCTCCTCCTCTCACACTCCAGCATTTCCTCCTCCCTCCCTGGCTCCTCCTTCTCAGGCTCCTTGGCTGGTCCCTCCTCGCCTCCCGGTGCTGCAGTGGGCTGTGACTCCCAATGTTATCTCTCTAGCCCAGACCTTGTGTCCAGCTGCCCTGGGACATCACACAGGCCCATCCAATGCACACTTCACTTTTTAAAAATTTTTATTTATTCATGTGAGTAAACCCTACACCCAACGTGGGGCTCTAACTCATGACCTTGAGATTAAGAGTCACAGGCTCTTCCAACCGAGAGAGCCAGGAGCCCTTTAATTGGCACTTTATTTAATTTTTAAAAAGATTTTAGTTATTGGGACGCCTGGGTGGCTCAGTCATTAAGCAGATGCCTTCGGCTCTGGTCATGATCCCGGACTCCTGGGATCGAGCCCCGCATCGGGCTCCCTGCACGGCGGAAAGCCTGCTTCTGCCTCTCCCACTCCCCCTGCTTGTGTTCCCTCTCTCGCTGTGTCTCTCTCTGTCAAATAAATAACTAAAGTCTTTTTTTTTCTTTTTTTTAGATTTTATTTATTTGAGATAGAGAGAGCAAGAGCGGGGAGGCGGGGTGGAGATGGAGAAGCAGACTGACTTCCCATTGAGCAGGGAGCCCTATGTGGGGCTCGATCCCAGGACCCTGGGATCAAGACCTGAGCCAAAGGCAGACGCTTAACTGACTGAGCCACTCAGGTGCCCTAATAACTAAAATCTTAAAAAAAAAAAATTAGTTATTTATTAGAGAGAGAGCACAAGCTGGGGGAGGTGCAGAGGGAGAAACAGACTCCCCACAGAGCGGGAAGCCTGATGCAGGACTTGATCCCGGGACTCTGGGATCATGACCTGAGCTGAGGGCAGACACTTAACCGACTGGGCCACCCAGGCACCCCTCAACTGGTACTTTAAACTGAACACGTCCAACACTGGACTCCCGACCTCCCACACAGGGATCTCCAAGGTCCTTCTCATCCTAGCTAATGGAATCTCCAGGCCTCCAGTTGCTCAGGCCAAAGCCTGAGTGTCACCCTGACCCCTTAACCCCAAAAGTAATGAGCCAGGGTAGCCTGTCATGCTCCCCACCTTCTCACCTGGTCACCGCCTGGTGAACTGCTGGCCTCCTCGCCTCCCCAACCCTCCCGAATGTTAATAAGAGTGGTCTTATTAAAATTTGCTCAAAACCCTCCAACGTTCCCCGGTTCTCACTAACTTCCCAATGTTACCTTAATTCCCTTGCTCTCTGGCCTCCATTACACCCGGAGTATCTCTATGACCTTGTCTACTGCTCTCCCCTTCACCCGCTCTCTTCCAGCCTTACTGTTCTTAAATGTGGCTGAGCATGTTCCTACCTCAGGGCCTTTGCAGGTGCTGTTTCATCTGTCTTGATGCTCTGCCCCCAGATGTTGATGCAGCTCACCTGTCACCTCTTCAGATCTTTATTCAGATGTCACCTTCTCGGTGATACCTTTCCTGATCACTCTGTTATAATATGCAACCCTGCTCCCCTCATACTTTTAACCTTTTTCTGCTTTTATTTTTCTGCACTTTTGTGTTGCTTTTATTTTCTGCACAGTATGTATCACCTTCTTTTCTTTCTTTTCTTTTCTTTTTTTTTTTATAGATGGAGAGAGACACTCTTAATCTCCACGTAGGCCCAACCTGAACCCGATGCGGGGCTCGATCTCACAACCCAGAGATCATGACTTGAGCCGAAATCAAGAGTTGATGCTTCACCAACTGAGCCACGCAGGCGGCCCTGTATCACCTTCTAACACACTGCGTAATAGATTAGAATGTCAGCATTACGAGGGCAGGGAATTAGCGCATTTTGTTCACTGCCACATGTCGAGTACCCAGAACAGCGCCTGGCACACAGTATGGGCTCGATGAATAGTTCTGGACCCCTGATTCTGCTGGAGGCCACACTGCATGACCCACAGGCCCTTCCAGCCCAGATGCACACCAATTCTGCGAAAAGCCACGAAATCCCACGATAACATCATTGTCACACTAGACTTTCTAGAGCAGATGTCAGTGCCCTGTTTCAGTCTCCTCCACCTCACCCCCCACCCCCGCCTCTGCCGCCAAGCAACACTCCTCCCTCAGGCTGTGAGCTCTATGCTGATAAAAACTGAGCCTGAATCCCATTTTCAGCTTCTGCAGCCAGCACCCAGTAGGCACCTAGAGCTTCATTCAGCAAACGATCCAAAAGCTCCTCTGTGGGCCACCGCGGTACTCTTCCAGGGCTCTGAGCTTTGACGGCTGGTCTGCGTCCTGCTTGCTCACAGCCCACCTGTGAGACCCTGGACAGCGACTTAACCTTTCTGAGCCTCCGTTTCCTTAATCGAAAAGCAAGGCTATGGCTAGAACCCCAGCACTGGAAATCTAGGGTTCACTGAGAGAAACTTCCTTGTGGAACAGTCTGCCAGGAGCCACGTGACACCAACAGAACCTTGATGAATGAAAGAAGCCCCAGACAACCTCAACAAAATAAAGCTGGCAGGGGCGCCTGGGTGGCTCAGTGGGTTGAGCGTCTGCCTTTGGCTCAAGTCATGATCCCGGAGTCCTGGGATTGAGCCCGCATCCTGCTCGGCCGTGAGTCTACGTCTGCCCCTCCCCATGCTCATGTTCTCTCTTTGACTTGCACTCTCTCTCAAATAAATAAAATAAAATCTTAAAAAAAAAAAAAGGTAAAGCTGGCAGAAAGCAGCCATTGCAAAGCTCAGACCCGTTTTCTATTTTGCCAGAGCCCGGACACACCTTCAGGCTGTGGGGTTCCCCGGTTTCTGATAAGCCCGCCTGAATGGATCCTTTCGTGGTGCACATCTATCTCGTCGGATCAAGAAATTGAGGTCGGGGGCAAGATAGTTTAAGCCAGAGGGAAAGCTTGCCCAAGGTCACCCAGCTAGGATGTGGCGAACCAGGACCGTTTCTGGGCAAAATCTCCAGCTCTTAACCACTGCTTCAGACTTTCCCAAGATCCCCTTTTCACCACTGCACCACCTACGCTGACCCAGGGAGCCCTGGGTTTGAGCCCCTCAGAGACTTGGGTCCCCCATTGGTCCACCTGTGAAATGAAGGTAAACCAACACACAGTGACATCAACCGGGCACCTTCTCTGTGCTCAGCGCCTACACGTATCAGTCCACTCAATTCTGGAAACTTCCCTAACGTCATGTACAATGATTGTCACCACTTTACAGGCTAGAAAGCTGGGCCACAAGGAGGTGAAACCACGTGCCCAGCCACCTCTCAAAGTTTCCACAGGGACTAGAGATAACACAAGTAAATATCAGACACAGAGTGGGCACTTGGTCAATAGTATGGCTCCAAGTGACTTGGGCAAGTCGCTTAACTTCTCTGAGCTGAAGACAGGCAAGCCCTACTGTGAGGATGAATTGTGCCTGGAACACGGTAGGAGTCACTATTTATCAGAGTCCCAGCTGGTGGTGGTGGCGAATTTCTGTCTTCTGAAAGTAGATTTAATTTTAGGGGCGCCTGGGTGGCTCAGTCAGTTAAACGCCCAACTTGATCTCAGGGTCGTGAGTTCAAGTTCCATGTTGGGCTCCACGCTGGGTGTGGAGCCTATGTAAAGAAAAAAAGTAGATTTAATTTTAGAAAACAACTAAAATTCATGTGGAAGTGAATTTGGTGACTAATGCCAGTGATCAAGCTAAGAACTGTCATTTTTAAACCGTAACAAGGTGTAGTTAGGGAGCCTGGAGCTTCTTTTTCTTTGGAGAAAGGTCTGTTGCAATGGTTTTAGATCAGAAGATATTAGAAGTTATCTGTATTCCTGATCTGATTCTTATTCCTAAACTGCCCCATATTACTTATTTTTTAAAATTTTATTTATTTATTCATTTATTTGACAGAGTGAGAGAGAGAAAGCACAAGCAGGGGGAGGGGTAGAGGGAGCAGGAGAAGCAGGCTCCTTGCTGGGGGTCCTGGGACCATGACCTGAGTGGAAGGCAGACGCCCAACAGACTGAGCCACCCAGGCACCCCTCAAATATATAAATAAAACCTTTAATAAATTAAATTAAGAAAACTTTTTAATAAAGTTATTTTTCACATGCTTTCAAAAGTGACTTTCCTTCTAATATATTCAAAATTATGTATTAAAATTTAAAGGCAAATATGTTTTCTAATTAATAAGTAGAAAAATGTAATTGAATTTAAATAGTTTCCGACATTTTAATTCTACCTTATTTAATATTTTTAGGAAAACAGAACTGCTCCCAAGATAGCATCCGATGTGTCAATCCGAGGAACAGCCACCGTGCCTCGCACATTATGTTCCGACCTACACATATACAAATTTAAGAGTCATATGAATTGTTTTTAATACTATAAAATAGTCCCCAGCTGCCATGTGCAACTTTAAGAACACCAGTGCTGATTCAGGAGAACCTTCAGAACATGAAAAGAACATGAAAAGAGAACCGGAAGCTTTACTACGTGAGTACCTATCACGGGCGTGCAACCCGAGAGGAGAGGTCTGAGAAATGCACTGATCTTTTCTTTCACTTGAGAGCTTCTGCTGTTCACACCTGCCCGCGCTCCGAAGCCGTGTCCTCTGACCTGGGCTGTCACCCTGCCCACGTTCAGTCCAGCGCAGACAACTCTGGTTTGGAGAACAGGGGGGAAGATGTGAGGCGTTCCCCGAGCCCCCCGCCCCCGCCGCACCCCTCCTGCCCCCCCCACCCCCCTTCGTCCCGGCCCCGCCCCACTGTTAGAACTCGGATATGTCAGTTTCCACTTCACGTGGTCAGATCAGCCCTGAGCCCCAGGGCCCTCCGGTTCTCAGTCCTGTATTTGTCTGGGGTTTGAGATCCTCAGGAACCCTCTAAAGAATGGGTCTTGGGGGGGGCTGGTGGAGGGGCGCCCCTGCCCTATTATGGGAAGTGCTTTGTTGCCTGGACATTTTTGCATAAGCTGTGCTTTATGCCTGGAAGGTTCTCATTCCTAGTCTCTGAAAGCCTTCAGGTCTCAACTTATTTTAGTATATAGTCATTAAGTACATTCTACAGCTAAAATGGGGCCCAAACGCATGACCCCAAGATCAAGAATCGCACACTCTACTGACTGAGCCAGCCAGGCACCCTGTCAGGGCTCAGCTTAAAAATTTCCTTCTTGTTGGCTCAATTGAGCGTCTGCCTTCCGCTCAGGTCGCGATCCCAGGCTCTCTGCTCAGCGGGAAGTCTGCTTCTCCCTCTGCCTCTGCTGCTCCCCCTGCTTGTGCTCTCTTTCTCTGTAAGATAAATAAATAAAATGTTATCAATCAATCAATCAATCCGTCCAGCCTGGATCCCACCTGCTATCCTCTCGGAACCCAGTTATTTTCGTTCTTGGTGTTTATTACCATTCATAACAGCGAGATCATACATCAATGAATTGGTGTATTTATGTCTTTACTCTGTCTTCCTCAGAAGAAGGTCAGCTCCGTGAGGCAGGGACCACATCCTTTTGTCCGTCACTGTATGACCTGGGCTTAGCACACTGTCTGGCACAAAGTCAGTGTGCTCTGGAAATATTTGTTGACCGACTCTCAGCCATGTGTCCTTACCTTTGATATCAGGGTGTTAATGTCTGACTCATAAACGTTATTGTGAGAGTGGAGAGAGAAGGGGAGCAAGGAGACTGACACACAGTGGATGGCCAATAAATGCCGCAATTATTATTATTATTATTATGCATTCAGAGGCCAATGAGGACCGAGGAATCTTGGAGGTGGGGACTTTAGGGCTATTTAGAGTGGGACAGGTTTCTTGGAATAAGCTGGGCATTCCAGGTGGGAACAGCTTAAGCAAAGGCACGGAGGAAAGAGAATATAAAGGCAGTATACACACCTATGTGGCTGGATGAATAGTAGGGTTAGGGAGAGCCCTGCAGTTAGAGAGGCAGATTGGGGCCAGACCAGGGAAAGCCTTGAATGCCAACCCAACCCAGCACATTTAAATTTGATCCTTAGGCAGTAGGGAGCCAATGAATGTTTTTGAGCAAAGCTGTCAATTGAAGAAGTGGTATTTTCGGAAGACTGATTAGGGCCAATCTGGATCAGGTGGACCAAACAAGTGAGAAAAAAAAGCCTGACTGTTTGATTCATAGTCCTTCTCTAACCCTTGTGACGGCATAAAACATGCAAGGGTTAGGAGTAAAAGCTCTGACAGGAGTCAGATCTGGATTCACACCCCAGCCAAGCAACCTTACAATCTGGCTGAATTGGATCACTCCCCAAGCACTCACGTCACCTCCCTGAGCCTCAGTTTGCCCATCTATAAAATGGAGATAATCATCTCTACCCTGCCTATCTCACTGGACTCTTGTGAGACTTGAATGAAATTAAAAAACGCACTCATTAACTTGTTGAAAAAAATGAACCCCACTCATGTATCAAGTCGTGTTGTAAATGCTGAAGAGACAGGAATGAAATGGGTCTGCACTGAAAAGGGGCACATAATTGCCAGTTACTGAGTGCCCACTGCGTGCTCCTTTCCACCTGTCTTCTCACTGAATCTGCCACAATGGGGGGCTGGAACTCATGACCCTGAGATCAAGAGCCAAAACCAAGAGTCGGAGGCTTAAATGACTGAGCCACCCAGATGCCCCTCATCTCAACAATATCCTTACCAGGTCAAGCCCATTTTATAAATGAGGAACTGGAGGCTCAGGGGGACTAAGTAAGTCACCCAAGGGCCTTTAGCCCTTAAGCGACACAGCTCTGGTTGTGGGCTCAGGGCTGACCCATGGGTGAGCCCTGCCTCCTAGCGCTAACCCTTTGAACACATCTGGCTATTTCCAACTTTCAGCCTCTATCTTGTTCCCTTTCCAGGTGACCTATCCCACTTTCATTTTTGCCTGTGGAACTCCCATTCACCATCTTTTAAATTTTAGATCGGGGTTCAGGAAGCCTCCAGGACAACTGACTGGGACCCCTACTCTGGGCTTCCTCAGCATTTAACCAAACTTCTCCCATGATATTATATCCTTGAGGGGCACCCGGCGGGCTCAGTCGGTGGAGCACGTGACTCGATCTCTGGGTCATGAGTGGGTCCTCTGTGGGGTCATGAGTTCGAGCCCCACCTTGGGCATAGCGATTACTTAAAAAACAAACAAAAAAACTATATCCCTGGTCTCTAAACTTTTTAAAAAGCATGTTCCCTCTCAGAAAAAAAAAAATAATAAGTGTACACCCATAATTAGGCATATTTCTCAATAAAGTACTGTATATACACCTGCTTCTGTCAATCCATATTTACTAAATATCAGCAAACCCTGGTTCTTATTTTTTTGAAAAATAAAGATAAATACAGGATCTGATCTAATATTTTCTTCCCACACCCCACTGACTCCTGACAAATGACAAATTGGCACCTCTAAGAGGAAGCTGGGTGGGGGAGGCTGGGGCTGGTGGTCTGAGAACTTGGGAGTTCCCGCAGTGGGCTGGACCTGGGGGGGGGGTCGTGGGCGGGGAGATGAGCACCTCCCCCAGAGCTGCCACCCTCTTGAGCCAGCGGGAGGTGGGGTGAAGTTGAGCCTGGATTAGCGGGGGAGGGCAGGGAGGCTCCTAGAGAGGCTGGGTGGGCAGAGAAGGGGTGCGGATAGGCGAAGGCACCATGCCCCTGCACGACGACACTCTCCGAGAGGTGTGGGCCTCGGACAGGTCCGGAAGCGCCCCCCCAACCTACCTCAACCTACCTGAACGCTGGGGAGCCCGAGTGGAGGGGTTGGGGAGGGGCAGAAAAGGGGAAGAAGACAGACTGATTCTTTTGCTACCCTCAGCGGACATGAGGAGGAAAGCCAGAGCCCGGAGGTCCAGCAACGCCCCAAGCAGGTAAGTCACCCCTGCTTGGAAAGGAGGCAGGGAAAACCCGCCATTGCGGGGGAGGAGATCTGGGAGTGGGTCGCGTCCCTCTCAGCAGCGTGTGGCGGTTGCTTCCTTGTAATTTCACTTTTTTTTTTTCTTTCTTTTGAGGAAAGGGATGTTTCAGGGCATGGGATGTCCGGGGGGGAGGAATTGGGACTTTGGGGCCTTGGACGTGGCCATGATGCATGGGAGGGGGGTCACCGTTCCCCACCCCAAGAAGAAGGCTGCCGTTCCCCTCCCGATAATCCGCGGTTATTTCTGGCGGCTCAAGGGATTAGAGGGTCATGGGCAGCCCTCAGAGCTCCCCTTTCCTTCTTCCCCCTCCTCTTGATCCCCCACTCCACAGCGACCAGCCAAGGGGCAGAAGTTGAGGAAGAAGAGGACGGATGCCCCGGAGTCCCCCGGCCCTAAGGGATCCAAGCCCCGGAGGCCTGGAGGCGGGCGGGGGGCCGAGCCCGGGGACACCCCCCAGGGTGAGGGACGCGGGAGGGGTGCGGCTGAGTCCTGGAGTCCTGGGGGTGGGGACAGTGAGGGGGGAGGTGGGGGGTGGGAGCGGGCTGTGGTAGAAGTGGGTAGGGGTTGGGAGGGATGTATGAAAGCCAGAGGATGGGGTGCGGAGGTGGAAAGAGCACCCAGGGGGACCCCCACGGAGACAAACCCGAGGGGCAGCGTCCGGGACGCCGTCGGAGGAGGGGGTCGGGCCCTGATTGACCCCGGCCTCTCGGCTCAGCCGGGCAGAGGGGGAAGCCGCGGGAGGAGCCGTCCCCGCAGCCCCCGGAGGCCCGGCCGCCGCGCACAGTCTACGCCAAGTTCCTCAGGGACCCCGAGGCCAAGCGCGACCCGCGGGAAACCTTCCTGGTAGCGCGAGCCCCGGACGGGGCAGATGGTGAGACGGGGCGGGCGGGGAGGCTGGGAGGCGGGCGCTGGGGAGAAGGCGCCAGGTGGCCGCACGGGAACCGCGACAAGGAGGCGGAAAACTAGGGGAAAAAACCTCCCCTGCTCTGGCCTTCTCTTAGAGTCAGAAAAGAACCTTATTCTCTTGTTCTTTACACCATTCTCCGGATGGGGAAACTGAGGCACGGAGCGTTTAAGAGTTTTGCCTTTAACTACAGCGAGGGGCCAGAGGTAGCCCAGATGGGTCTGGCTGGAGGTCAGAAAGGGACAAGGCCACGGAGAAGCAGAGTGGGGGAAACACCGCAGGTGCAGGGATAGGGGGTGGGGGGGTAGGGGGACTGCAAAACAGGCAGGAGTGTGTAAGGAAGTAAGGGTCCCGGAGAGGGCAGGGAAGGCCCTACAGAGGGCATTTCCTCAGAACAGGATTGCCAAGCCCCTCCCATTCCCCCAACCCCCAGCTCATTCCCCCAAACACCCTGGGGGTCACCCCCAGGGTTTGAGGAAGGTGCTGGAACTGTGTTCCTCCTCCTGTTCCTGTTCCAGAAGGGGAGCCTCCCCCCCAACGACCACTTCCCAGTAATCTGGGGGGACCAGGCTCCCAGATAACGGGGCCTACGCCAACCCCCATTATATGGAGTTTCTACCTACAGAGGATGAGGAGGACTCAGAGGAGGACCGGGAAGAGGAAGAGGAGGGAGAGGAAAAGAAACAGAAAACCCCTCTGCCACCCAAGAGGCCTCCTAAAGAGAAGACGTCTGCCGGCATCAAGGAGAGGAGAGCCAAGGCCCAGGGACAGAAGGGTGAGTGCTGAGGGTACAGAGGGAGCACACAGACTCGGGAAACTAGCCCCGTCCTTCAGGGCTAGGCGAGACTTCAGACATCAGAAAGTTACCCAGCGCCTGGACGCAAGAGTTTCTTTCTCTGTTGTCTTCCCCATGATGGTCCTAAAGTACATAGATCAATATGTGCTCCCCCCACCGTCCCCTCCACTGCCTGCCCAGGGGGCTCTGTGAGCCAGGGAGGACAGAGGATTTTAGTTTTGTGATTTTTCAGTGGTTTTTTTTTTTTTTAACTCAATACGAATTATTGTTATAATTTTCATAAAAGTATCAAAGTGATCACGGTACGAATCAGTCAATGAAATAAATGCTATCATGGCTCTCTGGCCTGGGCTCCCGGCCCTACAGGTACTGCGGGCTGGTCTAAATGGGGACGGGGAGCTAGGACCTTGGGCCTCTGTGGGAGGGAGAGAGCGCTGTCTGTAGCACCTGCCAGAGGAGGTCTTCTGGGGGAGATGGGGTGGGAGCTGGGAATCAGAGGCTCAGTTAGAAGGCCCAGCATGCATTCATTCATTCATTCATTCATTCCGTATTGCCTATGAAGTTCCTGGTATTTGTCCAGCGCTTTACGGACTCAGGATTAAAGCTCAATGAGCAGAAGACAGACTCTGGGACCTTGTCAGGCCTTCAGCCTCCCTGGGGACTGAAGGAATGATCAGTGGGTTGGAAGGTGGCCTTCAGCCCCAACAGGCTCTTCTTTGTCTAACCCCTACCTCCATTTCCAGGGGACCTGGGAAGCCCTGTCCCCCCAGCCAAACCTCTGCGCCTTAAGAAGAAGGAGGCACCAGCGGGGGAGGGGCCCAGGATGAGAAAGAAGAAAGGTGAGACGGGTCTCCGGAGGAACAGGGTACTCTGGGCGTGGTGGACTGTGTCTCCTTCACATCCACCCGCACAGGGTCTGGGGAGACAGACAAGGACCCCTCAGGGAGCCCGGCCAGACTGAGAAAGAAGACTCCAGTGGCCATGTTTCTGGTCCAGGAAGAAGGCTCAGCTGAGAAAGCTCCGAAAAAGAAAGGTGGGTGGCCGTGGCCTCCGGTGCCATGACATGGAGAGGCAGTCTTGGGGGTGGCCAGCCAGGCTGCAGGGTCGGGTGAGGAGTGGGGCTCTGGGGTCAGAAGACTTGACGGCCATCTTGCTCCCCACTTAAATAGCTGTGTGGCCTCAGGCAGGTATCTTAGCCTTTCTGAGTCTCTGATAGCAGTAATATGGGAATTCTCTCTTGTATTTGTGGGGGGTGGGGTCCAAGTAAGACATGGGTGTCAGAAGTGCTCCGCAGGGTTAGGGGCTGACAGGCTTGTTCCCCCTCCACGTCCAGGCACTTCCAAAGGCCCAGAAGAGGAGAGGAAGGAGGATGAGGAGGAGGAGGAAGAAGGGGCCGCCGTGGGGACAAAGAACAGCAATCAGAAGGGCAAAGCAAAAGGAAAAGGCAAAAAGGTTGGGATCCAGAGGGGAAGGGAGCTGAGGCCCCTTCGGGGAGCGGCGCCAGGGGCCTGGGCTTGGGGAACTAGAGCATGGAACCTCGTGGCGTGGGGGGCGGGGCTGGGGGTTAGAATCTTGGCTCCCTCCCTGATGACACGATAGGAGGACAAAGGGCACCAGACTTGTGAGAACAGAGAAGGCGGCTGAGGGGTCGCTAGGCTAGGATCGGCTCCCTGCGGGCCTGATGTTATCTGGGCTCTAAGCCCTCCCCTCTGCGGCCTAACCAGCAGCACCCCCGGAGATGCTCACACAGCAGCCATGCGAAGAGACACCCATCTTCTGTACCAAAGAGGTAGAATGCACAGGCAGAGCATGTTCACTGACTGTGAGTTGTTAAAATATCTTCACGCTACTGCTCTGGGGCCCCAAGTGCTTTCCACTAGCACACCTGGGATGGCCCAACCTTCTGGCAGCTGAAGGGTTAACACGGGCAGACAGGGGCCTCCAGAACCCTCCTCCAGGCCCACCAGGGTCCATTCGGCCCCTGGGGGACATTCTCCAGGGGCAGAACAGGTTGCTAACTATTTTGAATATTGCTCTTCCTCCCTGAATAGGACTCAGGCACCAGCATGCAGGCACGGCTGGAGTAAGCAGGAGAGGGGGGCCAAACTGGAGAGAGAAAGGGATGAAAGTCTTTGAGGAATTGGTTTCCACAAGGGGAGAGATCGCCCTGAGGGCAGGGCCAGGGTCTGAGCCATGTGTGTGTTCAGGAGTGGGCAGGTCTTGGGGGACTGACTCACATTAGCCAACCTCACCAGATACTGATATATAAACTGAAAGGCCAGTTTCTTATCTCTCACGGGGAATATAACCGCAGTGGTGCCTTCAGTACCGTAGGCCCTAGAAACTCACAGCTGTGCAACTGTTTGAGTAAGCTCTGGCTTTCTCCACAGCACATTCCAAACATAGTCTTGCATTTCCCAAGTTTCTTCAGGAGCGGCCCAGAGTGGAGAGAAGATGCTCCCTGGCCCGCGGACTAAGGGCCTGCTCACCAACATCAGCCTCACTTCGCATGCAGTCCAAACCTGCCCTCAGCAAAAACGGCCAACCGCCATCTATCAGGGATTCCTCGTGGCCCCTTCTCTTCCCTAGTGGGAAAGGTTGCAATCTTGGCTCCCCCTCTTTGGAGAGGGATAGAACATGAGGGCGGAGGGACTAGGTTTGTGAGAGCCCAAGGGGCAGCTGTGGGGTCACCAAGTCTGGCCGAGGCCACCCTAGAGGGGGAAAGCAACCAAACTGTGATTTGGAGTTTTTCCATGAGCAAGATAAGCTTATTTACTCATTCATTGTCTTGCCTCTGTATTGCCGCCTGACAAATCACCCCCAAAACTTAGTGCCTTAAGACAACAAACATTTCTTTTCTTAGTTTCTGGAAGTTAGGAATCTAGGAAGGGCCTAGCAAGGTACTTCGGGCTCGGGGTCTGTCCCGAGATTGCGGTCAAGATGTCGGTTGGGTCTGCAGTCACTCGGAAAGCTTGGCTGGAAATAGAGGCTCCACTTCGAATGGTTCGCTATCATGGTTGTTGGCTGGGGCCTCTCCATGGGGCGGCTTGAGTGCTCTAATGACATAGCCGCCAACTTCCCCCAGGGCTCAAGAGCGGCCCAAGGGAGGCAGCAAGGAGAAGCCACAATATCATCTGTGGCCGGGCCTTAGAAGTAACCCCCCTCCCCATCACTTGGACTATATTCCATTGGTCAGAGAGACCAAACTCCAATACGATATAGAAGGGGACTACGAGACGTATAAATGCCAGGAGGCAGGGATCACGGGGCCTCATCTTGGAGGCTGGCTACTACGGTCATTGATATTTACCAGACGCTGTAATAATAGCAGTAGCTAATATTTCTAGAACACAGCGGTTCATACATTTCGCCCCGCCTCAGTTCACGCCTTGACACAGTGTCCACACTAAGGAAGGTCTTTCTAAGGCTCTGACTCTAACAGGAGGCTGGGGACCATTTAAAGCCCAGTTCACTTCTTACTAGCTGTGTGAACTTGGGCAAATTGCTTAACCTCTCTGAGCCTCAACTTCTTCAGTAAAATTGGACAACGACTTCAGTAGTTACCTAGGAGAATTGAATTAGTTAATATTTGGAAGATACTTAGAGCTATGCCCGGCGCATTGGTAGACTTTTATATGAGTGTTTGTTGGATGTATAAGTGAAGGAAGGCCTCTCCCGGGTATCCAGCCCAACGTCTGCATTTCTCCGATGAAAAAACTGCGTCACCGGGTGGTTCAAGTAAAACATAACCGAGTTGGCGGTGGAACCAGGATTTGAACCCAAGCTGTCTGGCTCCAGATCCCAGGCTCTTAACCACAAGCCAAGCGAAATAATAATAAAGTGCCAAGCTCCCCAGAGCCTGGGGAGGTGTGGGGGCCCAGCCCACCGTAGCTGGCCTGTCTGTGCTCTTCCCACACAGAAATCGGTGAGTTGTCCTGCCTGCGTCCCAGCACTGGGGACCTGCTGAGGGCAGGGGAGCCAGTGCTTCCGGGCCTGATACACGCTCTGCCCCGACCCAGAAGGAGGAGAGAGCCCCATCCCCACCCGTGGAAGTGAACGAGCCCAGGGAGTTTGTGCTCCGGCCTGCCCCCCAGGGCCGGACGGTACGCTGCAGGCTGACCCGGGACAAGAAAGGCATGGATCGGGGCCTGTATCCCTCCTACTTCCTGCACCTGGACACAGAGAAGAAGGTGGGTAGGGGGGAGGCGGCAGGGGAGAGAGAGTGAAGGTGCCAGCACCCAGGCTCGGGGGGGGGGGGGGGGGAGGTGCTGGAGCCAAAATGGCAGGGGGCGGGTAGAGTCCAATGTGAACAGGCCTTCCTTTTCCCCCCTCTTCCCAGGTGTTCCTCCTGGCTGGCAGGAAGCGGAAACGTAGCAAGACGGCCAATTACCTCATCTCCAGCGACCCCACCAATCTGTCCCGAGGAGGGGAGAATTTCATTGGGAAGTTGAGGTGGGGCTGGGAGGCCCAGGGCCGCAAGAGCGCCACGGCGAGTCACTTCTGTCTCCCTGTGCCTGGCAGTATCTGCCGCAGTGGGCACTCTAGAAATGTCCCCTGCCCCAGGGCTTCCCTCACTTGAATGTGCACAGATCACTTGGAAGCGTTAAAATGGCCCAGTGGGTCTGGGTGCGGGGCAAGATTCTTCATTCCTAATAAGCCCCCAGGAGATGCCCATGCTGCTGGACTGGGGATCTCACTTGACATAGGTCATAAGGTCCGTGAGGGCAGGGACCCTGCCTGTCTGTGGTTGAATTCCCAGCACTTGGTACGTAGTAGAGACTCAATATTACATTTACTAAGTGAATAAGTAAACAAATACCCAGCACCTACCTTGTGCCGTGTCCCCCCATATATCTCATCTAATCCTCACTGTGCACCTGAGAGGTAAGGGGAAGGGGACCCCCGAGTCAGGCCTTATTTCTTATATTTATGTATTTAACAAACACGTAAGCCCTACCTATGTGTCAGGCATCGTTCTGACTTCCAAATACGAATCCATTTAGTCCCCTTCTTGATCAAGTGAGGTAAATACTGTTATTAGGCCCATTTTACAGAGGGGGAAATTGAGGCTCAGAGAGCTTAGCCTGCCTAGGGTCATGCAGTAAGAGATACAGCTGAGATCTGAAGGTTGTCCAGTGTCCTTCCACATCCAGCTTTTAAAAAGACCTCGTGAGGGCCGCCTGGGGCAGGGGACGAGAGTTGCTCTGTCCTAAGACACCCACACCCTTGACACAAGAAGCTCTCCAAACTGCCTGGCTGTGAGGAAGGGTCTTAGAGCAGGGGTGTGGAATTCCCCAGCCCCGCCCCCAGCCCCGCCCCTAGCTCCGCCCTGCTTGCAGGTCCAATCTCCTGGGCAACCGCTTTACCGTCTTTGACAATGGGCAGAACCCGCACCGCGGAGGCAGCACTAACGTGGGGAGCCTTCGGCAGGAGCTGGCAGCGGTGATCTATGTGAGAACCCTCCCTGGCCACCCCCCCTCCCCAGCTCCCGCCCCCCCCGCAAGACCCTCCCCTTCGCAGGGGCCGGCCTAATAGGCATCTCCCTCCCAGGAAACCAACGTGCTGGGCTTCCGGGGTCCCCGGCGCATGACGGTCATCATTCCTGGCATGAATACGGACAACGAGAGGGTCCCCATCCGGCCGCGAAATGTGAGCCCTGCACCTCCCTGATCCCTCTCCTTGAGGGTCCTGCTTCCATGGGACCCACTCATGGGCGCTGGGTGCAAGGGCTCAGGTTGCCCATACCCAACTTCCTGGGCACACTCATTCATTCTGGAAACTCATGGAATGATTTAGGGGGTTTTGTAATTGAATTCACCGAAACAAATACAATGAGTTTTTTTCCCCCCGGTGTACACCACATCATGCAATTATATATTCATTCACTGAATGAATTGTATATCGTGTATATTGTACTATCCACATTCAGTGTATAATGAGTTCTGAGTATTAATCTAGGCAACTGGAAGACATCAGTGAGTAAAAAGATCTGCCCTCATGAAGCTTGCATTCTAGTGGAGGAGACGGACCGTAGGCAATAGTTGTGCAAATAAATTGTGTAGACTGTTAGAAAGTGACAAGTGGTATGGAAGAAAGAAAAAGTCGGAGTGGGCCTCATTGAGAAGGTGACGTTTAAGCAAAGACCTGAAGGAGATGAGGGAGCAAGCCGACAGATATGTGGGGAAAGAGCATCTAGGCAGAGGGAAGAGCCAGTGCAAAGGCCCTGAGGCAGGATGGTGCCTGGTGGGTCTGAGGTGTGAGGTGTGTGTTGAGTTGCAGATGGGGCCTGTAGAACTGGTTTGTACTCACAGAAACAGGAAGCCACAGCAGGGTTTTCGGGACTGACTTGATTTGCTTTTTATTTTAAAAAGGAAAGTTTGCTTGTTTGTGTGTGTGAGGTCTAGGGTAAGACAGAGAGTTGGCCCTGGGAGAGGCAGCCTCCTTCAG
Source organism: Potos flavus (assembly GCA_028534135.1). NCBI lineage: Eukaryota > Metazoa > Chordata > Mammalia > Carnivora > Procyonidae > Potos > Potos flavus. The sequence goes on from CM052886.1 coordinate 102,839,361, forward strand.
TGTTGGTCCCTCACTCTGGTCCCGCAGTTGGCACTGTGGGTCGATGAGCCTGGGACTGCAGAGACAGGATGACTGGCCTGCTCCGTACCCGCGGTGATGTCACTTCACTCATTTACAATGAAAAATAACACCCGTCAGCTGATCACTCATCCTTCCATGCTGGCAAGTTGCACCGTAATCAGAGGCCCGGCCAACCCGCGGGGCACGAGGCATAGAAGGCTCTAGTCCCTAGGAGCCGCGGGTCCCACAGCTGCTCCTTCCAGGCCTGGACTAAACACGCAAAAGCTCCAGAGGCAGTGCCTCCTGGGTGCGTTTGGGCTTGGTGAGAACTCCCCAGGGCCGCTCCGGGTAACTTCATCATTTCACCGTCCATATCGGAACAATCCGACATTTACTGAGTGTTCACTCTGGGCTGGAAACTGATCCGAATAGCATGCCATGCACTATTAGCTTCCTTAATCCTCACGAGACCCTGTTGTGCGGGAAACTGAGGCACGGAGCCGTCAATAAAGTACGATGCCTGCCCTTTAAGTATCTAATTCTGCCTATTACAGTGTAGTGGGAGAAACAGTAAGAGTGAGGTATTACAGAGGGAGACTCAGAGCTAAGACGTCTAAATCAGACACAGGGTGAGGGATGCTTCTCGGAGGACGTGATCTTGCGCCGACTCACTCTAAGCTATGATGGGACTGGTCCCAAGGGAACTCGGGAAGGAGGCATCTCAAGAGTGCTAGCCCATAGACACCTCTCCTTCCTTTGAGAAACTCTCTTCCGAGACATCTTATTTTAACCGCTGTTCACCCGTCCGTCTCCCCACGCACAACTGTGAGCTCCTTGGGGAATCTAGCCCGTCCGGTGCGTTCCTGTGATCAGGTGCCGGCATGTGGGTGTTCCGAAGACCCCTTGGGGGGGCCAAGGGCATGGAGCACCTACTGTGTGCCAAGTGCTACTTCCCAACCCTCCACTTTGATATCCCACGGCGAAACCCCATTCTCACAGAGCTCCACGCTGCCCGCAAGGACACCGCAGAGACCAAGCGTGCTTTCGGGGATCCCCCAAATGGACATCGATGTCCAGGCTGCACACCAGCATACACGTGCGAAGGCATGCCCAGGTCCCCAGGCCCCCTCCCCTCGGTCCTGAGATATCTCGGCCCCCCCGACTGTCCTCTCCCTAACACTCTCCTTTGGCACCCCAGGCCAGCGATGGGTTGCTGGTGCGCTGGCAGAACAAGACACTGGAGAGCCTCATCGAGCTGCACAACAAGCCACCTGTCTGGAACGAAGACAGTGGCTCCTACACCCTCAACTTCCAAGGCCGAGTCACACAAGCCTCGGTCAAGAACTTCCAGATTGTCCACGCCGACGACCGTGAGTATCTGAGGGCCCAAACCGGCCTGTTCCCCACCACCTCTAGGACCCTGACCCTCCCTCGGGTCCCCATCATCTCGCTCTCTTTCACACACACAGACACACACAGACACACACACACACACACACACACACACACACACACACGCATGCGCACAAAGCTGTCCTTGATCTCTGGAGCCAGAACATCTAGGAAAGTCACTCTCTCCTGCAGGGGCTTGACTGCATGTTCCCAGGAACCTCAGATACTCCAAGCAGGTGTCTTGGGGCTCACTGTCCCAGGCCTTCTTTCTAGCATTGACCAGAGCCCGGGGTAGATACTGCGATATTCTGGGGAAGAAAGACTGTGTCGAAGGGAGAGTTAGTCTGCTGGAGCTTGAGAACCACTCGAAGAGGCTGCCGAGGCTCAGAGAGGGCGACGCCTTCCCCAAAGTCTCTCGGCAACTCCAGGAGGTCCCACTGGCCATCAGAATTTATTTCCCACACACACAGAGCCTTCTATGTGCTAGGCACTGTTCTCTGGACTTTACAGATATTGAGTCATTACATCTTTTCAACAACCCTGTCCCCCCAATACCCGAGGAAGGTGTTATTATCGTCCCTACTTGGCAGATGAGAAAACTGAGGCACAGAGAGGTCGTACAGCTATAAGAGGGAGAGCTGGCACGAGAACCCAGGTGGTCTGGTTCTGGGGCCCCGGCTCCCAACCGCTTCAAGATGGCTGCCTTGCAGGGCTAGGGAATGTTAATCAAGCATCTCTGAATGTCTACTCTATTGTCATCTCTCAAGTAAGGTCAAAGGCCTGCCCTCAAGGAGTTTGGGAAACAAGATATGCCCAGAACACAATTAAGTAAAAACGTCCCTGTTATAGGCCTGGGGGACAGGTTCTCACTAGGGTGAAGAAGTTTGGGAGGGAAAGATATCTCCCAAGGGACTCTGGGTTCCCAGGACTGGCTGACACCGAGCGACTTCTCCATCCCCCACTCCATCCTAGGGATGTGTCCCCAGTGTCACCTGTCCCAAGCCCTTGGAAAACTGCTCTCCAGATCACATTTCTGGTGGAGCCTGGTCTGCAGAGATCAAGGGTATTTTTAGCAACTTCCTGTCCCTATGGATGCTGGGGGAGGTGTTGGGACTGGGGCTGGGAACCTGGACCAGATATGGGATGGGGCTGAGTGAAGCCACTCAATTAAGGTAGGGATTCAGGGGGCTAGTGAAGGGATTAGAGCCTGGCAGTCTAAGATGGGACTTTGGGGCTGGGGATGGGAAGAAGGAATGAGGCCATAGCCACTGGAAAAGGATTCTAGGCTGAGGGAAATGTGACAGGTTCCTATTGTACACATAGCCCCTGGGTGGCAGAAGATAAGGCAGGGTCCCTGCCCTCAGGGGCTTACAGTCAGTCAGAAGGCTGATCAAGCTGCAGGTGGGGCCGGCTGGGCCAGATAAGCAGGGGTGGATGGGTGGAGGGTGAATAATGGAGATGGAGGCTGAGGATTAGGGCCCCAATGCGAAGGAGGGAGACTTCTCCCAAAGGTGAGGACACTGCCTGCCAGGATTGGGACCCCAGGAAGTCTTGCCCCCCGCCCCCCTGTCTGTGTCCATAGCCGACTACATCGTACTGCAGTTCGGGCGCGTGGCCGAGGACGCCTTCACCCTAGATTACCGGTACCCGCTGTGCGCCCTGCAGGCCTTCGCCATCGCCCTCTCCAGTTTCGACGGCAAGCTGGCCTGCGAGTGACCCCAGCAACCCCCAGCGCCCGCCAAGGGCGGGGGAAAGGATTCAGTGGCGGCTTGCAGGGTCCGTTCGCCAAAGCCCCCACTGAAGATTCCTCTCTTGTCCGGGGCTGACCCCTCACTGTCTCCGAGTGACCTCCATCCACTCCCCAGCCTGGCACAGGCCGAGGCAGGGGAGGAGCTCAGACGGCGGTCAGACAGAGATGAAGAACATCTGGAGTCGGGAGCCGCACATCTGGTCGCGGAGCTAGCCTGCGCCGCTTCACCAACCGCCCCCCTTCCCCGCCCCGCGCCCCAGTCACTTCCTGTCCAGGAGCAGTAGTCAGTGTTGTTTTAACCCCCTCCGGGATCGTCCTAAGGGCTCCGAGGAGTGGGGCGGGCTCGGAAGAGGGGGTAGGTGATGCGGGAGGAAGACCGGGCACCCACATCCCCAATAAAGCCGCGTCCCAGACCCGGCAAGCAGTGGTTCTTCAGCGCGTGCCGAGAACGAGGCGGCGGGAGGGGTCCGGAGCGCGGGAGAGGTCCGGAGGGCGGGCTGGAGGCCAGCCTCCCCACCCCCCAACCCCGCTCCCGCCCAGGCCCGGGGCGCTCCCGCGTCCCCTCCCCCGCGCCCAGCGCCGGTCCTACCGAAACTCGGCGGGCTCGTGGTGTCGAGACGCCCCCCGCGGGGGCCCCGGGCCGAGAGGGAGGGCCCCGGAGGTCCGGGAAGAGGGGGAAAGGGAGAAATTCGAGAAACAAGCCTCTCGGGGAGAACCAGACAAACCGGGTCCGGGCAGGGCGGGCGCAGTCGCCAGGGCGGGGCGGGGTCTGGGGCCCCGGGAGTTGGGGGCGGGCTCTCGCGCGGGAGGGGGCGCTCCGCCTCGGCCGCTCGGGACTGGGGTGTGTGTGGGGGGTGTGGGTAAGGAGCCCCAAGGCCCGTGCGCTCCAGCTCCGCGGGGCTCCTCGTGACGCTGCACCCCGACGGGAGTCCAGCCGGCTAGGCGGGAGCTCCGCCCTCGGCCCCGCCCAGGCCCGAGGCCCAAATTGCGGCGGGGTCTTGGGGAGGTGGGGTGAGGCCCGGCGTGCAGGAGGAGGTCGAGAGCATGGCACAGCAGGAAGGCGAGGAGGGGAGCGCCTAGGCGCGGGAAGGCTGGGAGCAGCCCCAGGTCGCGAAGCCGCCGGGTGGGCAGCCCGAGAGCCGACTGGGGGCGGCCCCGCGCGGCCCCGCCCTTCCCGGCCGGTGCCCGCCCCCCTGCGCGCCCCGCCCCCTCCTTCCCCTCAGCCCCCACCCCCCGCCCCGGCTCCTCAACACAAACTTTCCGTCCCGCTCGCTCCCTCCTCCGCGCCCGGCGCCTCCCGCTCCAGCCCGGCTCATTCCGCACATTCCGGCCAGCCCCCTCCCCAAGACCCCCCTTCCCCGGCCCCCCTCTCAGCTCCTTCGGGCCCGGCGGAGCGGCCCGGCCGGAGCGCCCCCCCAAGCTCGGACCAGGTAAGCCGGCCGGACGCCGGGAGGAGGCCCTGCTGGGAGAGGTGGTTTGGTTGGCTGGTTCTGGACTGGGGGGGCACTCAAGGGGGGCTAGGTCCCCGAGCTATTGTCCAGCTCGAGCCCGAGCCCCGGATCTGGGTGCCGGGAAGTTTAGAGGGAAGGGGGGAGGAAAGCTCTCCGGGAAGCCCCGCCCACCCCTCTCACCCCCACCCCCCCCGCGACCCGGACGAGTTGGTCGGGGGAGGTCGGGGAGCCGGGAGAGTGTCCCCGGTGCCATCGCCTGTCCCAACGTCCGCGTTTGGGGTGTCGAGGCAGGGGTCTGGGGGCCGCACGGTTTGGGGGGCCTGCCACCGGAGGGCTCGTACCCGGGACTCCCAGTCCCGGGCCCCGCCGCCCTTTGGACTCCCGGCTCGCGCTTTCTCGGAGCCGGCCCGGCCCCAGCTCCACACAGGCCTCGGGCCCGGCCTCCCGGCGCCCAGGCCGGCTCCTGCGCGCGGTGCCTGTGGTTGCGCCGGATTGTGGAGTGTGCCCTGGGCGTGCGCCCCCTGAGAGGCAGGGGCTTAAGCTCCTTCCAGTTCTGTCGCCCCTGTTGGGGTGGAAGTTCAGAGTTCCAGACCAGGGCTCTGGGAGCCTGGCTCCAAACAGGGCTGGCTTTGGGGCCTTATTTTCGCTACACTTCTTTAGAGCCCTTGTTTAGACTTTTGAGGGCTCGAAGGAGGCTTGTCTTCACCACTACCACCACCACTGGGGAGGGAAGGCCAGGAGTGCTTGTCTGCATCTGGTTTTCAGCTAGCCAGGCCCCAGGGCAGTGTCGTTGAGACCCCACTCTGTCACCCTTTTGGGAGAGCGGCCCTGATCGAGGGCTCAGAGATTCTTTCTGGACAAGAGGGAATGAGGCCTTGGGGGAGGGCTTCTCAGGGGGCACCTCCTTCTGAGCTTTCTCTCTCTCTCCAGGTAGAGGCAGAGCCAGGTCAGGCCTGGACTTGTAGTCCAGGAAAGCAGGGGATGGGGGTAGGGACTGGACACAGCTCGAGGGGCTGGAGCCCAGGGCGGCTCTGCATATCCCGTCTCCTGTGGCCTGGTTCTGCGTATACAGGTCTCACCCCAGTGCGGGGGGCTGGGACACCTCCTTGGCTAGAATGTCGGGGGCAGCCTGGGCAAAGAGGAAATCCAGAGTCCCCCAAAGTTGGACATTTAGGGGGATTACGTGCTTCTTCCTTCCAGATTCTTGTAGCTCCTTTTCCAAGACCCTCCCCCAGGAGGGTGTCATTTCAGGACACAGTTCTGCGGTCTTCTGGATCTCTGCTCACCCTGTGGGCAGGGGACGGGCAGATGTAACTTCTAGGAACAGGCTGTCTGGTGAGGGTGACTTCAAGGGCCCTGGATGCCCCCTCCTCAGGGAGAGGCTAAGAGCCAGTGGGATTCTCAACTTCATGAGCCTTCCCCCACTCCCCTAGGGAGGGAACAATAATTAATGCTAATTAGTGCATTGGGGCCGGGGACTGGCTCTGGAGGATGGTCAGTGATTGGCAGGACAGAGCTGTGTGTGTGTGTGTGTGTGTGTGTGTGTGTGTCCCCGTGTCTATCTGTCTGTCTCTGTGCTCCCATCCTCGCTCTCAGGTTCGTGGACCCTTTGCATTCTGGAAATATTAGAACCAGGAGGGGACATCTCAAAGAGGATGTCAAGAAATTAGAGATCTGGTCCCTTCTGGGCCTTTAACCACCTGTGTCATCTTGGGCCTCAGTTTCCCTGCTCGAAATAAATGATTTTTCAGGTCCCTTATCTCTGAGCTCCTTCCAGAGTCTCAGTCTTCTAGTCTGTGGGCCTTCCTCCTTCCATTATGGACCATGAACCTGGTGAGGTCTGGAGAGGTGAGTGGACGATCAGTGATCTAAGGAAGCAAGTGAGGACAAACCAGGGGGTGACTGAGCAGTACGTAAGCCCGACAAGTGGGGCTGAAAAGGTTGCAGGCAGCAGGTGTCAAGGAACAAGGAAGCCAGGTGGAGCTGGGGGAAGTTGCCCTCTGCAGTGACCCTGGGGTCTGGCAAGGCTGGCCGGGGTGAATTGTGCTGGGAGTTCGCGTGGATGGCCTGCCCCTCTGCCCGACTCCCAGACTCTCCGAAGGGCTCAGTGTGGAAGCTGGAAGGGAACCGAAGCTAGCCGTCCTGCCCACCTCCTCACTTAGGAAGGGATGAGGAGCGGAGGGGTCCACCCACGGTGAGGAGAGTGGGGAAGGGACCTGGGGTGTCAGACCCCAGGTTGCGGGGGAGCCATGAGGAGGGCCCTAAATGCTGCAGCTTTCTGTGGCAGTAGCTAAGAGGTCGCTGTGTCTTCCCACATGGGGGCTGCAGAATCTGTGGGGACCTCGGAGGCAGCCCTGAGGCTGTGGCGGGGGCCTCTCCGGTCCGAGGTCAGCAGATCGCACTCAGCCCCATCCTCAAGGCTTTGCCCTGCCCTCCCCTCTGTCCTGGTGTCGCGCCAGCCTGGGCTTGTCTGCAGGAGAGGTGCTGCCCCTCGAGGGAGGACCCGAGAGGGGAACGGACTTCGCCTGTCGAGAGGGGAACGGACTTCGCCTGTCATTGTAAGGGTCCCACAGGAGGCTGGAGGCCAGAGGATCCCTATCCCTCCACAGGTCCCCAAAGCCTCAGCCCTTGAGGTTTCCTAGAGTGCTGATTGTTTCCTGTGCTCCCTGCCAGGCCCGAAAGGACAGGAAGCGATAGAGGGAAATGAGAGTGCAACCGTGTGTGACGCTGGACGTGTGTGAGAGAGAAACTGAGTGGGACATTCTGCGTGGGTGACGGGGGCGGGGGGGGGGCGCGTGTGAGGGAACCGGTTAAAACCAGTTCTTGTGACCGCATGTGAGGCTGGACTTGTACAGGACAGAAACTGTGTGTGACACTGCCCGTGACTTTAGAACACTGGTGTGTGTGCGTGGGAGCCACCATGAGTGACGTCCTCTGTGTGTGTGTGTGTGTGAGTGGGTGGCCGTTGCAGGGGACATGGCTTCTCAAAGACCAGCAGCGTGAGCCTGGGTCTGACCCCGAGGGGATCCTGATGCTCCTCGTGTGTGAGGGACGCTGCGATTGTTCCAGAACGGGTGCCATTCTGTGTGCCGTCGGGTGCTGGGGGGTGAGCACGTGTGATACCGTGAGTGTGCGTGTGTGTGCGTGTGTGTATAGCACATGAGGTGGCCTTGGGTTTGTAGGAGCTCTGACGGGCTGCGTGTGCAACTGTACGGGACACCGTGTAAAACTAGGGCAGTATGTGGCGCGCGTGAGGAGACGCACAGTGACACGCCGCTGAGCAGCTGTGTGAGAAGCCGAGTGGGGAAGAAGGTGTGTGTGGGGGCAGCCTGAGCTCCAGACCCTGCCAGTGCAGCCCCGCACATCAGGGGACCTGTGGGGGCGACCCAGGGGCCTCTGTGGGTGGGCACTCTCTGTGGTTGCTGAGACCCGGGGGCAGCATGGGTGACAGCCATCAGGGCTGAGCCGGGCATGCCTGGGAAACCTCGCGTGACGGATTTGGGGGCCCATGACCCTGATGCCTAGGGCGTCCACGCGGACGGCGGTGAAAAAGATAAGCGTTAAAAACAAAGAAGGAAAGTACTTAATGCCACTGAATGGTGCACTTAGAAATGGTTAAAATGGTAAAGGGGACGCTACGTGTGTTAGCACAGTAAGAAGTTCAAGAAGGAACAGGACAGGGACGCAGGTCACTGTGGATGTGCGGGACGGTGGCGGGGCAGGCGAATGTGCGTGTGAGTGAGCAGAGCCACGAGGAAGCCTGTCGTAGTGGCGGGGGATCGGCTGAATGACTGGTGGCAGCTCGGGCGGGTGACACAGAGTACCAGGGGCCGGGGTGCAGGCTGGCTGAGGCGAGACCCTTGGGTGCGGCCGTGGACGACTGTGAAACCCACTTAACCAAGTTACCCCTTGGCTACCACCCCCGCCCCCAGGCTGGACACCTGGCCTTCACTGGAGTGGGACAAGAGGAGACAGGGGGCGCCTGGCTGGCTCAGTTGGTGGAGTGTGCGACTCTCGATCTCGGGGTCGTGGGTTCGAGTCCCATAGTGGGCATAGAGACGACTGAGTTTAAAGAAAAAAAAAAAGATGAGACAGGACAGAGTCCTGGAGTAGGGGTGAAGGGAAGTCTCCTTCTACGGACGTTCATCTCTCTTCTCCCTTCTCTCTGCGGAGGATCGAGGGCTCAGAGACTCTACCTCCCGCTCTCCTACACTGGTGGGGGGGGGCGGTGACAGTGAGGATGAGCTTTGGACAAGAAAGCCCGGGGGGGGGGCCGGCCTGCCCCCTCTGGTCCACCAGGAAGCCTGTGCCCTGAGTAGTGGGGGTGGGTGGGTGCAGAGTCTTGATTCCAGATTGGAAGCACATTAATAAGCGGGAAAGAGGGGAGGAGGCCTCCCCACCTCCCTCCTAGTGGGCTCTGCAAATTGCTTCCTCCTGTAAAAATCTCGGCCCTGCCCCAGAGAGGAGGGTACTCCCTCCCCAGCCTGGCAGGGTGTGGCCACTTGGCAGGGTCCCCCAGGGGTCCTTGTGCTGGAGGCCCAAGCCATCCCCCTCCTGCCCCCTCTCCAGTCCCAGCCAGAGCATGGCTCCTTCTAGGGTGGGAGCCTCTGGCAGCTGGAGAACAGCTGGCCCCGCTGTGGGGGCGGGTGAGAAGGAAGAAGGGAAAGGCAGAGGGGGTGGGGAGCTTCCCTCCCCATCCTCAACCCCCTGGCGGGTCAGCCCAGCCCAGGTTTGGGGGCGGGAGATTTGGGATGTGACTGCTGATTTCACTAATCTTCCTGCCTTTTGAGTGGCGTTCTTCCTCCAAATGAGAGCACTTGGGGGGCTGTGGGCCCTGCAGGAGTGGACAGCTGCTGGCCACGAGACCTGGGAGGGTCACTGGGCTCAGTTTGTCCTCCCAGTGGGGCTGGTACGGAAGGGAGGGTAGCGGGGGACTTGGGGACGACAGCCACCTCCGTTGATGGGCCTTATCTGCACCCCCATCAGGCAGAGGGCTGGGGGAGCCCAAGCTTCAGGCCAGTCTCCCCCTCCCTCCCTTGAAAGGGAGATGTAGGGCTGGGTGGTCTGGAGGCTGCGGGGCCTGGCAGGGGGTTGGGGGGGGAGCTAGGACCTGTGCAGCTGCCCAGTGCCGGCCTCCATCACCAGAGCTGTCCAGCCAGTTATTCCAGCAGTCTGGCCCCAGGGTGAGGAGTGGGCAGTAAGGGGCCCCGTATCTCCCCTGGGGGCCCCCAAGCCTGCTCACCCAGCCTCCTAGCTCCCATCCCTGCCGCCACCCAGAGGCACCTTCTGATCTCAGAAGGCCGAGGGCCCTCAAAGAGGGGAAGCAGGAATGGCTGGACCGACGGAGGGTAGAGGAAGAGTGGGCCCCGGGGTGCAGGGGGAGGGTCGGCAGCCTGTGGTAATAACGGGCCTCTGAAGAGGGAGATAGGAGGTGGTCTCGAAGACGTGGGACAGATAGGACAGGAGTTGGGTGTCCTGGCCCTATTGTGGCTGACCCTGGCCTCCAGCAATGGCTTCCCTGACACCCCTTCCTTCTAGGTCTGTCCTGAACTCGGGGCTCTGTTGTCGGCTCATATACACGCACTCTCTCTCTCCCTCTCTCCCCTCCCTCACTGACGATATCTGAGTTTATTGATCTTCCCCCTTCCTGCCCCTTTTAGCCCCCTCCATCTCTCCCGGTCTTGGTCTCTGCCTGTCTGGGTCTGTCAGTCATGATTCCGGCCCCCACCGTCTCTGCATCCAACTCTCTCTCTCTCTCTCTCCCTCACACCCTCCCTGTTCTGTCGGCCTGCCTCTCTCTGGATCTCTCCTTCCCTGGGGCTCACTCTGAGATTTTGTGGGGATTTTGTCTCTGGGTATTCTCTGGGACTCTCCTGTCTCCCTTGTCTGTTCTCTTATCTGCCCGTCGGGGTCTGTCTCCCTCTCTTGACCCCACCCCCAGACTCTTCCCAGGCTCCACCCCCTGGCCCCTCACTTGGGTCCTCCTCCGCGTCCCCTACCTCTCTTCATGGCACAGCCGAGCACACAGAGGTTCCCGACAGCGGGGTGAGCACCAGTAGGCAGCCGGGGGGCTCCCCCTGCCAGCCCTGCTCTGTACCCCGGGGATGATGCCCTGCCCTGGGCTGGGGCCGCCTTCTCCCCTGATTTGCCCAGGCCAGCTCGCAGCTGTGCAAAGAGCCCTCAGTCTCCAGGCTGGGTCCCCGGCGGTGTGAGGGTCTAAAGAGAGGGTCTAAAGACTGGGCACGCACCAGTCTCGGTCCTCCTCCCACAGCCTCCAGGCCTGACTCCTGAGCGCTGCAGCAGGATAGGGACCCCAGTTCAGCCCCCTGCCCGGCGCAGCCACCCGCTCGCCATTGCCCAAGGGGGTACCTGGACCCCGGGTTACAAAAGCTCTCATCTGGGTGTCAGTCCGGGCCCCCACACGGCATACCTGCCTGCGTGGGCTCGTGGGGTGGGGGGGGGGGTCACCTGTGGGCCCCTGTGTTGGTGCCTCTGCCCACAGGAGTGTTCCTAGAAAGTGAGTCTTGCATGTGCCCACGAGCCAGTGGAAGGGACGGTGGTCCCACTTGTCTCCTTGACTCGTCCTTGCAGCCGCCCCCTGGGCTCCCCTCCCCCTCACCAGCTGCCAGCGGTCCCAGCCAGGGGCCGCCGCCCCGCCCCCCCAGTCTGTCCCAGCTCCCAAGCACTGCTGTGTTCGCCATATTTGGCCACAGTGCTCCTGCGGGGGGCGGGGCGGGGTTGACATCACCCTGAGAAGGGGGGGCCACCGCCTGGAAGAGGGGAGGCGGGCAGGGACTTGGGGGAGGCAGGAAAGTTGCTTTGCAAAGTCTGGGGCTGCCAGGGCCCCCCATGCGCTGGGCCCCTGCTGCTCTGAGGGAGGCCTCAGGAAAGGATTTGGGGGGAAATGGGTTGAGGACTCTGTTGGGAGGGGTCTTAGAGCGCCGCAGCCCCTCTCCTGCCTCCCCTCTGACAGCCTGTGGTAGTGTCAGATTTGGGGGGAGGGCCTGCATCTCAACTACCTCAACATGGGCGCCCCTGGGCCCCCAGAGTCTCTGTGCCCTCACACTTTTATTCCAAGAACTTGGCCCCAGGAGTTGAGGAGGGGATGGGGATCTCGCTTCCTGGGGGTGGGGGGGAGAATGGGCCGGGAGTGGAGGAGTGTGGCCCCTCTCACTGGTCAGGAGCACGGCTTCCCCTCTCCCTGGCTGCCCTCTGGTGTGGGAGAGCTCTTCCTCCTGCTCTTGGAGGCCTCACGGAAAGGGCTACAGCCGGGTGGGGGTCCTGGAAGCTGCCGGAGCCACTTGGGCTTGAGGGGAGGCCCCGGGGCTGGACCCCACCGGGCGGGCTCAGGGTGGTTGCTTCCTTTCTCGCTCCGGGTGGTGAAGCTTCTCAGCTTCATTCCCGCTGGTTAGGGGACTGAAGCCAGAGGGCCCGGGCTCAGAACCCGGCTCTAGCCCTTCTGCGCTGTGTGTCTGACAAGTTGCTTAACCTCTCTGTTCTCTGGTTTCCTCCTCTGTAAAGTGAGGCTAATAATAGTCTCTACTGCATAGGTTATTGTGAGGGTTAAATGAGTCAAATGTGTATAAAATCCTGGAACAGGGCCTGGTGTACGCAGGTGCTCTCATTACAGTAATAGTCTTCACTCTGTTTCTATCTGATGTTCCAGCCCCCTAGACCCTCCCCATCCCATGCCCCTAGCCACCCTTGTCAAGCCTCCCTAAACAAGCAGGTAGCCCCGCACAGAGGATCCCTACCCATTTGGTAGGGCCTAGAATTCTCGTCTGAAGGGAAAGAATTCCCTTCCCCGGCTTCCGAGGGGTCTCCCACCGCCCCCACCCCAGCTCTCCCTGCAGACCAGAGCCAAGTCCCTGGATCTAGCCATCTTGGGCTCCGAGGCTCCCCGGACACTGGGCATGCAGAGTCCGAGGCTGAAGGGGGTGGGGGGGGCCAGCCGCAGAGCTGTTTGTGTTGGGGGGCCTGTCGGGTGTGGTCTCGGCTAATAACCCAGCCTGGCGTGTGCAGGGGACTCGGAGTTTACAGAGCCCTGACCCTTCCGCGATGTGGGCCAGGGCAGGGGCAGGCGTGTGGGTGGTTTATGGGCTGCTGTGGGGCCGGGAGGTGCAGGAACAGGAAGTGGGATGGAGAAGCCGGTGGGGTTGAGCAAGGCTGTGGGCCAGGCACCTTCTCAGCTGCTCCCTTGCCGGCCAGCATCGCTCCCTCCTTGCAGTTCCCGGGGCGGTCCCTGCCCCGTGTTTCGGTTCCCTGGCTGGGCTCCTGGGAGTTATCTTTGAGGGAAGTCAAAAGCACACCCTTCCTGGGGCCGGCGCCCTCCCCCTCCCACGGGGGCTCTTCGGCAGGGTTGCGCTGAGGCTGGGGGGAGAATGAGGACGGCGAGGGTCCCCGGTTGGGGCTGCCGATGGCAGGAGGAAGAGCTGGCAAAGCCAGAGCCAAGCAGCCCTCCTGCCTCCTCTGTTTGCTCCACTCTGCTCATCACGACTGAGCCTCAGTGTCCTATCTGAATAATGGGTATCACTCCTTGCCCTAGTCTGGAGGATTAAATGAATATGAACGTGCTTTGCGCCCACAAAAGCGCCGTGTGCATATGAGGTATTCTTGCTGGTGGGGCTCACCACTGGTCCTGTCTTGAGTGTCACGAGCCGGGCATTGTGGTTGGTCCTTTGTCGTGACCTCATTTAATTTTAAGCCTCACAACCTCAAGGAGACCTTTTCCTCCTCTTACGGGACTGAAGCTCAGAGAGGTGAGGTAACTCATTCAAGGCTACACAGCATGGAATAAGCCTAAACCCCTGGTTACCTTCACCTCCCCCCACCCCAAGCCCCCAGCCCCTGCCCCCGGGCTGGGAGATGGCTGTGATCTGGGCCCTCACCCGTCCTTGTCTGCCCCGCAGGCTCCGGCGGCCCAGTGGGCTCAGGCCCAGAGCCCAGAGCAACCAGCACAATAGCGTCCAACAGCTGGAATGCCAGCAGCAGCCCCGGGGAGGCCCGGGAGGACGGGCCCGAGGGCCTGGACAAGGGGCTGGACAACGACGCGGAGGGCGTGTGGAGCCCCGACATCGAGCAGAGCTTCCAGGAGGCCCTGGCCATCTACCCGCCCTGCGGCCGCCGCAAGATCATCCTGTCAGACGAGGGCAAGATGTACGGTGCGTGTGTGCGGGGCCGCAGGGACACGGCCTGGCCCTCCCGGCCCCTCCCCCTGCTCTCTGCCCCCTCACCCAACCGGTTTGGCGAAGTCCTTCCTGCCCGCCCGCCAGGGGCGAGTCTGGGCGTGTGAGCCGGTGTGTCTGGGTCCTCCTTGTAAACAAGCCGGGCTGGCCCCCTCCGCCAGATTGGGGCCCACACCTTGACACCCCCGTCTGCCCCTCCTCTCCTCCCCTTGCTGGCCTGCAGGTTTCAGGGTGACTCAGTGGACACGGGAAACTGGGTCAGTGCCGGGTGCTCCAGGCAGGCCCGGGAGGGGGTCCCTGCCCACGTGTGGGGAAGGCCGAGGGGTGAGACCCGCGTGTGCAGCATATGGGTGTGGGTGGCGGGGCTGCGGGGTGAGGGGAGGCCACGCTGTGACAAGAGCCTGTGTTAGGAGGAGGGCTGAAGGGACACGGGGACTCCTTCATCCTTCAGACGCCCCGCCCCCCAAGTCTGTCCTGCTCTCCTGGCCGCTCTCTGCCACCTTGCCCATCTCCTGCCTCCAGAAGGGAGTGTCCCCCTCTTGTCCAGCCCTGAGAGGCTCTCCCAGAGCTGCATTTTTGGGATAACTCAACCCTTCTGGGCCTGGCTCCTTGCCAGCTCCCTCCAACCTGCCCTGACAGCCTATGGCTGAGTGAGGCAGGCCCTCGCCCGGCCCGGCCCGGCAGCCAGTACCATGGCAGGCTGCGGGAAGGAGACAGCTGGGCCAAGTGCTAAGGGCTGCCGCGGCCCTGTCCCCAGCAATGTGCCTCGCCCAGCCCTCGCCCGGAGCCCCCTCCCAGGGCGGGCAGATGTCCCCGGGCGCTTCCCCCACGGCTACCTCCCAGATGGCCGTGGCAGCCCCACAGGGTATGTTTAGACAGGGCGGAGGGAGTGGGGTGGAGAGGGGCATGCAGGAAGGGAGGAGCGGTGGGGCTGCTTCTGTCATGGAGGAGGAATCTGGAGAATGTGGCCCTTGTGGGCAGCTTGTGGGGTTAGGGGGCTGGGGGCCTGCACTGGGGGGATAAAAGGTATTGGGTCAGCATCAGTCAGCATCTCACGGGGCAGGAGAGACACTGGTAACCCCGGGACATGGGGGTGACAGGCTCAAGGGCACAGTGACGGGCTCGGGGACATCCCGACACAGGCCATCCGTGTGAGAGGTGTGCGGGACACCGCTGGGCCCTTCCTGCCCGTTTCGCCAGAGAAGGGAGGGGACTTGTCCAGGGTCTCTGCTCATCGCAAGGATAGCTACGACAGGAACCCATCTTTCAGACTCCCATGGGGACATGTGCGGGGACGTGTGCGGGGACCTGCGGCAGGCCTCGCTCACACACAAATGCTTACACTTAAAGACTCGGAACTCTTGTCGCACTCGGGAGGAAGGAGGGGCCGCCGGGGCTGGGAGTGAGCAGCCTGGCCGTCTGTCTGCAGGGAAACCTGTCGGGCCCCCTGACCTCATCCCCTCCCACCCAGCAGCCCCCCAGGTCCTGGGGCTCCCCGCCACCCCTCACCTGCCTGCATGTGCCCCTTGGAGTGAAGAGGGTGGGGAGGGGGCAGAAGAGCGGTGTCGGGGGAGGGGGAGGGGGTTTGTGGTTTTTGCAGCTGGGGGGGTGAGGTCTGCAGCCCCCCTTGGCCAACTCTTCGATCTTCTCTCGCCCCACTCCAGGTCGAAATGAGCTGATTGCCCGCTACATTAAACTGAGGACCGGGAAGACTCGGACGAGAAAGCAGGTAGGGAGAGGACGCATGCTCCGGCCCTCTGCCCACGCGCGCCCTCAGCTGCTGCCGTCAGCCCCTCCCTGTGCTCCTTTCTCTCCCGAGGGATTTCACACTCCCCGGGCTGTCGGACAGGGGGGCTGCCAAGGCTTTCTGGAGGGGATAACACCCAAGATGCATTTTTAAGAAGGAATTCGGGGTTCAGCCCAGCAGGGAAAAGGGGAGAGGAAGTCGGATCGCCATCGAATCTATCTATATGGGAATGTGGGCTCCCAGGGATTTAATGTTACGTGAATCTGTGTATTCCTAACAGCAGCCTCGGGAGGTAGGTCTAGTAATCATCTCCGTCTTCCAGGCGAAGACATGGGGGCAGAGGGAAGTTAAGTAACTTCCTCAAGGTCACTCGGCTGGTAGGCGGTGGATCCAGGATCAAACCCACTGGGCAGGAAAGAGCCACCGGTCAGCAGTGCGGTGCATGGAGAGAGGGATGGGAAGAGCTGAGGACAGGGAGAGAGGTTGGCCGGAGGCCTGAGGGACAGCTTTCCCCTCGGGGCAGCTGGGTGCCGTGGAAGGGACTAGAACAGGGAGTGGTGGGTGGCAGCTGTCGAGGAATGCTGGCCCGGGAGCAGCTGGGGCAACGGATGAGGGAGGGCCGGGCAGAGGCAGGGACGGATGTCCGCAGCGGCGGTGGCCGGTGTAGTGGCAAAGGTGAGGGAGGCGGTGGTGGCAGGAAGAGATGACTGCGCGGCTTCCGGTCCCTCGAGGGAACCCAGAAAGGGGGCTGGTTGGGGTGGCTGATGTGTAGGGGTGCCCAGGAGAGAGGCAGGCCGGGCGCAGAGACTGGAGGACCGGAAGCCGCCTCTGATCCTCGGCCCTCCCAGCACCCCCGTCTGGTGGGGTTTGGACCCTGCCCACCTCCCCAGATCCCCACATGATGACAAGGCCCACCCGTCCCATCCCGCCATCTCAAAGGAAGGTTCTGAGTCCACGCTCTTGGTGTGGGAGCAGGGGTCTCCCCCATTTGCTCCGGCATTTATTAACCTCTCTCCTGGGGCCAGTGCACGGGGCACAGCGTTTATTCAGTGAGCGAATTCTAGAGCTCCGGCTCTGTGCTCGGCGCTGGGGATACAGCAGAGGGACCCCACCGACAGGGGCCCCGTTCCCTGCAGCCTGGGACTGTAGGAGGAGGGCTGACTCATCAAACCCCCGGGTTCAAATACCCTCACCCCCACCTGTGGGCAAAGGGTGCCTTGCCCCTCAGTTTCTGTTCCTTGGCCATTAAATTAGCTAATATGGGAAGCCACTTAAACAGAGCAAGCGCTATGGAAGAATGTGCCGCTGCTGTTGCCATTATTATTACGGCTTGAACAACAGCAAGCCAGAGTGGCCGGCTGGTTCAGTCGGTAGAGCGGACAACTCTTCATCTCGGGGTCGTGAGTTTGAGCCCCACAGAAGGGTGTAGAGATTACTTTATTATTTTTTATAACATTTTTTCTTTCTTTCTTTTTTTTTTTTTAAAGATTTCATTTCTTTATTTGACAGAGAGAGAGAGAGAGATCACAAGTAGGCAGAGAGGCAGGCAGAGAGAGGGGGGGAAGCAGGCTCCCTGCTGAGCAGACACCCTGAGATCATAACCCGAGCTGAAGGCAGACGCTTAAACCACTGAGCCACCCGGGTGCCCCTAGAGATTACTTTAAAAAATGAAGTCTTAAGAAAAATTAGATAAGTAGGTAGGTAGATAAAAGACAGACCCATCCTATGTTCGTGAGGACAAAGCACATCTTTATCTTTATGTGTTGTAAAGAGCAACCAGATGACGGATAAGGGTTTTTGTCTCACTTTTGGTTCAAAAAATGCGGTGTTAGGGTTTTTACAGATACGTACAGCAATTAATAGCAAGTGTGATGTCTCCATACTGGAAAAACAGCTAAATGTTACATCAGGATTAAGTCCCATGTGACTTTCAGCTGTCACGGACTTGACCATTTGGCAGTGGTCCTCTGTGCTAAGGGTCAAAAGAATCCTGGGAGCGTAGCTTGGTGGTGGAGCAAGTGGGCTCCGGAGTCAGGCCACCAAGGTTCAAATCCCAGCTCCAGCCCTCTGCGGTGTGACCTTGGATAAACTGCTTAACTTCTCTGTGCGTGGGTTTCATCATCTATAACTTGGGGGATCATGTTAGGACTGACTTCTTGGTAAGGGTCAGATGAGGTACATGTAAAATGCTGAGAACAGTTAGAGCTTTTCAGTAAATGTCACCGCTTTTCATGATAGGAAGTGATGGGTAACCTTGCTGGACAGATGTCTGATTCTGGGGCCCGGTGAGGCGGTCTGAGGCACACCTGCCTGGGTCCTAACCAGCTAGTGGGGCGCTGCCGGGGCATCACAGACATAGTAACTTTCAGTTTATGATTAAAAAGCAAAAGAAACTGTGTCTTAGTGGGGATAAAAACAACTTTGCAGAGAAAGCCCACAGCCATTGCATATCAGGAGCGTGAAGCAGCCTCAGGGATCCGTGTGTCCCCTTCTGTTTTCGTGGGGAAAATGGGGACATTTAGGTTCTCTGAGGCTTAAGGGTCAGAGCCTTGACAATGTGCTGGCAGTGGGGCGGGGTAGAGCTTTCGTGGAGGCCATGGCCCCGATGGATGGTCTGATGGCCAGCACGAGCATTATGGCCGTTGGTGATGCCAATCAGAGAAAAGTGTCTCAGGGCGCCTGGCTGGCTCAGGTGGAGCCAGGGTTGTGAGTTCGAGCCCCGCGTTGGGTGTAGAGATGACTTGAATAAATAAAGAAACCTTTAAAAAAAAAAGACAAGAAAAAGGTGTCTCCTCTGAGGATATCAGTGAGAAAAACTCACCCATTATGGAAAAATAAAAAGATACCCTTTCTCTGGGTTAGATGCAGCCTGGCACCAGAGCACATAACTTGAGCAGCAGAGCGTGGGCTGGATTTTAGCCCTTACTGGGTTAGAGCCTCTTGTGCAGTGAACGACCTGTACAACTGTACATAGTGGTCTTGGAGGCAACGGTAGGCTCTTGATCAAAACAGGACCAAGAAGTGAGCAGAGAATTGGCAGGGCTCAGGGGTGTCTGCTCACAAGGGCCCCATAGTTCCCCCTGGCTTCCATTTGGTCCCAGAGATGAGGGCTGGGATGCTCCCTGCCCATGGCCACCCCATGCCGTGCCTCCTCACTGTCTGTGTTTTCCTCTCTGGCGGGGCGCGGGGCGGCCCCTAGGTGTCCAGCCACATACAGGTTCTAGCTCGGAAGAAGGTGCGGGAGTACCAGGTTGGCATCAAGGTACGTTGGGCGCCTGACTAGGGCCTCCGGTCCCTCCTCGGTGCCTCCACCGCTGTCTGCACGGCTCAGGCCTCTGCTGCGGCCGGCTCTCTGGCCCCACTATGCCTCTTTTCTGGCTGAAGCTCTGTTCTTGCCTCTTCTGCCCTTTCTTCTCTTTTTCTCTCTTTCTCTCTCTTTCTACAGGTCTCTAGCCACTTGCAGGTTCTAGCCAGGCGGAAATCTCGAGAGATTCAGTCCAAGCTGAAGGTAGGGGGTCCCCTGCCACTTGGCCTGGCCCTGCTGTTTTCTGAGTGCAGGGCAGAGAGGCGGCTGGAGGGGTATGGCAGGGTGGAGGGTGTCTCAAACGCAAACAGCAGCATGAAACCCAAAGGCCACTTTGGGCTACAGAGGGCCGCAGCCCTTGGAAACTAAGCAGAAGCCCAGGGGGACAGCCAGCCCTACAGTGAGGGAGAGGAAGACCATCCGGGGGCCACTAAGGCCCACCTCTCTTCTTCCTTTTCCTTTTCCTCCTTCCTAATTGCGGCTTGTTAATTGCACGGGGCCTTGAGGCGGGCAGGAGGAGACATGGGTGCACTGGCTGGCAGAGCTATTATGGTGGGCCTGGCTCTTCCTTGCACTGGACACTCAATCCTGGCAGCCCCGAAGCTGAGGATCTCAGAGCACGGGGCTCAGGGCCCCTGTAGGCTGTCTTCTCCCTGCTTCTCGGCTGCGCGGCAGGCTGGGCCTCCCGCTCCAGAGGACGCGCACAGACCCCGGGGGCACCAGCGTGGTCCACCCTCTAGGTCTCCAGCCTGCCCTCCGTCATCCTGCCCTTTGCAGGGCACCCCCAGCTAGCAAGCCCTCCCCCTGGGTAGCAGTGGGGGGTTGGGGGGAGGGTCCACAGCTGCCTCTGAGCTCCCCTGGGTTCCTGAGACCCAAGAGCCCAGTGGCCGTTGAGTGGGGCGGGGGGTGAGAGGACGCGTCCCCACCCTACATCACCCTCTCGTGTGCCTCTTCTAATCTACCTTCCCCCTCTGCTTCGCAGGCCATGAACCTGGTAAGTAGCCTGCCCCTCCCCTGGGGGACGATGTCAGGGGGAGAGCTCCTAACACAGGATTTCCAAATTATGAATTGTGAAATCAACTTAATAGGGTTGGCAACCGACACTGTTTAAAAATGAGATAGAGTGGTTCTCAAACTTTAGCACGCGTCAGAATCGCCGGGAGGGCTGGTGAAGACAGATTTCCGGGCTTCACCCCCAGAGTTTCTGAATCAGTGGGTCTGGGCCGGGGCCTGAGAATTTGCATTTCTAACAAGCTTCCAAGTGATGCTGGTGCCACTGGTCCACGGACCATACTTTGAGAACCACTGATGAAACAGACTAGGAAATAGGGGAGAGCATGACACACAACACCAGGGGAAGTGTTTGGGTATATCCTGGGTTATGGAATAAAATAAAATAATGTCTCACCGTGGACCGTGCTCAGAGGGGTGCTGTACTCAGGAGACAGGCCCTGGCAGGGGCTGAGACTGTCCCGAGCCCACACAACAGAGCCCTGAGGACCTGGGAGGGGTGCCGAGGCAAGCCCCAGCCCCGGCTCTGACCTGGCCCGTCCTCACACGGCCTCTCCCCTCCCCAGGACCAGGTCTCCAAGGACAAAGCCCTCCAGAGCATGGCCTCCATGTCGTCTGCCCAGATCGTCTCCGCCAGCGTCCTACAGAACAAGTTCAGCCCGCCCTCCCCTCTGCCCCAAGCCGTCTTCTCCACTTCCTCACGGGTACAGGGGGCCTGGGGGCGGGGCGGGGGGGGGGCGGAGGTGAAGGAATGCCTTTGGGGCTGGGCAGTGGCGGGGGGGGGGGGTCCTGGATGCTGAGGCTTTGTCCCATCTCTCTAGTTCTGGAGCAACCCCCCTCTCCTGGGACAGCAGCCTGGACCTTCTCAGGAGTGAGTATTGTGGCCCATCCCTCTCACACCCTCGCCTCGGGGTGGCTTTGAGCTGGCTTCCAGCAACAGCTGAGCCAAGCTTTAATCAAAGATAGAGGATGGGGAGCGCCCGTAAGAAAGGCACGCATCTGTCTGCTCATTCGTGTGTTTGTTCATTCATCAACCTTCTCGTCCACTTGCCGTCCGTCTGCCCTTCGGTGACTTCTCCCTCGGTTGCTCCCCCGGGCAGTCTCCCAGCAGCACGTCGGGGAGTGGAACGTGCTGGGTTCCCTCAGTTCTGAGAGGACTTTCATCCTCCAACACACCCTCCGTTTCATGGGCCGCTCTCAGGGTGGGGGTGAAAGGCCGCGTTCAGCATGCACTGCAGTTGCGAGATGCCGCAGGGTTTCATGAAAGCTCAAATGTGGAGAAAGCCAAAAGCGGGTGACTTAGCCTGTCTGCGTGCGCTTCTGGGCCTTTGCAGAAAGGTGGGGTGGCTCCCCATGGAGACCGGATGACCCTCCCAAGTGACGGGGACCAGGTGGAAGGTGGGCCTGGGGGGTGACCCTCTAACCAGGCCGTGCTCCTGTCTGCAGCATCAAGCCCTTTGCACAGCCAGCCTACCCCATCCAGCCGCCCCTGCCGCCGACGCTCAGCAGTAAGTCCCCCGCACGAGACCGCCGCCGCCCCTGCACACCCGCACAGCCGCTCCGCTGCTCAGAAGAGCGGGGCGCCTAAGGCCGTGCGCGTGTGTTTGCACGGGGAGGGAGAAGGGCGTGGCAGCTACAGGGGATTGGGACGGGCTGGGAACAGGCCCCTTACCTTTCACAATTTTGTACACACCAGTGAAGATACCACATTTATATATGTTTATAAAATTCTCTGAAAATACACCAAAATCTTAACAGAGTAGCACTGTCTAGGTGTTGGGATTTGGGATAATTTTTATTCTGTGTTTTGTTTGAACACACATTAACAGTGACCTCTAAACCCTTGATGTATAGTACCGGGGCCACTGTGCACAGTTGTGCAGGTTGTACACTGCATAAGAAGATGGGGCAGACGGGTCAGAGTCCCGCCTGTGTTCCTACCCGAAAGGGGCCCCATTTTCTACGCGCAACGGCTCGCTGCAGCCGGGGGCAGCTCCGACGTGAGCATGCGCACACGCCCATGCAGATGAGGGTCCATCTCGCCCTCCCAGGTTACGAGCCCCTGACCCCGCTCCCCCCAGCTGCTGCCTCCGTGCCTGTGTGGCAGGACCGCACCATCGCCTCCTCCCGGCTGCGGCTCCTCGAGTATTCCGCCTTCATGGAGGTGCAGCGAGACCCCGACACGGTAACGTGCCTGCAGGGGGGAGCGGGGGTGAGGGTTTGCGCAAGCCTGGGAGACCCCGGCGTGGGGGGCCCGGGCTACGGAAGCCCCGTGCAGCCCTCAGGCCCGCGCCCCCGCGTGCTCTCCTGACCCGGTCCCGGGCCCTCCCCACAGTACAGCAAACACCTCTTTGTGCACATCGGCCAGACGAACCCCGCCTTCTCCGACCCGCCGCTGGAGGCCGTCGACGTGCGCCAGATCTATGACAAGTTCCCCGAGAAGAAGGGCGGACTGAAGGAACTCTATGAGAAGGGGCCCCCTAACGCCTTCTTCCTCGTTAAGTTCTGGGTGAGCTGCCCGCTTTGCTACCGACCACCCCCTCCCCCACCCGCGCGACGCACCAGGCTCACCCCGCCCACGGGGGACCCTGTGGCCCCGGGGGCAGGGCGCTGGGGATGATGATGGGTCCTGTGGCGGAACACCGACGTGGCCCGGCGGGAAGCCTCCCAGTGGCCTCGGCGCGCACCTGACGCCGCCCGGACTCAGACCGCCTCCCCCCCCATCCCAGGCCGACCTCAACAGCAGCATCCAGGAGGGCCCCGGGGCCTTCTATGGAGTCAGCTCTCAGTACAGCTCGGCCGACAGCATGACCATCAGCGTCTCCACCAAGGTGTGCTCCTTTGGCAAGCAGGTGGTGGAGAAGGTAGAGGTGAGTGGGGGCCTGGGGTGGCACGGAGGGGCGGGGAGCAGGCCCGTCGGGTGACGCCTTCCCCGCGCCTGCGCGCAGACGGAGTACGCCAGACTGGAGAACGGCCGCTTCGTGTACCGCATCCACCGCTCCCCCATGTGCGAGTACATGATCAACTTCATCCACAAGCTGAAGCACCTGCCGGAGAAGTACATGATGAACAGCGTGCTGGAGAACTTCACCATCCTGCAGGTGGGCGGGGGGCGACAGGGCGTGTGGGGGGCACGGGGGCCTCACGGTGGGTGGGGGGGCAGCCCCAGCGCTCAGGTGAGGAGACTGCTGTCCAGAAAGAAGGGTCTTCTCAGCCCCTACCCCACCCCCACCCTCCTGCCTTCCCACCCCCCTCCCCCCTGCTCACCCCCCTCCCCCCTCCTACGCCCGCCACCCTCCAGCCCCCACCCCCACCCTCCCGCCCGCGGTGGCCCTGTGCTGCCTGACCCCTTGCATCCTCCTACCTGGCCCCCAGGTGGTCACCAGCCGGGACTCCCAGGAGACCCTACTTGTCATTGCTTTCGTCTTTGAAGTCTCCACCAGCGAGCACGGGGCCCAGCACCACGTCTACAAGCTCGTCAAAGACTAGGCCACCCTCGGCCCCCAGCACCAGGATCCAGGACAAGCATCTTTTCCACACACCTGCCTGGCCCCCCACCCCCACCCTGCTCCCACCCCTGGAGGTCTGGGATTGAGGACTCATCTGCCTACCAGGCCTCAGGCCCAGGACCCAGGAGGCCTCCCCACCTAGCCCCCAGCACACACACTCCCTGCCGCTGTTCTGCGCTTTAATTGCGGGAGAAGAGAGGAGGGCTCCGCGGTGGGGCAGCCCCCCCCCCCAGACGCTGAACCATCACCCAGCTCTGCCCAGCCTCCAGTGAGCGGGATCCGACCCCTTTGGGCTCAGGCATGTGTGGCCGGCAGGGGAGGGTAGAACGGAGATCCAGGGGGTCAGAGTGCAGAGGCCCCAGGAAGGGGACTGTTGAGTTGGGGTTAGGGTGAAGAGAGAGGGGCCCACACTTTCTTGCACCTGCGGTGTGCGGGGCCTGGTGCTAGGCCCCCTGTGTGCCTGGCGCCATTCTCAGACCCAGCGAGGCGAGCGGGGGTCTGAGTGTCTCATGTGATGGGCTGAGACTCCGAGAAGTTGAGGGACCCGTGAAAGGAGAGGCAGAGTTGGAATTCTCGCCCGGGGCTGCCTGTCCCCAGAGCCCAGGTATACACTACCTCCCTGGAGTGGGGGGACAGCCACAGGGGGTGGGAAAGAGGGTCTCTGTACGGGGGGGGGGGCAGCCAGGTTGGGGGCCGCCTCCCAGGGGAGCAGCTGCTTCTGACCAGGCAGGAAAAGACGAGCACCTATTAGGTGCCCTCTGTCAGCCCGCAGTGCAGCCCGGGCCTCGGGAGCCGGTGTGCGGACCTCCTCCAAGCTGCCCCCGCCCACATCCGGGGCCTGAGCCCCTCAGCTCCTTCCTAACGGGAGGAGGCCCCCAGGCGGCAGGCTCCAAAATAGCTCGGAGGGTCAAGTAGGAAGCTGGAGTCCCCGCCTCTGGGCAGACGAGTGTCCCAGGGACAAGGGGTAGCGGAAGGATCTGATATTTTCAAATGCCCGAGACTTGGTTGGGTGTGGTGAGCCCTCGGTGGGCATCACTCCTTTATGTTTCTCTCCACGTCCAGTCTCCCAGGCCTGGAGCAGCAGCTCCGCAGCCCCAGTTCTGGGACTGAAGGTTCACCCTTCCCCTGCTGCCCCTCCCCAACACCCAGGCCCCTCAGCCCGCCTGGCCTACCAGCCGCCTCTGGGCATTTACGAGTTTCATATGAAGTACTGTGCCCCTTCCCTTCCTTACACCGCCCGCCCCTGAGCTTCCTGAAGGTCCTCACAGTTTGCATATCGCTCAGGCCACTTCCAAACCCAACCTAGGTTTTATAATGTATATTATATTTTTTTGTGTATTTTTTAAATCCAGCTGTGATGGGTTATATCGTAAACGTGGCACAGGGCTGGGGCAGGGGTCCTCAAGGCCCCTCCTGCTCCAAAAAAAAAAAGGAAAAAAAAATTAAAGTTATTTGTTTGTGGGTTAGTTGTGTGACCAGTGTGTGACAGACCTCTCCGGGTTGGATTAGCTTCATGTGGGTGCTTCTGCCAGATTAGGTCCTGATGTGTTACCTCACCCTCCCACTCTCCACCATCTTGGCTGGTGGGGGGCATGCCATACCCACACTCAAAATAGGTGTGATTCAAAGATCCCTTAAAGCTTTGCAGACTCCCTTTTTCTGACCCTTTCCTGCTGACTTGAGTGCTAAAATGTGCCCAGCGCTGGCCTAGGTTCAGTTGTTAAATTGTCTTTTTGAAGTGACTTGCCTCAGGTGTGACTTGACGGTCACACTTCTGAGATGGACCCCTGCTCAATCCCTGCTCTTCTTGTGGCTACTGGTTCTCACTGTCCTGTCCTCACTTGATAGAGAAGAGAGCCTCAGGGAGGACGAGTGCTCTCCCAAGGGGAGGGCTGCTAGCAGGGGAAGCCAGATTCCAACCTGTCCTTGTGTGCCTGGGCGAGCCCCGCCCTCCCCTGAGCCGGCTTGTGCTCATACAGTAGGGACCACAGAATTGGGAGGGTGAGGGGACATAACATTGTTTATCTGAGGTTCAGATTTAAATGAGCATCCTATATTTTCATTTACTAAGCCTGGCAGCCCTACTCTAGAATCTAGAGTCTTCTAGATCATTCTGATTCTAGTTTGCAGATGGGGAAATAGACTGAAGTTAACTGTTATCTTCACTGAGTCGGTCACTGGCTACACCAAGATTTGAATCTGATCAGCCTCTCAAGTCCATGCACCTGGTAGACTAAATCAGGTAGCCTTTTGTCTTAGTCCACAGCATTGGATGGACCCCAAACTGTCACCTGCAGGATGAGGACAGTGCCTGGAACCCCAGGCAGGTGGGTGGGGGGGCCTGGAGTCAGAAAGTGGTTTATGGAGGACCCACCCACCATGTGCTGGCCTAGGACTGGATGCAAAATCCAATCTCTGCGCTAACAGGTAACTATCTATTGGGTGCTTGAGGCATCATCATGTGTGTTGTGGCCTTCACTCTCCCGGAGTAGTTTCTTTTAGAATCATGTAGGCCTCATGCAGAAAACTCAAGTGAAATATGGCTAGCCTCCTTGCCTGTCTCCCCCCACACAAATGTAACAGAGCCAGAGGTCGGTGATGACTAGTTAAGGTCCCAAAGGAAGGATCCAGAATAATGAGTCTTGTGAGCCCAAAGCCCAGGGATCTCCCAGAAGTGGCTCTACCCTGCTCAGGGTTCTGTGGGAAGCTATAGGGAAAGGCCAAGATGGCTGGATCCCAAAGACTGGGGCAGTAGTTGTCTTTCCTGCCCCTTCTGATGTTCCCAGGGAAGAGGGAGGAATGCCATTTTTTGGGGTCAATTCCATGGCCAAAGTCTAGGCACTGTCCTGGGGTTTCGGGGAGGCTCTATTTCCTTGTAGCACAAATGCCTGAGAACTGGGGCTCCCCAGATACCTGAACCCTGAATTCTAACTCACGTGCACACTAAGCTTTAATCATCCCAGAGGCTGGAACTTGGTTAAAATAGCCAATTTCATTCATAGTGGAATCAGTAGGCCTCCACGTCTTTTCCCTTTGCTTTCCCTTCTGCTGCCTACTCCTCTTTATTGCGACGCTGTGGGCCTCTACAGATTCCCCACAGCCCGGCAGAAAGTAGTGTGTCAGCATTTGCTCAATATAGCGGGTTTTTAAGGACTCCTACGCCAGTACGTAAGGCTTGATAGAATGGGTCTGATTTAAATCCAGGATTCAAGTTCCCAAGTGTTTCGAAAATGCCCACTTAACCTTCCCAAGTTTCCAAAACTATTAAAAAATGTTTAATCCTTGGCTCATTTTAAACAGAAGGGTGTGACTAATTTTGAAGCCACCTTGTTCTCCCCATTCATCAGCACCTAACCCAAAGAAACCAGGCAAGTTGTGTGCTGGGGCCAGAACCCAACTGTCTGCAGCCATTTCACACCCGCTGCTTGAGCACCAAGAGCCTGGTACCGTACAGAGCATTAGCATTTTATCCTACTGTCTTTTTAGGCAGGTGCCATCATCTACGTTTTTGGGTGAGAAAACTATTTTGAGAATGGGCTCACAGGTTCACATGTCTCCTGAATGGGAGAAGCAGGAATCAAACTCAGGGAGCGGGAGGGGTTCCACCTGCTGGCAATCACAGGGCCATCTTCTCGCACCTGGTAAATAGTTGCGTTTGGATGGGAGGTCGGGAGAAACCGCCTCTAAAACCCTGAGCTCCATGGCTGCTGTCGGGCTCAGACCCCAGACCCCCTGCCCACTGAGGCCCTCAGGATCTGCTGCTCTAAGGGCAGCTGGGGCCCATCTTAGCCAGCTTGAGGGGTTGTTCTGCCTGGTGGCTCTCAGGCCTGCTGTATTCAGTGCCTGAGAGCACACGGTGAGAGGCCAGGCAGATGTCGTTCCTGATTACATTCTTTTAGTCATCAAAATATCCTTTTTTCTTGCCTTAGTATTTTTTCCTTCTGATTACCAAGACCATAGAACTTCAGAAAATCCCAGATAATCATTTTCCTCCCTGAATTAAACCTGGCCAACATTACGATTATGTAAACTTCCAATCTCTTTACTCCGCATAAACCTTTCCAATAAAATTGGGTTCGAACTAGTTTTATACGCAGCTTTTTTCCCTCCCTCTGTAACACTGACAAGCCTAGATATTTTATCACTCCTTTCTAACACTATAGTAACAGACCAGAGGAAGGAGCAAACTATGCCTACCAGAGAACCCAAATTCAAAGCTCATTTCAAGATTAGGTTGTAGCCATTTTACCTTTAAGCAAAATTAAGTTATTAACTTAAAAGCTAAGAGAAAAAACTAAGATCTTCGGTGAAAATCTTGTATATTGCTCACGGCTCAAACTTATTCTGAGGCTCATTCTATTTGCACTTTGGATTAGTTTTTCAGCTATTTATTTTTTTAAATGTACTATTATTTTTTTTAAAGATTTTATTTGACAGAGAGAGATCTCAATAGGCAGAGAGAGGGGGAAGCAGACTCCCCACCGAGCAGAGAGCCAGATGTGGGGCTCAATCCCACTACCCTTAGACCATGACCTGAGCCAAAGGCAGAGGCTTTAACCCACTGAGCCACCCAGGTGCCCTCAGCTTTATTTTTTAAAAATGTCTATCCATTCATTTTAGTGAGCAACAGGAGGGGCAGAGGGATAATCCTAGGAGCCCATCACAGGGCTCAATCTCACCCCTGAGCCAAAATCAAGAGTAATCAAGAGCCGGAGGCCACTAGCCCTTCAGTTGTATTAAAAGATGGAGGGATGAACCTGTTACTTCATGAAAGTTAAATGAAGCAGAGTAAAGTCAAATTACAGGTATTTCCCATACCAAAACCCACCTTCCCAGTACTGGGTGCTGGAGGTAAGAACTCCAATAGGGAAAAGGTACCTGGTGGCTCAGTGCACCTTTGACTCAGGTCATGATACCAGGGTTCTGGGATGGAACGCCGCCTCCCTCTTACCTCCCCTCACCGGGGAGCCTGCTTCTTCCTCTTCCCCTGCTCATTATTCCTCAGATAAAATCTTAAAAAAACAAAACACCTCCACCAGGGAAGGGCCTCAGGTCAGGTAGAGGGCAGAGCCTACCTGGAGAGGAGAGGGTCTGGAAGTTTCCACAGCCCATTTGCTAAGCTCTCCTAGAAAACAGGGGCAATTACAATATTGTACAGGTGTCCTACTTGTGTCGTCCTCAGCATCTCAGAGTAAATTACTACCCTGACACAGAGTATTTAATTTGGGGTCAGATAAGCAAATCAGGGTTGGCATCACTCCCATCTGAACAATCTAGGAACCCAATATCCATTTGGAACATTGTGATCCCTACCGAGAGCCCAAATGCCTCAACTTAGAGGGACAGAACAACCTCAACACGAAGGTCCTAGAAGCCTTTTCACTAGTACGCAGCAGGAGCATCACAGGCTGGAGTCAGCCGAGATCTGCCCTTCTCAAGGTTCAGAAAAGCTTCAGTCAAGCTTCAGTCCAGGTCAGCAGCCCTACTATCACATGTCATAAAATATAAAGAGATCCAAATAATTTAAGACTACATGGTTTTGAAGGCAGATAGACTGTACTTCCCTGTTTGCATACGGAGAACATGACCACCCATCAGGGTGTGCCAGAAACTGCTGTCACCCAACACAGAGGCACGTGATGTCAGCTCATAAAGCGCCTCCCTCTCCCTAGTCACAGGCAGCCAGGTAACGGTAGCACTAGGATTTATTGAACTGTGTCTTAGTACAGGCGCTGGGGCTTGCCCATGGTGCTCTTGATATATAAAGCCCGGACGTTCTGCCAGTTCTTCTTGAGCAAGGACACCAGGAAATTGACAGCTAAGTGGATGTTGTACACAAGCTCATCATCTGTCATCTTCACGTGGCCAACAGCCACTGCCAGACACAGCACCTGTGGGAAGGGTAAAGTCAAACCAGGCTGGTGGCTAGGTGGAAAAGAATCAGAGCGGGGACATCTACAGGCCCCATCCCTCCCCGCTCCAGTGACCCTAATAAATGGTACTGACCCCAGGCCAGGAAGACCAGGGCTATGTGCAATGCTTCAATATGCAACACTCAGTGACTGTCACATGTCCTAAGTATCCACAGGAATGCAAAGCAAGGCTCCCATTTAGAGCGTGGGGGTAAACTTCAGGACTGGTGGTGCCTACCATCACCACAGCTTAACCTAGGCAACCCAGTCAGACCGCCTTACCTTCTTCATCTGGAATTTGATGGTGGATTTCACTTCATCCACTTTGGCCACCATGTTCTCATTGTGGGTCAGCAAGGAAGGGAACTTGCCAGCCTTATTCAGGCCTGGGCCCAGGATTCGTGGGATCTGCTTGATCAGAGATTCTGAAGCCAAAAAGGCATCATACTTCTTGGCTGGTGAAAAGAAACCACTAGATGCTTAGGATCTGGCCCCCGAAGGCAACCTCCAAACAGCTGTCAGCCAACCTGAAAGTGGCCTCTAACCATCACTTTCTACCCCTCTCTCCATATACCAAGTCTTTTTAATCCTCTCCTTATTCTGGCTTATCTCTATCCTCTGGACTTTCACTGGCACAACATTTACATAAAACCTGTTGTCAGAAGCCCAGGCTGACCCATTCTCACGTTCCAATATTGCACACGCGGTTAAAACTCCTTGAGTTCAAATCCTGCCTACTTTTTAGTTACAGGACAACCAGAGTACTGGTTTCCTATCTGTGAAATGCTTACACCGGATGAAGATGAAGAGAAAAAAACAGAGATCTTTAAGCAGAAATTGTAATTCACCTAACTAGTGAGCTTAGGGGAACTCACCTGTTTATAAAGAATCCTCAAAGCAAATAAAGGTTAAAACTACCGCTGAAGTTAACCCACCACATCAGATCATGATTCTCTGACCCCTCTTCCATCATTTTAAAATCCAAATGGCAGTCGTCTCTTTTCTACCAGTCCCATGACAACAGCCTGCCCAAAACCAAAATCACCCCAAGCCACACTCACCCAGCTTCTTGACTAATTTCTTATTCTTGTTGAGTTTCTTCAGCGCCTCAATGTCCATGTGGGGAATATCCACTGCCTTGGCCTCATCACAGTGCTGCTGGTCCCCCAAAACACACACGGAGAACTTGGGGCGGGGAGTGGACTTAAGCCTGTGTTTTAGGGGACAGAACAGGTCAAGCCCCGCCTGGGATTCCGAAAGCCGGTGAAGGGGTCTGGGACGGCGGCAGCCACAAAGCCTTACCCAGAACGTCCACATTCACCAACAGCTAGTCTGGCTTCTCAAACTAGCCGGCGGGCTCGGCCAAGGCCTCCCCACGCCTCCCCTCTTATTTTAAGACCCAGGGTGGGGGTCCGTCCAGCCACGCCTGCCCGGGGCAGGGGGTCTGAACTACCCAGGCGCGTCCGTGCCGCCCGTAGCCGCCCCGCCTCCAGCTCAACAGGGGCCTGGAGCGTGGCGACGGACACGGAGGGCTGGGTGGGGTCAGAGCGGTGCCAACCTGACGGTGCCCGAGAAGCGTTTGTCCTTCTGAGGGTCGTAGTTCTTCAGGCTGATCTGTAGCTCCACCGTCTCCAAAAACCTTAGAGAAAGCGACAGAGTGAGGCGGCCGCCCTCGGCTCGCACGCCGCTGCCCTCCCCGCCGAGCCCCGGCTTACTTCCGGCGCTTGCGCTGGTTCCCGTGCAGGACTTCCCGCACCGCCTCGTACAGGGTGTCGCGGGACACTTTGCTGCTGCGAGAGAGAAGCAAGACGAGAGCTCAGCACCTGCGAGGCCCGGATCGGCACCTGGAAGCTTCGGCGTGTCCGAAAGCTTCGGGCCTCCAGACGCACCCCGAGGGCATTCCGGACAGAACGTCGGGCGATCTGAGTGCTACTCCGATGCAAGCCCCGGGGAAGAGAGACCCTACTGGCGGCCGGCGGACTCGAACGCCAGAGACTGCGGGACGACGCGCGGCGAGAAACGCCCCTCGGCGAAGCAGGGGCAAAGACCACCCCCCGACTCAGCCCGCAAGTCTCCCTCCCTACCAGGGTGCCAGGAATCGCGGATGAGGGTGGATGGCTCCCCAAGGACCACTCACCTCATGGTGCTCGCGCCGCAATAACCGGAAAAGAAAGAAAGGAAACTCGCGCATGCGCTCAAATAAGGCTCTTGTTCTCGCGAGATGCCTTTTCCTGTAGCTTCCTTTCCGAGTGCGGCTGGGGCGCTCAATCCCGGGGAGCGCCGCCGTGTGCGGCCGCTAGAGGGCGCTGCCGCGCGCTCCACATTTAGACTGATACAGCGGCTCGGAGGTGCGGCGGTCCTGGGCGCCCCGTGGCTGGGGAGGATATCCCCCTTCGCGCCAGCTACTACCAGGCCCTAAAGAGACGGTCCTGGGCATTGCAGCGTGATGGCCACCGAGAGCGTGCAGCTCTCGCATGTTCGCCCCTCCACCCTTTCCTGCCCACCTCCTCCTGCCCTCCGCACCTGCTTCAGGCCTCAAAAGCAGGCTTTACTCCTGACCTCTCCCTCATCATCTTGCTCTGGGGCTCATGGTTTCAGAGAAGTCGTGAGAAGGGACATGTAGAAAGTTCTGTTCCCGCCCTCGAAGCCTGCAGTGGGGAAGAGCTGGGAAGGTACTTGATAGTTGATTGAATCGCACCTACCCATTAAGTGTTTACCATGAACAAACCTCCTACTCCAGAGAGCTTCGCCCACCTTCAAGGCCCCGTTTCCGGTGGTCAGTGCACTCTTCACCTACTCGGCAGACAGCTCTGATAGGGGAGCAGTCTCACACATCACTGCCCAGAACATGAATGAATGAACTTGAGAAATCTGTTTCCTTCCCCTCACAGAACCTTTCGCCAGGAAAAAGATGCCCCTTGTCACTGAGTAGAGTGGGTGGTGATGGTGTCTATTAGTTTTCAACAAATACCCAGAGTTCATAGGAAGGCAGGCACTGCCTCGAAGACATTAAACTTCCTACTTTTTATTAAATACCTGCTTTTTAAGAAATTATTATCCAAGTCAGAACACAGAGGGTCATAACATACACTTGAGTGCAAGCTATTTGTGCCAAGGACACAAGTCACATCAGGAGTCCTGAAGCATCATTCATCTGCCTGGGTCTGCTTTGACCCTACTGAGGTCTTTCAGAAAGTTTCCATCCCCACAGTCTGAAGCAAAAGTGACAAGGAGTGAGCCCAAGGTCAGCATCCTTTGGAAATAAAGCTCATCAAGCCTGCTTAGGCCAGGACCTTCCCTGCTGGCTGGGAGACCAAGATGTTTCTCTGCATCCTGGAGCAGGGAGGCAGCGGACCCCTGGGATGGCCAGGCTCAGCCTTTACCCCCAGGCAAGGGGTCAGGGTGTGGCGCTGAGCCCAGAAGTATCCTTCAGGCAGCCGGTAAGGGGGCTCCAGGAGTGGGGTCCCTTGGTGCATGGTCAGGGGGCCAGACGTCTCAGGGCGGCCTGCAGGGGCTTCCTCAGGAAAGTGGTGTTGAGCTCTAAGGCTGCGGCCAGACCCAACCTGTGGATCTCAGTGATCTGGGGACAAGGAAGAATCATATCAGGACTCCAGAAACCGATCCTTCCTCTTTCCCCTCTGCCCATGGCACTGTTTAGGAGGGAGAGAGCAATCAGGACACAAGGACAATGGAGGAGAGATCTAGACGCATTACTTCACCATGATTACGCACGGCCTTTGGGTTCCAGTGGACCTGGGGTTGGATATTAACTGTACAACTTACTAAGACAGCCACACTAATGACAGTTGACAATCATTGGGTGCTTACTATGTGGCAACACTTTATAAACATGACTTGATGTAACCCGCACAACCCTCTCGTTTTACAGATGAGAAAACTGAGGGTCAGAGATACTCCGCCGTGGCTGCCGCATTCCTTCTAGGCCACACTATTTCCTCCCTGACCCGTCGCGACAACCTCCTGACAGATCTCTGCCCTGCATCTTCTCTCCAATCCCCACTCCTCACAGATTCCAGAGGCTCCTTTACTAAATGCAAATCTGACCAAGTCGCTCCAGCTTCAGGGGGGCCCTGGGATAACTACTGATGTCTCATATTGGAGGCCCTTCTTCCAGGATCGTCAGGGTCTCCAGAGGATCCAGGAGCCTCTTGAAACTGTGCATAAAACGTATTCAGATTTTCATTTTTCTGGGAGGATCTATAGCTTTCCTCAAATCATCAAATGGGCCTGTGGCTCCCCAAAAAAGGCAAAGAGCCAACAGCCAAGGACACCTGACCTTCAAGATAAAGCCCATGCTCCTCATCATAACCTATAGGGTCTTCCATAAGATGTTAGCGTGGCCTGGCCATGTGACCTTGGGCAGGTCACTTTAACCTCTCTGAGTCTCAATTTCCTTATCTATAAAATGGAGCTAATAATAGTATCTTCTCATTGGTCTAACACATGGAATAAACTAGCAAGTTAATGTAAGCAAAGGGCTTCAAACAGTGCCTAAGACATAGGAGGGGCTCAGTGGCTCAGTGTTTTAACTGTGACCTCCAACCTCACCCCTACCACCATCCATTCTCATGTTTTTAGGCCTCAGCTACTACCTGGAGATCGCCTTGGACGCTCATCGATTACAATGTTTCCTTTGCCTGAAATGCCCTTTCCTCAGTCTTGGGCCTTGGCCGCCACTCACCCTTTCAGAGCTGAGAAGCCTGTCCTAACTCCCAAACACAAACAAGGTTTAGTTGCCTCCTCTTCTCCTGCAACCAAATGCTCCGCACACACCTCTCACCTGGTCCCTTCCAGATATTAGGCCGATCTGGTTATCATCTCTCTCCTGCCTCACTAGCCTGGCACCAGTGGAGAGTGTCAAGTCAAGGACAGGCCTGTTGATTCCCCAGTGTACCATACAGCATCTGGCCCACGGCGGAGTGGGCTGAATGAATGAATTCCTAAGCAGTCTCATTCCCCAGTCCGAGGCTTGAACTTGTAGTTTGCCTGGCTAACACTCAGGGGATCTTCCCTGGCAAACATCTAGATGTACACACTCGTGGCACACTCACAGCAGCGGGACCAGCCCTTGCGGCCCTACCAATACTCACATTGGCCTGATACTTGGTCATCACCGTCAGCATGAGCTTGGCATAGGCCACAGACGCCGTGGCCGCTGGCCCCTCTTTACAGAGCTTCTCCATCAACACACTGAACTTCTCAGGGGTCATCTCCACCTGCACACATTGGGAGATGGGACAAGAGAATAAGAAAGGGCCCCAGATTCAATTCCGAACTCTACCACTTTCTAACTAAGTAAGCCTGGACAGGTCACATAACCAAACAAAGCCTCAGTTTCTGCATCTGTAAAATGGCACTCCTGATACCTAATGCTAAAGACGGAGAAAAGAATTAAATGAGATAAGGCACATAAAGCCTGGTGCATAGGTCTCGGCCTCGCTTGGTGGCTGAAGATATAAAGAAGTGAGGAGTCCCAAGGATACTGTCAGCAAAATAACACCAGCTCTCCTTAATAATAACTGAATAAATACTTGTTATGCATCAGGCACTGTTCTGAGCATTTTCCACCAATTGTCTACTTTGACCTCACCCCAGCCTTGTGTGGTACATATTATCATCACTCCCCTTTTGTAAATGGGAAAACTGAGGCACAAAGAGGTTAGATCAGCTACCTAAGTTATAAATAAATAAGGCAGAACTTTAGGCAGTAGTATGGAAAAACTGCCAAAATATACTGTAAGTTAAAACAGCAAAGTACAGGGGCACCTGGGTGGCTCAGTCGGTTAAGCGTCTGCCTCCGGCTTGGGTCATGATCCCAGGGTCCTGGGATCGATCCCTGCATCAGGCTCCCTGCTCATCTGGAGGCCTGCTTCTCCCTCTCCCACTCCCCTGCTTGTGTTCCCTCTCTTGTTGTGTCTCTCTCTGTCAAATAAATAAAATCTTTATTAAAAAAAAAAAAGCAAAGGACAGAGCACTGAGCTCGGTGTGTTGCCATCTATGTAAAAAGTAGGCAAAAAGTCAACTTAAACACGTGTCCTTCTGTATAAAAGCATAAAGCATCTCTGGGAGAGTTCCCCTGAAACTACTAATACTGATCAGCCCTGGAGAGGGGAGTCTGGATGGCGGGGGGAGTATTTTTCACTCTTTTGAGCTTTAAAATTTGTGAACATAGAGGCACCTGAGTGGCTCAGTTGGCTAATCATCTGACTCTCGGTTTCGGCTCAGGTCATGATCTCAGGGTCACGGGACTGAGCCCCTCGGGGGGCTCTGAGTGGGGAGTCTGCTTGGGATTCTCTCTCTCCTGCTCCCTCTGCCCCTCCCCCCACTCACACACATGTACTCTCTCTCAAATAAATAAATAAAATCTTAAAAAAAATAATTTGTGAAGGGAGCCTGGATGCCTCAGTTGGTTAAGTGTCTGCCTTCAGCTCAGGTCACGATCCCAGAGTCCTGAGATCAAGCTCCGAATTGGGCTCCCTGCTCAGCGGGGAGTTTGCTTCTCCCTCTCCTCCCAGCTCGTACTATCTCTCTCTCTCTCTCAAATAAATAAAAAAAATCTTTAAAAAAAGTTGTGAACATATGAACCTATAATCTATTCAAAAATAAAATTAAATTCGGGGTGCCTGGGTGGCTCAGTCAGTTAAGCGTCTGACTCTTGGTTCTGCTCAGGTCACGATCCCAGGATTATAGGATCGAGCCCCATGTCAGGCTTCGTGCTCAGCACGGAGTCTGCTTCAGATTCTCTCTCCCTCTCCCTCCTGCACTCATTCGCATGCTCTCTCTCTCTGTGTCTAATAAATAAATAAAACCTTAATAAATAAAATAAAATAAAATTTCACACACACACACACGCACACACACCACCCCCAAAAAGTCCCTCCCCAAGGCCACACAGCTAGGAAGAGGCACAGCCAGGCTCTACCATGCAGTCCGCTCTCGGGCTACCAGCCTTTCAAGCCCCAGGACTCACCCGCTGTCAGCTGTCACGGCCCAGCTTGCCACGGGGCAGCTGTTCTGCTGGCCTCCATCCCCGGAGGGACCAGCAACCCAGGACACCCACGCCCGGCCACGGTACTGCGACACTTCCGCATCCACCCTCCCCCAAGGCAGCTTGCTCACCGGCCGCTCCAGCAGGGACTGCAACACCACGAAAGTGTCCTCTTTCCAGGGCAGCTCCAAGATCTGTCTGCAAGAAGCATGGGCCCCACTGAGAACAGCCTGTGTCTGGGTATCCACCGCTCCTACCCCCGAGGCAGGGCAAGGCCCCAGAGACAGCCAAGACTCCCCCAGCCAACAGAGCAAGTAGTCAGACACACACACACATACACCTCCCCCCCCCCCCCCCCGCCCAAGGCAGGCGGCCACCCAGTAGCCAGGCCACACTTGGTGCTGGGAAGGCTACGACCCAAGACTCCTGGGACGGACCACGAAGGATTTGGTGTGAGGTGTAGCAAGGTTCCCTGAAAAATCAGCAGGAGTGGAGAGCGCATCGTGAGGACAGAAGGTGAGGGTGACCCAGGGCAGAGGATGATGGCGAAGTGAGAGGTCCATGAGGCTTTCTGGAGGGGAGCCTTCCCTACAGAGCCCAGCCTACGGGGACGGCCACTCCGGCTATGCCTCCCAGGCTAGGGTGCCATCCTCCGCTCGTGTGGAAAGGCAGCGTGTCACACGGGAGCAGTGTGGCTTCTCGGCTGCACAGCCTAGAGTCTGATCCCAGGCTTTATCGCTTGCCGGCTGTGTGACCTTTGGCCCACGCCCCTTAATGACTCTGACCTTCAGGTTTTCTGTCTCTAGGGCGGCCATAGCACCCACCTCACAGCACTGTGTGAGGACTAACCGAGAGAACGACTCTAAAGCACAGAGAAAGGACTCGATCAGTGGTGGCTTAAGTTCCTTTTCAGACCCTCCCCTTCTCATGTAACGGTCTGCATTTTATAGTTTGCATTAGGGTCAACGGGGTCTTAGCTACTCACTTGTTTCTATGTGTCTGGATCTTGACTCCCCAGTTTTAATACCCACACTGAACACCAATTTAGTAACAATCTTTGAGCACTGACTCAGGGCCAAGTACCGTGCTGCGGTCTATGTGCATTATCACATTTAGCATCTAGAAAAATCCTCCCGAGTAAATATGACCCCCATTTCTCATATGAGGAAACAGAGGCTCAGAGATGCAGAAGGCTGTCGGAACTGACACAGGGCAAAGCTGAGATTTGAAATCCCGTCTGGCTCCAGAGCTGGAGCTCTTCACGACTGGCCAGGCTCCAGCCATGCTGTGAACTGTTCCAGCGGAGACTGCCAGCCTCTTCCGTGCACTCCCCTAGGCACCTGGCCCGGAAGACCGAACCCGGGGCTTGGGCAGGGTCCCAGGAGGGCAACTTGCACAAGCCCACGGGGGCTGGGAGGCAGGGGAAGCACAAGTCAGGCTCGGGCCACAGCGAGAGGGGCATCCACTGTGCTGCGGCCCGTCCTTCCGGCCCAGGGCCCGCTCCCCAGCCGGCTCCAGCTCCGGGAGGCCAGGAACGGGCTGGGCCAGCTCGAGGGGGTGGAGTAGGGGGGCAGGGAGGGCTGTGCGCTCACCCCAGCATCAGAACCTGCGTGTCCGGCTCCAGGGCCTCGTCCTTCAGAAGGCAACACAGTAACTCTGTTTGAGCTGGACCTGCGCAGGGGACAGCAGAGGGGGGAGGTCTGGGGGCAAAGGGCAGGAGAGGGTGGAACAGAAGGCCTGGCTCATTATGGAGGGGCATCATCAGGGAAGCAAGGTATCTTTACTGACTGAATAC
The DNA here is from genome assembly GCA_028534135.1 of Potos flavus. NCBI lineage: Eukaryota > Metazoa > Chordata > Mammalia > Carnivora > Procyonidae > Potos > Potos flavus. The sequence goes on from CM052886.1 coordinate 102,877,426, forward strand.
ACGGCCAGGGCCGCCTGGAGTGAAGGGTGCTGGGAAGTGAGAGGGCAGAGCTGCCGGGCCTGGCGCTGGTTCCAGAATTACCTGCTTCTGGCACCTGGAGCATGGGGCCAAGAAGGGCTCTGCAGACAGGATAGCCATACTTGGCACAGAAGGAGGTCAGGGCCGTCATGAGCAGGCGGGAGGCCGAGGAAGTCAGGGAGAGAATCTGTAGCCAACAGGGAGGAAAATGTTAATCCATTCGTTTCTTCTTCCCTTTAATAAATGTTTATCAGACACGTATTTCAGATGGTGATACGTGTTATAAAGAAAAAACAAAAGTTCTTTTATCTCGAACTCACATGGATTCACCCACTGGAAAAGACACAAAGCTCCCTTCCCCAGCTCCGAAATCCCTTCAGCTTCTGGAAGGGTCTGGGGCCCAAGAAGTAGGAATTCGATGCCATGTGGACGGATGGCCTGGATGTCCATGCCCTTCCCTTGCGCCAGGCTGCCTCGACTGGCCAGACGCCTTATAAGGTTGGAAACCTCCTCTCCCAAGCACCACCTTTCCGAGGGCCCAGATTCTCTCCCCCAAAGTGCCTAGCGTGCCAAGTGTATGGCAATCCACCTACCCGTCTAAGAAAGAGGCTCTTGGTCAGAACGGTCGCGTTGCTAAGGCTAAGATCCGGTGAAAGGGACAGGAGCCAGGTGCAGAGCCGCAGGAGTGCCGGGTCCGAGAGCTGTGCGAGCTGCAGCTGCGCACACAGCAAGTCCATCTGCCAGGTTGGGGGGGAGACACAGATGCACTCCGTCTGCCTCTGCTAGGCTCTCTCAAGCCAACCGGGCAGCAGAATGGGTAGGGCAAGGACACTCCGAGGTAGGGTGAGGCCGGGAGAGCTGCCCCCGCGGTGAGGATCCGAGGGCTAAAAGAAAGCACGCAGGGTGATCCCCACCCAAGAGACCAAAAACCCCAGCAAAATTCCCTCCCCCACCCCCCATTCCTACATGAGGCAAGGAGACACAGACTTAAATGGGAAAAGGCCGGGGAGAGGGGATGTACCCTCAGAGGCTTTCTGGACTCACCTGGCTGGGACTGCATTCGTGGAGAAGCCGTAACTCAAGCGGGGGGGCGCCCTCCAAGCCCTGGAAAGGCAAATCCCATGTTCGGGCAGGCAGAGCTCTTGGTGACAAGTCAGAGACCACCCCTTTGTCTGGCACAGTGGGTGGATGAGGACCCTGGATGCTACCAGAGGAGAAGAACTTGTCTGGGGTTAGATGACCTGTCTGTCCTTGGGCCAAGACAAGCTCCTGCAGTGACTGTCCTCGGACCGCCACTCTGACCCCCGCTGTTCAAAGAGCCTGTGCCTCCCTGGGCACAGCTGAGGTCTTGGCGGCAGGTGGACGGGGGGCAATGGTGAGCAGGGGCCGCTTACCTCCCCAAACGTCTTGAGCAGCTGCTGCAGCCTTGGAACCTGGTCCTGCAGAGGAGAGCCCGGTCACTGCCAAGTCCCTACCGACATAGTGTGGCCCCAGGCCCAGTCCTAGCCCCCTCTCCCGAGAAGGCCCCGGATCAGTGAGAGCTAGCAGGCAAGGATGATTCCAGAGAGTCAAGAACGCGAAGCCTAAACCTGGAGAGGTGCTTAAGAACTCAAAGGCGACAGGGCGCCTGGGTGGCTCAGTGGGTTAAAGCCTCTGCCTTCGGCTCAGGTCATGATCTCAGGGTGCTGGGATGGAGCCCTGCATTGGGGTCTCTGCTCAGCATGGAGCCTGCTTTCCCCTCTCCCTCTGCCTGCCTCTCTGCCTACTTGTGATCTCTCTCTCTCTCTCTGTCAAATAAATAAATAAATAAACTCTTAAAAAAAAAAAAAGAACTCAAAGGAGACAAGGCCCGTGGAAATGTAGCTGCCTAGACTTGTCCTCTCTGCACCCACCCTCATGGTGGCAGACCCAGGCCTGGGGTTGGGAGGACAGGCTACGGGCAGGAGTCCACCTCCTCCACAGGACAGCCCTGGAGCTTCTCTTCTTGCCTGGCAAGCCTTTAACCTCGTGTCGTAGATCATTAAGGCCAAAGGTTTCCCCCATCCAATATCTCCCTTCCCACCCCCTCTCAGAGTCTGTGCAGCAGACTATTTCCTTAACTCACCCCATCCCCCCACCCCCCGCTCCGTGGATTCCAGTTATCCCAGTTGGGAAATAGTCTCCCAGCCAGCTTTGGCCCTGGATAAACCCTTCACTCCTGGAGGATCACTCTAAACCCAGCCTCCCCACCCTAGTACCTGGACAGCCTTGGGCAACTCCGAACTCTCGGCTAGGCCCTGAGCCTCCTGCAGACTCAGACCAGCCTCCCTGGGCTCGGCCCCGACAGGCTGGTTCTTAACGGGTGAGGCACCTTCTCTGTCTGCCGGGGGCTCCAAAGATTCAGGTTCACGTCTCTCCTCCTCCTGATCTCCTTCCTCTTCCCTTTCCAAACGCCGGAACCTTTTGGGGGCCCGCTCGCCCTCAGGACTGCCAGGCTCTTCCTCTGGCTCCTTTCTGCGTTTCCCAGGCCGCGGAGAGTCCTTGTCCTCCTTGCCTTCCTCTTCTTCCTCTTCAGGAACGGGAGCCTGGGCCAACTTCAGCCTCCTGCCTCCCTGGCCCAGCCGCCTACACAGGCCTTGGAGCTGTCTCTGGCAGCTTGTAGACAGCGGGGACGGTCCCTCAGTCGCTACCCCAGCGTTCAGATCCCTCCGCAGCAATTCCCCCAGGGCCCGGAGCCAGGCGTCGGGGTTGGGGCTTTGGTCTTGCTGTGCAATCTGCAGCACAGGGAGTAGGCCGCTCTCCGGCAGCGATGGCCGAAGTGCCATCAGTAGGGACATCAGGTTCCTCTGGCATAACGGGGGCAATCGCAGCAGCAGGGGTTTCCTGGTAGCAGAAGGAGGACAAGCAGTTAAGAGCACCTTGCTGGGAGGAGCAGAGGGCGGCCGGGGTAGAGCTAGAGGTTGGATGGCCGTGGACAGACAGGGCGGCTAGGAGGTAGTACCTGCGGGACAGTGGGGATGAGGGGGTCAGCACGAGCACCATTCAGCAGGCCTTCGCTGAGCATGTATTTTTTGTTGTGGTGGTTAAGCCAGTTTGAGTTCATTTGACCATTGCTAAAAACCTAAAAAATCTGAGCAAGTCCATTTTTTTTAACAATTCTTTTTTTTTTTTTTAATTGAACATGTATTCATGTATTCTATGCTAGGCTCTGCTCTTCAACACCTCCTATTTTGACTCAAAAAATTCACATTGAAACCTACTCTATAAAAGATCCATGCTTGTTTTGCATAAAAAAAAAGTTCCTTCCCAAACTTGATATAAAAATATACTCCAGGGGCCCCTGGCTGCTTGGTCAGTAGAGCATGTGACTTCTTCTATTTTTTCTTTAAAGATTTGATTTATTTATTTAAAGTAAATTCTACACCCAACATGGGCCTCAAACTCACGACCCCAAGATCACGTAGTCACATGCTCCACCGACTGAGCCAGCCAGGCACTCCCTACAGCGTGTCTTGTGATCTCAGGGTCCTGAGTTCAAGCCCCACAATGGGTGTAGAGCTTACTTAAAAAGATAAATAAGTTAAATTAAAAAAAAAAAAAAGAATGTGCTATGGGATGGGCCAAGACCCAAAATAAAAATAATAATTGTAGTAATAATACTCCAGGATGCCGTACAGTGCTTCCCCTGCAGCCCTGTGCTCTCCTTGGCTATCCCCCGGAACTTACACGGTCACAGCCGTTTAGCTTTGATGTTCCTTTCACCCAGTTGAGCTGCTGAGAGGCAGAGGCAGTCTCTCCTTCCTCCATGTCTCAGTACCCAGCACAGTGTCGGCCCATCGTAGGCACTGGGAGCACATTTACTGAATGAATTAACTCTCTGAGAAGAAGCGTCCAGAATGAGCCAAGGCTACTGTGGACAGAGCAATGTAGCCATCTGCCACGTTGTCAGTGCAAGAATCCAGATGCTGTGTGACTGTGACCTGAGGCTTACTGGTGTGGCAAGCAAGCCATGGGTACATCAAGCCCACCTGCCATCACGCCTCTGCTCCTCTCTATGTGACTTTGCAGGGCTGCTTGTTATCACATACAAGGAGCACCTGGGACGTGCGAAAGAGAAAAAAATCGGACTTCTATTTTTTTGTGAACAACAGACACGAAGTGAGAAAGAAAACTAAAGCAAAAGTTAAAAAGATGGTCAATTTGTGGTAGAGGATATTGAGAAATGCTGAGGCGGGGAAGACCCTACTTCAAGGGCTTTTAACTTTTGTGTGTGCATGGACCCCTTATCGGAATAAGTGTTAAATGTATAAGATAAAATACATGGGCTTATGAAAGAAACCAATTATACTGAAATAAAATTCTAACCAGGGACCCTAGACTAAGTCCCCCTCCTAGTCTGGCCAGAAAAAAACCAGACAGCTGGATAAACATTTCCCTGGCCTCCAATTTGGGGATGCAGAAAGTTCTCCTGACCCATTTCTTTCTTTTCTTTTCCTTTTTTTTAAGTAAGGCTCCACACCCGGCCTGGAGCCCAATGTGGGGCTTGAACTCAGGACCCTGAGATCAAGACCTGAGTGGAGATAAAAAGCCCCATGCTCAACTGACTGAGCCACCCAGATGCCCCTCTCCTAAACCCATTTCTTGAAAGAAATTCAAAGTGGGGTGTGGAAAGACAATATGAGAATCTCCATTTCTCCTTACCTAAAACATAAGAAATTAAGTATTACAACTATTTAATGTATGGAATGGCCCTTCATAGTCCAGTCTCCAGTTTAATTCTGAGGGAGGAGTATCCAGAAGTGCAAAGCCGGCTCTCCAGCCCCCTGGTGGCTAAAGGGGGCACCTCACTTTTTTTTTTTACTTTCTGTGTATTTTCCTTAATTATGATAATTAAACGCATTTATGGATACTGCATTATGTCCTTTAACAAAACCAACCTCATCTAAATGGACACACGGCTTGTAAGGATGACTTAAAAGAGACTGAATACCATGGGGTGCCTGGATGGCTCAGTCCGTTGAGGGTCTGCCTTCAGCTCAGGTCACGATCCCTGGGATCAAGTCCCGCCCTGCTCTGTGGGGAGCATGCTTCTCCCTCTACCTCTCTCTTTTCTGTCTCTCATGAATAATAAATAAAATCTTAAAAAAAAGAAAAAGAAACAATACCGGTAACGGAAGCCCACCAAATAAGAAAATGGCAGAGCTGACCCTTCTGCTCCAAGCAGAAATTGTCAGTCACATAAAGAGGCAAAAAAAAAAAAAAAAAAAAGAAAAGGTTCAAAGTCACTCCAAAGACTGTAAGTCATCAAGAACACCATCCTTAAGGAAAGTGATTTTGCCCTAAAATGTATACTGTGCTTTGAAAACATTATAAAGCCACTCCACCAGATGTCCGTTCGGTCACCACGTTTTAAATTTCGACTTTTGTATACTTCATAATATACGTATTTTTACTCTTGTGCACACTTTGTTATACATAAGTATCCCTACGCTGGAGATCTGAGTTCGATTTCCTTAGAGATGGAAGTATGAGATCAGAAGCGATTTGCGTCCAGGGCTTCTAGTTACTCATTTACACGCGGCGGGAGGCGTGTGTCGCACCCGCTAGGTCCTCGGTGAAGGTCTGTTGGATGCCCCTCCTCCCAGGGTGCGCGGCAGGGACGCCTGGCAGTGGGGAACTAGTGAACCTCTCCGGGCCTCGGTCTCCTCGTCTAGAAAAGTGGGGTGGCGCCAGTCCCTGCCTCACGCGACGTGGAGGACGAAACGCGGCGCCCCGCGACCAGACGACTTACAGCTCCAGGCGACAGTCCGGGCCCTCCACGACGGGCTCCTCCCCGCACAGCGCCTCCAGGACGCGGCCCCAGCCGAAGGGCTCCCCGCCGCGACTGCCCAGCGCCCGCAGCAGCCCCAGGCCGCGCCGCGCCCCCTCCGGCCCCGCCTGCAGCGCCTGCAGCAGGAACCGGACGGGGGCCTCCAGCTGCGCCCAGGGCGCCGACCCCGCGCGCTCAGCCACAGCGGGCGTCGCCTCCGAGGTCGCCATGCCCGGGGCTCCGGGGCTGCGCCGGCCGCCGCTCTGGTGCCTGACCTCAGCTTCGATAATTGGCGAAAGGGGGCGGAACGCCAGTGCCTGCCCCGACGCGGCGACGAGCCTCCTCCCGCACCTGCCACCTGCCGGGCTCAGCGTCCGCAGACACACTCGGAGCCCCGCGGCCCGGAGCCCACCAAGATTCGCGCGCTCCTTTAGAAACGTACGTAGGGGGCGTGTCCATGGGCGGGGCCGGACATGAAGCGGGGGGCAGAGGGCAGGCAGGAAGGGGCGGGGCCAGAAATGGTCCTGGGCAGAGAGACTGAGGAACAGAGTAAGTAGGCGGGACGAAGGCCGAGGGAGCTCCACGGATGGGGCGGGGCCACAACGAGAGGGTTCGCTTGTGGGCGGGGTCATGCCAGAGATAGTGGAGCGGAGCGGGGCTTGGTAGAGGGACTGGATCCTCACCTGCAGACCCTCACATTTCTTCCTGCACTGCTCCCTGAAGTAGGGGGATGAAAGGTGGATGCAGAACGTATGTCAGGGATCCTGTTGTTCTTCAGGATCCAAGCATCATTTAATTTTAGCTGATGTCTATTATTATGTGTAGGTCATGGACTTTGCGATAGGATTTAATCAGTTTACCACCCTACCTTGACGTCACCTCTTCCACGGGCCATCGGCTGTCATCATTAGGGTTTCCGTCCTCTCCAGAAATATCTGATACACAACTATCCCTGAGAATGGGGTGGTAGTAAAACCTAACACTATCTATATGGCCAAAGGCCTCTCTCTGAACTTCCTCCGGAAGTCCAGGAAGCCGGCTTGCTCTGGTTGTTTATAAGGGACCATGGGGGGCTCCACCTCCCAAGGTTTCAGTTTAAGGAAATCTGCTGGAGAAGGCAGGCTTCCAGCGAAGTGGAGGGAAAGGAGGAGGAATCACTGCAGAGGATAAAAATAAAGAGAGAGAGGATGGGGCACCTGGGTGGCTCAGATGGTTAAGCACCCGCCTTCAGCTCAGGTCATGATCTCCAGGTCCTGGGATTGAGCCCCACATCCGGATCCCAGCTCAGCAGGGAATCTGCTTCTCCCTTTCCCTCCACCTCTTCCCTTGCTGGGCTCTCTCTGTCTCTCTCAAATGAAAAAAGTCTTTTAAAAAAATAGAGAGGGAAGAAGAGCCCCCACAGCACCCATAAACCTTACTCCGGGTTCTAGTTTCCATTTACCATTCTCCCAGCTTCTGCAGCCGCACACATCCATTCATTCAATAAACCTTTACTGAGCACCTAGGGCTGGGGATTCGGAGAACAAAACAAAGACTCTTCTCATTGTCGCTGACACTCTAGAGGAGCGACAACTAATAAGGAAACAATAGGATATTTGATTGTGATTACTGCTTTCAAGAAGAATATAGCTGGGAAGGGAGATAGGGTGAGGTAATTTTAAGTAGGTAGTCAGGCAAGATGAACCTGAAGAAGATAAGGGAGCAAGTCAGAGATCTGTGGGGAGGCCATTTCAGGCAGAGGGGACAGCACATGCAAAGGTCCTGAGACATAGTGCAGCTGGAGCAGAACGTACTTGCTGGACAGTAATTAGGGAAGAGATGAGAGAGGTACCTGGGCTAGATCTTGTGAGGCCTTGAGGTCATAAAGAGGACTTTGGTTTTCACTCTAAATAGTATGGTAAGCCACAGGAATATCTTGTGTGTTTTTAAGTAATCGCTACACCCAATGTGGGGCTTGAACTCATGACCATGAGATCAAGAGTTACATGGTTTAGGGACTGAGCCAGCCAGGCACCCCTGAATGGTAGGGTAAACCATAGAAATATTTTGAGCTGGATCTGATTTCCACTGAAGCCATTTTTTCCCCCAAAACAATTTCAAGGGAGGTGTTGAGAAAGATTAAGGAGTATTTCTTAGAGAGTGACTGCTTTGCAGAGGCTTAAATAGCAGGAAAAGTTTTTTGCCAACACCTCTATCTCAGGTTAGCTATTCTAACTTCATAGGTCTCTGGTCTTCAAATGACCAGCCATTTGGGGGAAGTGGGGGACAGGCCCTGACAAGTAGTGGGTAAGGTCAGGAATGCTAAATAACCTTCAATGCCTTGCCAATCCTCCACTTTCAGCTTTACCCAGCGATGGTGGCTCTGGCTCAGGCCCACTAAGGTGGCCATTCTAGTCAATGGGAAGGAGAGCAGGGAGGAAAGTTCTAAGGGTGGTTCGAGAACGCTGGTGGATCCTGGAGACCCTTTCATGGGATCTATGATGTCATTACTATCAAACTAAGATGTTATTTGCCCTTTCCACTCTCCTACTCTTAGGAGCATAAAGTGAAGCTTTGCAGAGGTCAAGTGATGGCTGATATTGCAACAAAATGAAGGCAGAAACAACCCTTGGTTCAGGGGGAGGGCATCTGGGCTATGAGCACTCTTTAGACACCAGCAATGATGGCTTAGATGCGTTTTATTGGTTTTCTCTCAGAATCTTACAAAAGAGCAAAGTTAAAAACCAAGTCCCTGGCAAGAGAGTGAACCCTTTCTTTTTCACAAGAGCCCTCCACCTCTTCCTTGCTCCCCAGCTGTGTCAGTGCTGTGCTCCATGGGTGTGGAGGGCTTGCTACTTTCAGCCCCCACCAAGCCCCAAAAGGGAAAAGACCTACCACCTAGCAACCCCTGCCCCTCAGCCCCAGCCCCCACATGTTGATCCTGGTTACAGAAGGCCGAGGTAGGAATCGTCGGGATCCAGTAAGAGTTCTGAACCCCAGAAGGCCATGGCCAAGGCACAGTCCACGAAGAACACTTCGTCTTCCTGCTCGGTGTCCCCTAGGAATCCTGCTGGGCCCAGCGCCTGGGAATAGAGAAAGGAATCGATGAAAACCCATCAGCTTCAACCCCATTGCCCCAGGAACAAGAGAATCAAGGCTGACATGTAAGGTTGGGCAGGTTGTACATAGCACAAAGATGCCCCATCTGAGCAGGCACTTTTATCATTATGGATATCATGTATGGCTTTTACGTTTATCACAAACATTTATTGTAAACATGACCAGCAGCCTCCCTGTCCCACATCCCTGCTGTTACCACCTCACTCCCAGAGATCAGCTGCATACTCTCAGTCCAGGGAGGATCAGAGGTCAGGGCTTTATCCGGGAGCTGGTGCAGATAAATACAATCAGACTTGAAGGGGCAGCGGCCACTCCCTTGCATGAAGAATCGGCATCGGATCTGGCTAGGAGAGGACAGAAGGAGAGAAAACTGTTCAAGCCCTGTTGCTCCAGGAAAAAAAGGAGCACTCCAGGCTGACTGACATGTAAGGTTGGGTAGGTTGTACACACCACAAGGGTACCACTCCTAGGCAGCCAACACTGGCGTCATGGTATAGATTTTACTACATTTATTACAACTACTTTCCAGCAGATGGCAGTAAAGTGTCTTAAGGGATGCCTTTCTCTAAGTCCCCCAAGTCTATTTGGGCCAGCAGTGACCCCGGGAATCTCTTTTCCTTCTTTGAACTAAGTTTCAGTAATACCACCAAAGGAGTGAAGGGTCAGATACAGGAGAGGTTTGTGGGCCACCAGTGACCGGCCACCAGTGACCAGCCTCCTTCTTGCAGAGAAGGATGGATGGGAGGAAGAAAAGGATAGAGTGCCTGTTAACAGCCTTTCTCTGCATTATCACTCCCTGCTCTACACCTTGGAGTCTTGGCCACTTCCTGCAGCCCCACTGACTCCCCAGGCTGGAAGCCTGGGAATCTCTCTAAACGACTGGCCCTTTCTCTTCTTCCTCCTCCTATTTACCCAAACCTAGTGTCACACAGGACCCCCTCCATCTGGACAGCCTACAAAAACCCTGCTCTTAACCTGCTCAAATCCCCCATCAGCTTCTCTCTCTCTGTGCTCGTGTGATAGTGCCATTCTGTGGCCACCTATGCTGAAAATATGTATATATATATTTTTAAGATTTTACTTATTTGAGTGAGAAAGAGAGCACAAGAAGGGTGGAGGGGTAGAGGGAGAGAGAGAAGCAGACTCCCCACTAAGTAGGGAGCCTGATGCGGGGCTCGATCCCAAGACCCTGAGATCATGACCTGAGCCAAAGGCAGATGCTTTACCGACTGAGCCATCCAGGCGCCCAATATTCATCATCTTAAATCTTCCTTCTCCATCTCACGGTCAGTCGGCCACCCAGGTCTGGCCCTTTTTCCTCTTAAGTCCATATCCCCCTGACCCCCTTCCTCCCAGGATGTACTAGGCGTCAGAACGCCTGGGTTCTAACCCCACTTTCCTACTGAAGTCATAAAGACCATGCCTCGGTTTCTTCTTCTGCAGCATGAGGATCGTAAGGCGCCCTACTTCATGGAGCTGATAATGTGCAAAGTCTGTTCTACCTATTAAGCCATTCGTCTACTTCGTCTCCTGGCATCCCCAGGGCCTGGGTGCTCCCTTCTGGTGACTCCTGACTGGTACCCCAGATGCCAGTATTCCCCACTTTGGCCTGTCTCTGCCTAGAGTGCTCTCATTTCTCTCCTCCTTAGGGGCCCCTACTCCTCTTCCAACACCCAGCTCAAATACTTCGTCCTCTAGGAGATTCACCCAAGAGTTTTGTCTCAGTCACTTTGTGGATCCAGCTGTTCTAATCCACAAAATCCAGGTGCCTTCTCAATGAGGTCGAAGGTCTCACAGGTAGAGACAGGATCTTTTTTATCCCACCCTTTATCCAAATACACTTTGCATATGTTGCGTATAATTAACCCTTTGGGAAGGTGGCATTAAGAAGCTGGAATTGGGGATGCCTGGGTGGCTCAGTTGTTAAGCATCTGCCTTCGGCTTAGGTCATGATCCCGGGGTCCTGGGATCGAGTCCCGCGTCGGGCTCCTTGCTCAGCGGGGAGCCTGCTTCTCTCTCTGCCTGCTCTGTCTGCCTCTCCCCTTGCTTGTGCTCTCTCTCTCTCTGACAAATAAATAAAATCTTAAAAAAAAAAAAAAAAAAAAAAAGCTGGAATTGTACCTAATTCTAGATCTGGATGTATGCCCGCCCTCCCCAATGGATGAAAACCTACCCACCTTTTCCCTTGCTCCAAAGGCTGACCTTTTGGTCTCCTCGGAGACCCCATGGTTTCAAAGATCATCTATGCAACATCATGTATTCATATCAATCTACCTTCTTGCTTAAAAAAATAAAAAAATTAGAAGTAAGAGCCAAGCAGGGCTTCTCATTTTGCTGAGAAAGCCAGAGTTGCCCAGCATTGAACTTGAGCCAGGCTGGAAGAGACACTTGGGCTTGATCTGCTGCTGCCCTCCCCGTCACTTTCTCGGTCAATAGTGGAAAGAGCGTACATCCTCATCTGCCATCTCCACCGCTCTGAACTTCTAGGATTTGGGGGATCCCAGGCTGGGAACAACCGTGGCTGAGCCAGAGTGGAGCAGGGGCTACCTTCCCCTCTCCCCTAAGTGGTCATGGTCCTCCTGCCAGGCTCACCTGGTCCGAGCCTTGAAGTTCCTGATGAGCTGCTCCTTCTCAGCCCTCTTGCTCACCCAGAATTTGTGGGGGATGATGTAGCTGGAATGGACCCGGCACTGGGGACAGGCCCTGTGGGGGTGGTGGGGTGGGAGAGCAGTCACGAGCCCAGACCTCTCTGAGGGGTTTCCCTCCCTCCCCGCCTCCTGGCTCCTCCTGAAACTGACTTGATGACGTCCCGCGGGAAGTTCTGCTGGCTCTTCCTCCACCTGCGCAGGCAGCCCAGGCAGTGGGCGTGGCTACAGTTGGGCAGGATGCCGAACATCCGCTCGGCCTCCGGCTTGTCCCACACCTTGTCCATGCAGATGCCACACACGACGTCCCGACTGTCCTGCTCCCTCTGCAGCCACACACAGGGGCAGAGCACATCCATATCCAGCCCCCCTCCTCCCGCCCAGACACACTGCTGCCCCAAATACAGCCCCGGGGACCACGGAGCCCTCCTCCAGCTGGCCCGGGTGGCTCAGAGGTCCAGCCTGGCATCCTCTGCCACTCCCCTCCCCCACTACCTGCTGCACCTTCTGGACCAAGCTCTGAAGTGGGGCCACGAGCTCCTGGACCGGGTCTGATGGAGGCTGATGTTCCTGGGAGTAGCTGTGTTCGTCATCAGCAGCTGTTGGGGGAAACTGGATCCACTCATTCATTTACTCATTCAGGCAACATCTACCGGCGTCTGCTGCACACCGGTCTCTACAGGCACGCAACGTCCGGCCCCCAGGTAGCTCAGAATCTGGGCGGAATTCTAAGTCTCTGATACAACCATTGAGGACCGTGCTGTTCAATAACAGCAGCCACTGGCCACATGTGGCTAGTGAGCACCTGAACTGCAGGTAGTCTGAACGGAGAGGTGCCGGAAGTGTAAAATACACGGGAGATTTCGAAGCTGAGTACCAAAAAAGACTAAAATATTCCATTAATAACTTTTTATATTGATTACTGGTTGGGGTAATCTTGGATATATAATTTTTGATAAATTGGGCTAAATAAAATATAATATGAAAATTAAACTTCACCTGTTGCTTTTTACTTTTTTTTTTTTTTAAGTAGGCTCCACACCCAGACCCAGCGTGGAGACCACTGTAGGGCTTGAACTCAAGACCGAGAGATCAAGACCTGAGCTGAGATCCAGAGTCGGATGTTTAATGGACTGAGCTACCCAAGTGCCCGGTTTTTTTACTTTAACATGGCTACCAGAAACATTTAAATTGCGTATGTGAATTATGACCACTTTGGAATACAGTTTGGCAGTTCCTCAAAATATTAAACATGGGGCTACCATATAATCCAGCAATTCTACTTCTAGGTATATATACCAAACAGAAACGAAAACGTTTGTCCACACAAAAACTTGTACGTGCACGCTTATATCAACATTATTCGTAATAGCCAAAAAGCAAAACAACTCAAATGTCCATCAACTCATGAAAAAACAAAACAAAAGGTGGTATTTTCATATATTGGAAGAGTATTCTGGTCATAAAAAGGAATGATGTACTGGGGGCGCCTGGGTGGCTCAGTCGGTTAAGCATCTGCCTTCTGCTCGGGTCATGATCTCAGGGCCCTGGGATCGAGCCCCGCTTCGGGCTCCTTGCTCAGCTAGGAGCCTACTTCTCCCTCTGCCTGCTGTTCACCTGCTTATGCTCTCCTTGTCAAATAAATAAATAAAATCTTAAAAAAAAAAAAAAGGAATGAAATACTGATCCGTGCTGCAACATGGATGAACCTAGAAAATGTTATGCCAAGGAAAAGAAGCCAGCCACGAAGGGCCATATGGTGTGTGATTCCTGATTCCATTTATATGAAATGTCCAGAACAGGCCGATCCATAGAGACGGAAAGTAGTTTCGTGTTTGCCAGTGGCTGGAGGGAGGAGGGAGGGGAAGGGACTGCTAATGGGTTTCTTTCTGGGGTCATGAAAATCTTCTAAACTTAGTGGTAACGTTTGTACAACTCTGAATATACTATATTACATTGGATTGTATACTTTAAATTGATGACTTTGTGAATTTTATCTCAACAAAGCTGGTAAAAAATTATATATGTGACTTGTATTTCAGTTGGACAGCACTTGAATTAGAGCAGTAACTAAAAAAATAATGACTCACATTTAGTGTTTACTCTGTGCCTGGTACTGTGAGCTAAGTATATCACATTTATGAACTCGCTGCTCCTCATAAGACCCTGTGAGACAGGTACTGTTATCAGTGTCCTTTTGTAGATGAGGACATGGGCGTCCAGAGAGGTTAAGGGACTTCTCCAAGATCACACAGCTGCTAAGTGGCAGAGTTGGCCTTTGAAACTCAGGTGGTTTGACCCCACAGGCCCCATGATACTTTGCTTCTAGAACATAGATAACGACAGAGCTGGAGGAAAGTTTCCTTCTGGCTGGGAATCTTGAGGTGGGAAAGGGGTAAAAGAAATATAAACCTTGCTCAGAGACAGCACAGGAACCCTGCTCTCAGATCCCACTTGTGCCCCCCTTCAAAGGGTCCCTGATGACTTACATGATGGTGAGAGGGATTTCCAGGAACTGCCTCCAACGTCTTCGGCCTTGCTGGCCAACCCCGCCAGGCCAGGCTCCCTGCCGCAGCAGGCCCCGGGCCAGTCCCAACCCGCAGCCACAGAGGGCAGATAGGTGGGCTCGGAGCCCCTGCGGGTCAGCCCCAGCTGAGGTCTTGGCAGGGTGACATGCGGCTCCGAATGGCGCCGGCCCCATTCCAGGTGGCCAGGGGGCTGAGGGTGCTGATAGCTGCATTGGGAAAGAGAAGAGTGCGGAGACACAGATAGACCCTCCGGGGCGCGAAGCTAGCTCAGCCTAGAGTCTGGAGCCGAGAGCGGAGAAGAGGCTTTGGGAAGACGCAAGGTTCATGGAGGGAGGATTCCTCCTGTGTTTCCAACCCTATTCCCCACTCGAGGATAGGAGTGCTTACCTGCATCGATCTCCGTGAAAGCAGAAGCCTCTCTGAACGTATCTGCAGACCTGGGGCACCTTGCTGTCTTGAGCAAAGTAGCAGCTCGTCCTCCAGCGACGGGCCCCTCGGGCAGAGGTCCTAAGAGATTGTCTGCGTCAGGCTCAGCCCCGTTTTAGCTCCTGCCTTCGTGATCCTTAGACAGAGAGGCTGTAGGATCGGAGAGCACAGGCTCTGGAGTTGGTCCTGGGTTCACATGCTGACATTCTGGGGTGCCCGGGGTGGGCACCTCAACTTCTCTAAAGCTTGGTTTCCTCATTTTTTTTTTAGATTTTATTTATTTATTTGACAGAGAGAGATCACAAGTAGGCAGAGAGGCAGGCAGAGAGAGGGGGGAAGCAGGCTCCCTGCCGAGCAAGGAGCCCGATGTGGGGCTCAATCCCAGGATCCCGAGATCATGACCTGAGCCGAAGGCAGAGGCTTTAACCCACTGAGCCACCCAGGCGCCCCTGGTTTCCTCATTCTTAAAACTGGGTTAGCAATGCCTTATTGTTGCCTCCGGGTTATTGAGAGGGTTGTTTAAAGATTTTTGCACAACGCACGCAGTGGGTGCTCAGTGAATCACAGTGCTTACTCTGCCTTCCTCCAGGCACAGAGTCTTGTGGGTTCTGGAGTCAGAGCTCTGGGTTCGAATTCTGGTACCAGGGCCAGCCTCAGGGGCGCACATCTGTGTCATCACACAGGGGCCCTGCATTTGCTTTAATGATCTGCATTACATTAAAAAACATATTTATTTGAGAGAGAACATGGTGGGGGGCAGGGGCAGAGGGAGAATCCCTCTAAGGATCCCTGCTAAGCAAGGAGCCCGGTGCAGGGCTTGATCCCAGGAACCTGGGATCATGACCTGAGCCGAAGGCAGATGCTTAACCAACTGAGCCACCCAGGCGCTCCTGAAATGATTACATTTTTGAACAAGGGCCCTGATATTCATTTTGAACTGGTCCCACAGACTACTTAGCCAGTTCTGCCTGATACTGCTACTTTTTGGTGGTGTGAGCTTGGACAACCTCTCCGTGCCTCAGTTTCTTTATCTGTAAAATGGGGATAATATTAGTCCCTATTTCATGGGGTGAGGTCAAATTTAAATGACACAATATATATATTTATTTATTTTTGTTTTTTTCTAAAGATTTATTTATTTATTTGACAGAGAGAAAGAGACCACAAGTAGTCAGAGAGGCAGGCAGAGGGAGAGGGGGAAGCAGGCTCCCCGCCGAGCAGAGAGCCCAATGCGGGGCTCGATCCCACGACCCCGAGATCATGACCTGAGCTGAAGGCAGAGGCTTAACCCACTGAGCCACTCAGGCGCCCCTAAATGACACAATATATTTAAAGACAATATATGGAGGCACCTGAGTGGCTTAACAACTGAGCCACCCAGGCACCCCAATAAATCTTTTTTAAAAATCGAAAGTAGAAATTGATGTTGAACCCTGGCTTATTCTAGCAAAAAGTAACATTTATCCCCAGACACATGAGCTTTTGGAGGTGGGGAAGGGGTGGGGGTGGGGAGAGAAAAAGCAACTGTCCCATCTATCTCAGGAGAAAGTTTTCTAAAGAAAATTTTTTGTTATTTAATAGTTAACTGACAAAGTATGTAATATATCTAAGTGGTTTTGATCAATTGAGTACTACTAATAACATCCAGAAAAAAATAAGTTTCACAAATATTTTTGTTATAGGAGCATGGAATATTGTCATCAGTAAAAGATGGAATCCGAGAATAAAAATATGTTAAGATAAAATCCTGTGGGGCGGTGAAGTAGAGAAGGCATTCAAGGAAAAAAAGGAATTATGTAAAACTGTAAGAGCCTGTATTTGGGGCGCCTGGGTGACTCAGTCGGTTAGGCGTCTGCCTTCAGCTCAGGTCATGATCCCCGGGGTCCTGGGATCAAGTCCCACGTGGGCTCCCTGCTTAGCGAGGAAGTCTGCTTTTCCCTCTGCCCCTCATCCCGCTCTCATGCTCTCTCACTCTCTCTCTTTCGAATATTTTAAAAAACTGTAGAGCCGGTACACACACATACACATACCACACACATAAAATACACATATTATATATATTTTTGGATGGAGGACATTTTATGTAAAATCTCTCTGATAGTTCAATGCCACTGGATAGATGAAAGAAAAATGTACTTATTCACAGCCACCATGCTCACCTGCCGTTTCTGGTCCGCTGCCCACACACCAAGTTCCCTGGCAGGGCCCATAGCCAGTGGCCCAGAATACCTTGGATTGAGATTTCTACCCAGAACTACAGCCTGCCCCAGCCCAGTGCTCCGTGATGCCTGCTCATCATTCTCACCGCCGGGCTCGGAAAAAGTGAGAAGCTGCTGCAGGACTGACGGCAAGTTCTTATGGGGCTTTGAACACACCCCTCACAATCTGGTCTCAAGGGCCAGCCTTGGAGAGGAAGGATTCAGAAATGGCAAAATGCATGTGATTTAGTGATGTAACTTCTCTTTAAACACATTTTTTTAAAAAGATTTTATTTATTTATTTGACAGAGGGAGAGAGATCACAAGCAGGCAGAGAGGCAGGCAGAGAGAGAGGGGGAAGCAGGCTCCCTGCTGAGCAGAGAGCTGGATGCGGGGCTCGATCCCAGGACCCTGAGATCATGACCTGAGCCGAAGGCAGAGGCCCCAACCCACTGAGCCACCAGACACCCCTAAACACATCTTTTAAAAAGCTCTTTTGGATTTTTTTTTCCAAAAAAGTAATTGCTTTATTATAAAGTGGGACTATTTGTAATACTTTAGGAAATGATCTTCTTTGCAACAATTTACGTGAAGATGGAAACCCCTAGGTAACTTGGCACCTGGAGGGGACATGTGGTTTTCCAAATTTCTTTTAGGAGGTTTTGGAAGAGGCCTAGTCTGGTAGGTTTCTGCTCCCAGTTACAATGTGGGGAGTAAACCAGAAGAGGCTGGGCTGGAGTAGGGACCAGACCAGCGGGTGACAAAGTTCGGCAGGGTTGGGGAAGGTGGAGGGAGGGGTGAGGTGGAAAGGAGAGTCACCATGGAAGTGGCGGGGTGACCCTAGAGGAGGAGCCAGTAACCCTCAGAGGAAGCACTTATGGGTCTCCTCTTCAGTCCAAGGATGGAAATCCTCTGGGATGGCTTTGTCTTTCCCTAAGGACCACCACTGAGGCCAACCTCCAGGACTGGCAAAAGAGGGGCCACCAACTATCTCCTTCACAGGCTGAGCGGCTCAGCGACAAGAGCTCTCCAAGCGTGTCCACGGGGGTGTGTGTGTGGGGGGGGTTGCTCAGCTCCTTCCATGAGCCACAAGAAAAGGGGCTACGGGCTTTGATTGAATCCATTGGAGTATCTCTTCCTTCTATATTTTCTTAGAGTCATATTGTATATTACTTATTGTGCGCGAACATATTAAAGGCTCTGGTCAGGGCATCTGGGGGGCTCGGTTGGTTAAGTGTCAGATTCTTGGTTTCAGCTCAGGTCATGATCTCGTGGGATAGAGCCCCCTGTTGGGCTCCGTACTCAGTAGGGAGTCTGCTTAAGGATTCTCTCCCTCTGTCCCTCCCTCAACGCTCTCACAGTGGGTCTCTAAAATAAATAAATCAATCTTTTAAAAAAAAAAGGCTCTGGTAAGTCCTGCAAAGGAACCTGTTCCATCTAACCCAGCATTGCTTAAACCTGTTTTTATTGTTATTTGGTTGGGCCCTCCACCCACACACCTTTAGCGTACCAGTGAAACACATTTTGCTTGTGGAAACATCAAATTAGTTCATTTAATCCTCAAAACGAGCCTTAAAAGTCAGGAGTCACTTTTTGTTTTCCAAATCTGAGGCTCAGAGAAGTAGGACTCAGAACAAGAGCTAGGACCCAGGTGTCCTCATTCAGCCCCATTTTTCTCTAGGTAACCAAGACTGACTTGTCAGGGGCGAGGGCTGCCTGATTTAGGGAATTTCTCAAGCCAAGCTCTGAGGCCAAGAGGGAAGGACAGAGCCGAAAGGCACAGGTATCCAGGCCTGGGGTGAGAGCAAAAGGGGCTTGGTGCTTGGGGTGCTGGAGCAGTGAGCATACCCAAAGGAATGACTCTCTCATGGTGTAATGTTCAACCTGACCTGTTTCCATTCCAACGTTTATGAACATCCCGCTCCATGCGAAGTGCTGGGGCTACCAAGGCGACCAGGACACCAAATCCCACCCACTGTTTGGGGCTTCTGGGCAGAGAAATCTTTGCTGAGTGGAAGAGAAAGAAGGCAACTGGGGAACGGTCAGACCATGAGCTAGCCCCGACTGAGCTGTGCAGCCTTGGTCTATCTTTTCTCCTCTCTGGTCCCAGTCTCCTCCTCTGGACTATGAGGGTATGGGAAATGATCTCTAGACCCTTCCAACATTGGGGTGGGGGCAAGGAAGCCCCTCCTCCCCTGATGCACCCCACATTCTTAGACACTGGGCTTTCGAAAGTCAGGCTGAACCTCAAAGCCTTTTCTCCCACCTTCCCTGGGTTCCCCTGAGACCCCGACCCCTACCTGCATGGCTGCTGGGAGCTGGGGCTGCTCTCTGTACCATGGCGGCTGCCATCTTCCTCCGTGGGGTCCATTCCAGCTGCAGCCCCTAGTGAGAATCAAGCAGGCCCCTCCAGTGCACCTTTATCCCTCCCTCCCCAGGCAGGGCCAAAAGGAGGAGGGGCTCCACAGCCAGGCCTGCCCCTTCCCATGGCCCCAGGCCTGCAGGGATAAAGGGCCGATGCTGGAGGGCTGGGAGGCTGCCGGGTTGAGCGCCTGGCCCGGGCTCCAGGAAGTGGAAGGGGTCGGGCTTGAGAGCCTTCAGGGATCCCTAGGTGATTACTGGAGGAAACTGGGGAATGGTTTCAAAATTCAAAGGTTCAGAGGGACAGGTGAGGAGGGGATACAAGGACCTGGGACCTAGGACCAAAGGCCCAGGAGGCTGACTCTCTCAGGGCTGAGGGAGTCGTTTGTGGTGTCTGAAAGGGGTTTACAACGGAGGAGGCCAGAGTGGGGCCTCCCTCAACTCCAGGGCTACGTAAACCCCACATGTGGAGCTGAGGTTGGTGGAGAAATCAGAGGGTGGGCTGGGAGGCTTTGGAGCGTTCAGGAAATGGTGGAAACCAGGGATGGGGTCCAGGGAGGCCCGTCCAGGGCGGCCAGTTCCCGCACAGATCCAAGAGGCTCTGGGGATCTTCCTCCGGGACAAGGCTGTTCCTTCTCCAGAAAGGCACCGTGGCCTGCTCTGTTTGCCACTGAAGCAAGTTTGCTCCTCTGGGCACAAGAAATCAGACTAGAGTTGGTGCCTCGGAAAGGGCTACCACGAGAGGCAGCCAGGAGGGGGCTTGGCAAGGCTTTATCCAACGAGGAAGCCTCGGATTAGATGACAGTCCCTCCAGCAAGCAGAGCCTCTCTCCTGGGCAGGATAAATAAAATTAATTAAAAAAAAAAAGGCCTAGTGTATTCATAGCTTGCCATGGGGAGAACCACAGGATGGGCCCAAGGAGGGTGGGGAGCTAGGAAGGGGGACTGTGAGGTTTAAGAGTGTTTCCTGTTCTATTTATTTTATTATTTTTTTAAAGTAATCTCTATGCCCAGCGTGGGGCTCGAACCTCAGGACCCCCGAGATCAAGAGTCACACACTCTTCTGACTGAGCCCGCTGGGTACCCTTCCGTGGTGGTTCTACTTCTAAGACACACACCCCTCCCAAGTCCCATCTTACTCCTCCAAAGCCCGTGCTCTCTCCATTTGACTGCACTGCCCCCTATGACACCAAATCGGAGGAATTTCACTTAAAAATTAAAGGAGCGCTTTTAAAATTGAATTTAAACAACTTATGTCTATCAGTAAATTGAGAGCGTAGATTGGGACAGATAGTCTTGGACATCTTTGTTATTTCCTTTACTTTCGCTGGATCAAAATTATTATAAGACCACAGCTCGAACACAGCTATGGAGCCCACTTTGGATCAAAATTATTATTTTTTTATATCCGGTTTTTATTTTAATTCCAGTTAGTTAACACACAGTGTCTTTCTCTGGTGGACTTACTTCGCTTAGCATTATACTCTCTAGTTCCATCCATGTCGTTGTAAATGGATCGAAATTATTTTTAAAAAAATTTTTATAGGTGCTGCCAATCTTCCCTCTATGGAGGTTGTGTCCATTTTCACTCCCACCAACAGTATGAAAGTACCTTGTTTTGCACACCCTTGCCAACACAATGTTATCACATTTGTTAGTACTCGTTAATTTGGTGATTTAAAAAAAAACAGTATCTCATTATAGTTTTAATTTGTGTTTCTCCTACTATGGGTGAAACTGAGCATCTTTTCATGTTTGTTTTTTAGGTAAATGCTATGCCCAAAGTGGGTCTTGATTACAAGCCCCAGATCTAGAGATCTAGAGTCAAGAATCTTAAGCTCTACTGACTGAGCCAGCCAGGTGCCCCAAGCATCTTTTCATATGTTTAAGAGGCATTTCTTTTTCTATTCATATCCTCGACCCATTTTTCTATCAGTTGTTGACCTTTCACTTATTGTAGGTGTTCTTTATATATTAAGGAGATTAGCTCTTTGTCTGGTTATGTCACATTTTTTAACATGGTTGATTTAAAGTGTCTTATGGTTTTAGCTCCGGGAATTAATTTTTAAGATGTATATATAAAGTTTTTTATTTTTTATTTTATAGACTCTAAGTTTTGTGTATACCGCATGAAACTTCGAAACTTTTCTGTATACAATAGAATTTTGAAAGTTCTATCCACTTCAAGATTATATAAAAATCTTTTCCCATGTGTTTCTTCCAGTTCTTTTTTTTAACACTGTGTAAATATACCAAGTGTATCCATTTTCCTGTTGATGAATGCCATTTGGTTTCCAAGTTTTTGCTATTGCTGCAGTGAAAACCTATGGGAGTCTTTGTGTAATTTGGTGGGTTTCGGGTACGGGGTCAGGTCGGCTTCTCCAGGAAGTACATTTGGAGGTTTGCCTGCAGGACACTCAGTGCGGACTGCTCTTTGGAACAACAGCGTGCAGGGAATTGGAAGGAGGCAGGATGGGGTAGAGAGAGAAGTTAAACTGCAAGGCAGTTGCACCAGAAGCCTTACCTCTGGAGCTGGCGTGAACCTTCAAGCTGTTCCGAACTGGGGCTAGGTGGCTTGGCCTCATACCCCAGTGTTGGCTATAGGCCGCCCCTGGGGGGTGGGCTTATCCAGGGCAAGGCAGCTGCCTTCCGCAAGAGGCAAGAGCACTTTCCTGAGAGGAAGTCCTCCAGAGCCCCGCAGCCATGGCGACTAATGGTTCGGTTCTGAGGGGCGGAACCTCCCCGACACCCCCCCCCCCCAGAAGCCGCAAGCACTTTAAGCTGTGCTAGATTTTGCCAAGCTGCTTTCAAGTGGATTATACCAACTTCTCAGTGTCTAAGTGTCTAACCTTCTCAGTGTCTAAGAATTTGTGCTATTCTTCCTGGTTTTTCCATCTTGGTTTTCCATCTTGGTTTTCCCGTACTATTTTCTGCGTAATTTCAATGTCTTTCCTGGGGTGGAAAAATGACCTCTTTGGTGGTGTCTAACCTTCTTCTTTTTTTTTTTTTAAAGATTTTATTATTTATTTGAGAGAGAGAGAGAGAGAGAGAGAGAGAGAGATAGAGAGAGCACAACCAGGGGGGAGAGAGAGAAGCAGACTCCTGGCTGAGCAAGGAAACCAATGCGATGAGGGGCTCAATTCTGGGACCCTGAGATCATGACCTGAGCCGAAGGCAGATGCTTAACCGACTGAGCCACACAGGCATCCCTCTAACCTGCTTTTTAACTTGTTGAGTTTTTTCTTTTTTCTGTTCTAGGTATTTGTTTTTTTTTTTTAAGATTTTATTTATTTGATTGAGAGAGAGAATGAGCAGCGGGGAGGGGCAGCAGCAGGGAGGGGCAGAGGCAGAGGGAGAAGCAGACTCCCTGCTGAGCAGGGAGCCCAAAGCAGGCCTTGATCCCAGGACCCTGAGATCAAGACCTGAGCCAAAGTCAGACGATTAACCAACCGAGACACCCAGGTACCTCTTAGTGCTGAAGTTTTAAAGAACTATTACAAAGATAGTAGCTTCTAATTCTTTTGAGGTTACTTTCTTCTCTTTTAGTCTAAATATTTGATTCGTTTGTCCTGAGCATCATTAAAAAGAGACTTGCTCCCTAAGTTTTGCTCATGGGTAAAAAGCAGGGGTCCTAAGACCCTGGATCAATATGCCTCTTCCCAGCTGAGTGGGCCCAGGCACACGTGCTAATTTCATTGTGCGTCATCACCTGTAAAGGGCAGGTGATTATATTTATCTGTAGGGTAGTGGTGAGAATTAAGAGGTGACGTATGTAGAACAGCGGCACAAAATAGGTGCTTAATAAAGAATATGACTTAGAAAAAAAAAAGAATATCACTTAGTGATACTAACAATAAGGTGCCAGAGCGAAGTGATGCTTCTCTTTGCAGCCCCGGAAGCCAGGTACAAACAGAAAACTCGTATGGAGGGCACCTGGGTGGCTCAGTTGGTTAAGCGACTGCCTTCGGCTCAGGTCATGATCCCGGAGTCCCGGGATCGAGTCCCACATTGGGCTCCCAGCTCCACGGGGAGTCTGCTTCTCCCTCTGACCTTCTCCCCTCTCATGCTGTCTCTCACTCTCTCTCTCTCTCTCTCTCTAATAAATAAATAAAATCTTTAAAAAAAAAACTCGTATGGAGATGTACCTTCTCCCTGAACTGAGTGCTATCTAGTTATTTGGTATCCTGTATTCTTACCTCTTTAGTGCTGGTTAGAGGACTGGCCGTTAACTGTCACGTCTTCCACTTGACATGAGCAAAATAAATCAAGCAATCCAGAAGATTCCATCGTAAGCAAGACTATCAATTTCAGAGGCGCCCCTGTTCCAAGCATTCCTCTTCCTTCTCCTCAGGTCCTCCTATTCCCCTGGGACTGTCACTCTCCTGGCTGAGATGAACCCTATGGGACTTGACAGAGTTCAGATCGCTGTGGCCAGCAACAGAGAAAACAAGGAGGCAAGTGTCAGACTTGACCATCGCCTTAAGCTTGAGCCTACTGGGGCCGCGCACCTCGAGCTGGTGTCCGAGCTGGCTTATTGCCGGCTCTGGGCTCCCTTCCTACTCCTCCCTGTGCTCCTCTGTATCTTGGGGGCTGGAAGTCTGCACACTACATTTCCCAGGCTCCTTTAAGGTTGTTTTTTTTCGGTGGGAGGTCCAGGCAGCAAACTGGAAGACAGGAGGGAGACCCTGCCTCTCCAGCCTGGGCTCTGAGGGCGCTTCTGGCAGGAGCAGCTGAGTTGGCCCTCCAGGCTTCCTGCTCAGGGGATGAAGTTCCGGGGACAGAGAGCGGCGGTGATCGCAGGCACCCAGGCAGCCCTCGATGTCGTGGGTGTGGACTCTGGTTCTCCAGTCACCCTGGCAGGTGGCTTTGGGCTCCCAGTTTCTGCAGTGTCCGTAGGGATTCTAGCGATGTTGGCCACTAGATGATCCCATTTCCCACACAGCCCTGGGGCTGACAGCGTCTGCCTGGTTCCTAATGGATGGCCTCAATTTCCCTCTTGGGATCTTTCACTCCTTTCAACAGTTCGGTCACACTTTCCTATAGTAAATTCCCCACTTTAAAATGTTTCGGGGTGTGTTTTCCTGGCTGGACAAGCACCAGAGTCTACCCTGAACTTGCCTCACTGCCGTCAAGCCCATGGGCCATGGAGGGCCAGGCTCTCCTGGACCCTCTGTGAAGGTGGCACCCCGGGAAGTGAAGAAAACTGGGGTGCTGGCTGAGGAAAGCCCTGGTCTCTTGTGGGGGTGGTGCCTCCTCCAGGGCCCTCCGGAGACCCTCCCAGACCCTCCTCCCGCCGACCAGGTTGGTACCACAGCACCAAGAGCGCGCGTACTGTTCTCCCCCTTGTCCCCCCGATGCTCCGTGCAGGGCAGGAACCTCAGTCCTCCACCCTTGCTGACGCGTGGTGAGCAACAGGTGACAGGGAAGGACAGATCAGCCCTCCTGGCCTGTGCCCCAAAGTCTCATTTGCCCAGCCCAGTTTTTCTCTTCGCGCCCTGACTAGGGAAGAGGGGGAGGAGTCCGATCAGCCCCCCGGAGAAAACCTGTAAAAAACAGTGTCGGCCTACATCAACTCTTAAATATTTAATTCCCATTTATTTAAAGTTCTGTCAGTCTGTGTACACTATTTATATTAAAAACACAGGAAGCTGGGGCTCCTAGCAAAAATATACATTTCGATTTTGGAGATTGTGTTCGGACACTGAGAAGAGCTGTATCCTCAGCACCAGGCCTGGGTGGGGGCGGGGGCGGTGGGGGGGCAGGCACGGTATCTCTCCCTTCACAGCCCTGCCTCAAAGGGAGCACCCCAACCCGGATCCTTGGTCAGCTGAGGGTGGGGGTGGGAGAGGGAAGAATCCTGTCAGTAGAGAATGATCCCGGGGCACGAAGGCAGGGGCAGACGGACAGGACTCCAACCTGAGGTCCTCCCTAACCTTTCTGAGACCCTCCACCAGTCCCTCACCCTTCCGGGCCAGTTTCCTTCCTGGAGAAGCAGGCTGGGGGGGGAGGGGGCTCTCTGACTTCCTGCTCAGACACAGCATGCAAGCTGGGCTTCAGTCCCTCCCCTGATGCCGAGTACTTCACCTTCACCTGGGAGGAGGGGAAGGGTGGACGGGAGGGCCAGAGGAGTGGGACTGGGCCTGGCAAGGTCCTCGGTCATCAGAGGCTGTGTAGGGGGGAGTTCCCAGCAACTGGCTGGGCTGAGTACAGGGGAAGGGGAGGGCAGCACGACTGTTGGGACAAAGGGATGTCACACTGAGCGGGATCAGTTTACCCTGGGCACCTCCCCCCGAGCAGGTACTGGGCTGGTTCAGCAGGGCACCCCTGCCCACCAAGGCGTCTGGGAATGAGGGCGCAGCTCTGCCCGCTCACCCGCAGGGCCCTCTGGCCCATGTGCCTCGGGGAAGGGAGGGGGAGGGGCGCGGAACCAGGTAAAGTGATTCAGTGCTTGTGCTGGAGTGTTGTGTGCGCGTGTGCGCGGGGGAGGGGGGAGGTGTGTGAGCTTCATCTGGGCTCCTGGTTGAGGCTGAGGCCGGGAACTCCTGAGAAAGAGGAGTCGTGGTTGGTGGCCGCTGCAGAGTGGTGGGAGAGGGGGTGCCGAGGACCCCCAGGCCTGGGCTCAGAATTAAGTCCACCGCCTGCTGCCTTTTCAGCCAACCCCCGCCTCCCTTGAGGCTTGCTTCTCCTCAGTGGGGGCTCCCACCGGGAGGGAAGCCCGTCTCCTTCCAGGCTGGGGGTGTCCCTCTGGCAGCCAGCGCAGGGGACCAGCAGTGACACTGGCCTGGCAAACTGGTGACAAGAACAGAGAGGGCGTTGCCATCAGTGGGGCTGGGGCGTGTTGCTGGAGAGGGGTTGGCTGGGTAGGGGAGGGAGGTGACAGTCTGGGGGAGGTGTCCTGGTCCTCAGGGCAGGGCCCCGGTGACTCGGGGGGTGCCATTGCTGCAGTCAGCCTAGGCCCCGCGTGGCTTCCCCAGGAAGCTGGGCCCAGAGAGCTTAGTGTTTCTTTGGCTGGCCCGAGTCCTTTGCTGTGAAGACAGGAGAAGGGAGGCGCCCACCCCTGCAGGTGACTGTTGGTGCAGAGGGCAGGCCCGTGCCCCCCTGCTCCTGGGGGACAGGGGATGGGGCGGACAAAAGCAGAGGACCTGTTCCATGCTGCTGGTGAAGTAACACAAACCATCTCCCAGGAAGAGAAAGGGGGACAGACACGGGGATGAGGAGAGACAGGGAAGGCGAGGGAGGAAGGAAGAAGGAAGAGGGAAACCTACAGAGAGACAGGAAGAGAGAGAGCGAGAGCGAGAGCAAAGAAATCAGAGAAGAGAGGATCTGAGAGAGAGGCAGATGAAGAAGGGGAGGGAGGGAATGCCGGGAGCAGGGGGCCGTGTGTCTGAGCGCAGGAGTGGGGGGGGGCGGGTGCTGTCCGGAAAAGTCCCGTGGGTGGCGTGTGTCCCAGCGCCGTCAGCGCGCCCCCTCAGTACATGTCCTTGTAGATCTCCTGGAGCAGGGGGTGCAGCGAGGTCTCCGTCTCGGTCTTCTTGATGCGCTGCATCATCTGCGCGTGCTCGGTGACCAGCTGCCGCAGGTCGGCCATCTTCTGCAGCAGCTTGGGGAAGAGGTACTGGGCGTAGGGGTGGTTGGCCTGCAGGTGGAACTCGAGGGCACGCAGGATGGTGTCCTGGATGGCCTCCACCTGGGGCACGTTTATGAGGCCCGGCCGGTCTGTGGGGACACAGGGCAGAGGTGTGGGAGGGAGTCGCAGGGGCGGAGGAGCTCCCCATCTCTACCCCGGGTGGGGGACTTGGCCCAGGGGACAGCAGACCCGCTGCCGTGACAGACTCGAGCCCTGTCCTGTCAGTGACTGCTCCACCAAGGGTTCTAGTCCCTCTGCCCCAGGACCTGGGCCATCTCCTTTGCTTTTTTGGTTTTTTCTTCTGAAAAAGGCAGTATGACCCCATGGTTAAGAGACTCAGTGCCGGGGTTCAGCCCCCCTCCCCACCACCGACTAGCGAGGAGGCTGTGCGCCGGCCACTTCTAGCAGCCTCTCTGACTTCGGTTCCGTCATCTGTAAAACAGGGCGACAGACTTCGGCACAGGCTGCTGTGAGGACCAAGTGAGTTATCATCTAGGAAAAGGAACCAGAATAGCACCTGGCACGAAGTAAGCTCTATGGCACTGTGAGCGTGACGATTATTCTATTTATTGCACTGGAATCTGAAAAACGCAGGCAAAATATGAAGAATTGTCCCCATGAACATGTTGGTGTATTTCTTCGCAGTCTTTTTTTTTCTGTCTCCTCTCCTTCGAGAAGAGGGAGCCGGTCCTCCACGCCATCGGCACCTCGTGTGTCGCGCTGCCATCGTCACACGGGCACCTCCCCACACTGTTCAGGTTCGGGCCTGGCGCCCCGCGGGGAGGGCCCAACCCCCCGGAAGGGCTGGGTGTGCAGGGCAGGCCCACCCGGCCCCAGCCTTACTTACCTCCACAGAGAATGATGGCCGCGATGAAGAGAGCCAAGTCACTGTCATCAAGTTCCAGGGCGTTGAACTTGACCGCAAACTCAAACTTGGGCTCAATGATGTCACTGAAGGGCTTCCGGAGGCTCCGTAGGAACTCCCGGGTGACGAAACCAGTGCCGTTGGCCACCAGTAAGCCATCCTTGTTGACGATGGAGGCCAGCATGGCGAAGATGGCCTCGTGCACACCGTACTTGAGAAGGGTCACCTGGTCGTTGAGGAAGAGGTTGCTGAAGCTGGGGATGCTCTTGGCGAACTCGGTGAGCTCCCGCACGGTCTCGACCGTGGTGCACTGGCAGCGGTAGAAGACGTGCACGCTGATCTCCTTGTAGGGGGGCAGGCCGTTCACCAGCTGCTTCCACACCAGGCCCTTCTCCGCTTGCCACAATGTCTCGATGTCGTGGATCACAAAGGGCTGAAAACCAGGCCCCGTCAGAGGCCAGGCCTTGGGGGGACCCCCACCCATGTGCTCCCCAGATCCCCCCCGCCTGTCCCACGGAGCGAGGGGAAGGAAGCGGCCCGGTTCTTCCAGAAGTCAGGTGGGCGGCGGCAGGGCCCAGAGCCCGGGGCAGCCGGGCAGAGCAGTGACACTCACCGCCGTGTGACTGGCCTTGCCGGTGAGGATGCTGCGGGCCTTCTTTTTGGTCATGTTGAAGTTCTTCAGGTAGGCGTTGTAGATGTGCTTGGAGAAGGCCTTCAGGTCAGCCACCTGGGGGTTGTGCTGATTCCCCTCGCTTGCCGTCAGCCCTGCCACCAGCTTCCTCTTCTCGGCCTCTGGCATCCGGCCAAAGCGGATGGCTATGTTGTGGGGTGGGGGGTGAGAGGAAGTCATCGAGGAGCCCAGGCGGGAGCTAGTGCCTCCAACCTCCTTGTCTCACAACAGGTACATGGGCCAAAAATGGAGACCCACTTTGTGAGCCCAGGACCCTCAGAAGCTCTACAGCCAGCACACGGGAATATTGGGGAACCCCTGTAGCATGGAAGCTCCGGGGGGACAGGGATTCTGTCTTGTTCACAGTGCCTGGCACGCAAGAGCCTAACTCGGGGAATTGACTGAGCCACTGTGGCTGGAAGGCAGTGCAGTGTGACAGGCAGGAAGACGGTCTCTGGTGTCAAAGGCCCGAGCCTGAGTTCCAGGTGGCAGGAAGAGGCAGACTATTTCACCTTCATTCATAAGAAAAATGGGCTAATACTGAAATCTCACTGGATTGTCGAAACAATTAAATAAGAATATTCACACAGTAAGCACTAAAAGGTTAGTCATTAGTAATGGAACAGGATACAAATCCGGCTTCTCTAAGAGGGAAAGTGAGAAGAACTGAGTTGGCCCTGAGATCTCCTAGGAACTCCGCTCAGCCCACCCAAGGAACGGAGCCTGGGAAGATACAGACTGGAGGGAGGGACCAAACTCCAGATCTGTCAGGCCCCACCACGGAGGAAAGGCTTCGGGTGGAGGGCTCGGGTCCTGCCACCATCTAAAAGGCAAGACAGGGAAGCTGCGGGTGGAGACATTTAAACAAGAAGCTCTCCCCATCCAATCCCTCGAGGAGGATGGGGGTCTGACTCAAGATGGGCGAAGTGGGGGGCAGGTGGGTTCTGCACAATCCTACTGTACAGGGTCTGAAGACAAGATCGTAGGAGGCCCGAGTGCAGGGCAGGCTCTCTCCCGGGAGTGGCCGACCTCCAGGAAACTCCCGCCTGGCTGCTGGCAGCCGACACGTGTGGTCACTCACTGGCTCCTGCCTGCCTTCACTAACCAGCCAGGGCCCAGGCGATCCCGGGCTTTGGCAGCGGATTTTTACGCTGTGTCAGGTCATCTGAGACAGGCTTGGGGTGCTGGGAGTGGTGTTTCCAATGCGACGGGACCTGGGGTCAATTCCCGGCGAGCCTCGGGGACTGAGAGCGGGTGACTGCCCCGGGCCGGAGCCCCACAGCGGACGTGGATTTGTTTGGGAAAGGCAGGTCTTGGGCTTCCCGTTTGCCGGGCACCGCTCTGAGGGCGCCCCCCCCCCCCCGCCCCCAGGACCCCCTCCCCCCAGGCCTGGTTTCCGGTCGCGCCGTGCCGGGCCGGCTCTCACCGTTGTGCGACATGCCCAGCGCCACGCATTTCTGGAAGCGGCAGTACTGGCACTTGTTGCGGTTCTTCTTCTGGATCTTGCAGATCCGTTCGCACTTCTCGTACTCCAGCTTCATGCGGATCGTCCGACGGAAGAAGCCCTGGGGGGGGGAGGGTCACAGAAAACTGAGATTCCTGCTCTGCGCCCTGGGTCCCGGGACATCAGGGGCCCCAGTCCTGTGTGTAAATGTCAGAATTCCTGAAATTTGGAAGTAATGGAGAGAAATTTCTTTTGGAGGGGAGTGAGGATAGAAAACAATGCTAAAGCCTTTGAGATATAGCTATCTATCTATCTATCTAT
This sequence comes from Potos flavus, assembly GCA_028534135.1. Lineage (NCBI taxonomy): Eukaryota > Metazoa > Chordata > Mammalia > Carnivora > Procyonidae > Potos > Potos flavus. Next base: position 102,907,415 of record CM052886.1, read on the forward strand.
CTAATTCTTTATTTTAAATGCTTCTTTGTGAGTTTGGTAACATAAAATTGTATCGTGGCTAACCTGGTTTATTCATAAATGTATCTGGTTCCGGGTATTTTCTAGGCAGTGGTTTAGTAAAATAATATGTACCATTTTGATGGGTGTGCAGTTAGGAGGATGAACCTAACGGCACCCCCGGAGAAAGAAATGTAAAGTTTCCTTTTTTCCCTCCAAGAGGCCCTCTGGGGCCTTGAGGTGCAGGAAACACGGCGTCCGGGTGAAGGTTGAGCCCAAGCCCCTCATGCTGTCCGGCGGTGTTCTAGAACTACGTCCGCAGGGGGCGCCAGCAGCCAGCCCGCCCACGTGAGGGGCTGGGCCGGTGCCGACAGGCCAGGCCTCCCAGGGCCGGGCAGGACCCAGAGCGGATGCCTGGATGGGGCCCAAGGGCCTGGCTGCCTCCCAGGTGGGAATTCCGCAGAAGGTCCTGTGAGGGCCTGGCTTCTCCGGCCGGCCAGCTCTGCATGTAAACACAGCCCCAGCCGCCACTCGCTGCGGGCCCTACCTTGCAGCCCTCACACGCGTGAACACCGTAGTGGAAGCCCGATGCCTTGTCCCCGCACACACGGCACTCCATGTTGAGGCTGCCGCACGAGGCCCCGTCACAGCCCATCTGCAGCTGGTCCAGCAGGGAGGGTGGCGAGGAGCTCCGGGAAAGGTCTGCGGACACATGACACGTGGGGTGCCTTCACATGCGGCCTGGACGGGGGCCGGCGGGAGGTGACCAGAGCCCAAAAGGGCACGGCAGGGGGTGGGAAGAGCCCTGTTTCCCAAGCAGCCCTCACTCTGACACTTAAGAGCTACGTGCCGCCAGGAGTCAACCTTCCTGAGGGTCGAGTTCTTCATTGAGAACATGAGGCTCTTCTCTGGACCTGACATACGGCAGGTGTTTGGGAAATGGCAGCTATCATTACCTGGGGGAGGTGAGAGCCTTCCTCGGCTGCACTGACCACTGGGAAGGAAAGAGGGGTGTTGTGTGCTGGGGAGGATGACTGTTTTGGGGGGGACAGAAGCCGGAGGAGGAAGCGGACAGAATCTCTTTAGACTGAACTTGGGGAGTAGCTTTCCTCGCGTGTGTGGGCCCGCATGGGGTTGTATGGAATGAGTGTTAGGGAGACTGCAGCCCTCCACCCACCTCTCCTGGGAAATTCGGCTCTTGTGTGGACTCTGGAGATGCTGTAAAGGATCTCTCAAGAAGTTCCAATCTGTTTTTTTTTTTTTTAAAGATTTTTAAATTATTTATTTGACAGAGAGAGCAGGGGGAGTGGGAGAGGGAGAAGCAGGCTTCTCGCTGAGCAGGGAGCCCGATGGGGGGCTCGATCCCAGGACCCTGGGATCATGACCTGAGCCGAAGGCAGACACTTAAGGACTGAGACACCCAGGCGTCCCGAGAAGCTCAAAGCCATTCTTACAAAACTTCTTGCTTAGCAGAAAGGCGGCGGGTATCAGTCACGTCGACTGGGCAGCAAACTGAATTTCCCCATTTTTTTTTTTCTATTAAGCATATGAGATATTTGAACCAGGTGTTGTGAGTATAAGCAAGGAAAGCACTAGACCATGGCAATGACTTCAGGGTGTATGTGCTGTTGGATGATTCAGTAAGGATCTTTGGGATTCTCTTTGGAATCTTTCCCTTGGACACTCAGCAATGAGCCCGGCCAGCCGCATGAGCCCACATGCTGCCTGTCCTGCCCCTGCCCCGCTGGCCAGAATCTGTTGTTCTCCGCTCTCTTTCCTGATGACTGAGCAACCTTGAGGAGGGGGGGCCAAATCCCCGGACCAGAGAATCACTGGTTCAGGGTGGGCCGGCACCTCAGGGAGACCCAAGCCGGGGAGCTGAGCCCAGACTGAACGTTTCCCAGGCTGGTACTGTCCCTTGTCATCCAGATATTGGTCACTCCACAAAATATCTGCATTTCCCTCCCGTGGAGTCACCCACCCTCCCCAGTGCGAAGGGCACTCCACTCTTCTCACACCTTCCTCAGCTCCCCCTTGGGCCCTAGGAGTGACAGCAGGAAAGCCTTCATGCAGCCAGACCCCATCTGGGCCACAGGGAGGGGAGCGTGCGCACCAGACCAGACCCCAGCAGAGAGCGCCGGACCGCCTGCTCCCCTCCTGGGCTGCTAAGGGCAGGGCCGTGAGGTGAAATGGCCTGTCTGGTCCCAGGGCCTTCGCTCCCAACCTGCGATCATTCCGAGGGGTGTAACCACCCGCCTCAGCCCGCAGATGGGGGAGAGTGGGCTCCCTCTGTCTCCTGGGCACCGTGCCCAGGAGCGCAGAGCGCCCCTGGTTTTGTGTGTAGCCTCTGCCACCACACTCCAGTCCATGTGCGTTTGCTCAGTGTTGGGTGCCCTTCACCAGAACGTAAGGGCCACTGGGTGCTGCTGCGGGACAGGGAGCGGGCACGGAGCAGGGACTGTGGAGGGAGTGCACCTCGAGCTCCCTGGGTCCTGCACTCGGCGCCCACCGGCCTGGCTTTGCAGTCCTCATGTTATAAGTGATCTTGTTTGTGATCAAGGTGTCACGCTCAGGGACTCAGTACAAAGACTGCTCTTTGCAAGTGCCTTGATTAAGCCAGAATATTGTGTTGCGCCCGGAGGCATCCTACGAGGGACAAGAGAACTCCCGGTAGGAGTTGTCGGGGGTGGGGGGGGTGGGGAATGAGATCACGTGTGAACACCCTTGGTAGAGACCTGCGTGGAGGTGGAGCAGGAGGGTTTCCGGCACTTCCTCCTCCGATCCGTGTGGTCTGTGTGCAGGTTCGCTTTGTGTCACTTCTTGTAAGCAGCTGTGTTTTTGTGGCTGACACGTCTGCCTCCTCTGCTAGACAGGGGACATCTCTAATCACACTGCATTTGGATCTCGGAGCTCACCTCCAGCACCGAGTCCTGTCCGCAGCCACCAATCTCTTGGTGGTGCCCTCCTTGCTCTCCCTCCCGGCCCGGAGGCTGGGCAGGCGTCTGGGCATTGGCACTGCACGTGGCCATGCCACCCTCTCTCTTCATCCTGCAGACGTTTAATGAGCACCTGCTGTGTGCAGGGCAGGACCCAGACCCCGTCCTCGACCAGCTGGGGCAGGAACAAGGTGAGAAAGCTGGAGCGGGACATGGCCAGGGGCAACACTGGCCCAGGGGCAGGCAGGTGGTTCAGGACTTGGAAGGGGCCACCACTCAAGCAAGAGGCTGTCGGGAAAGGCCACTGAGCAGTCGCCTCTCTGGGCTCAAAGTTGAGATCTTTGGGAGACCCCCAAGTCTGCTTCCAGAGGCTCGGGAAGAGCAGGCACGTGACTGAGTTCAAACTGGTGTCTTGGGCTCAACCCCCAGCTCTGCCCTCTGAGCCTCAGTTTCCTGCTCTGTAAAATGGAGACAGGGGTTATCTACCTGAGAGCCACGGTGAAAAGCAACAGAGAAGAGCCCTAGAACCTGCAAGTGCACGTGAACAGCAGCGAGAGTTAGGGCAGTGCTTGGCGGAAAGCTGCGATTCTGCACTCCCCCAGCTGTGTGCCCCACACAGGCAGGGACCGTGACCTGTCCTCCTGGGTTGTACCTCCTCCCCCACAGCTGCACGGAAATCCAAGGAGGGTGTCTCTGCTTATGAGGCCCGGAGAGCGCCCAGAACCAGATCACGCCTCCTTTCACGTCCCCTGGCCTGCCACTGGCCCGGGGCTCAGGAGCACTAGGACCACTGGGAACCCTGGGAGAAGCCAAGAAGCTCCAGCCCCACCAGCCCCCGAGGCAGCCTGAGCTCCGGATCCTGAGGAGATGCCCTGGGCGAGCATTTCAGAAGGAAGTGCTAGAAACCGGACTGTGGGGAAACAGGCCGAGGGCGAGTGTCGGGTCTCTGGGCCCTGGCTGTCCTGCCCCTGGCTCGTGAGCAGACATAGGCTGCAGAACCCGAAAGTAGTCGGTGACGCTTGGTGGTGGCCGGCTAGGGGGACAAGGGCACCCCCTGCCCGTCTGGAATAAATTCTGGAGAACAGAAATAACTGCCATGCGAGGCAGAAAGAGGCAGGGGAGGTGAGGCGCTGAGGTGGGCAGAAGTGTACGCATCCTCCCGGCGTAGGTTCTGTGCTGGAGTGCATGTGCAGTGGGGATACGGAAGTGGTGGGGGCTTGCGAGTGGGTGCTCTTTCCTTCTTCTTTTTTTTTTTTTTTTTTTAAGATTTTCTTTATGTATTTGACAGAGAGAGAGAAAGAGATTGAGAGAGAGAGAGTACGTGTGCAGCAGATGAAGAGGGAGCAGGCTCCCCATGGAGCAGGGAGCCTGACGTGGGGCCTGATTCCAGGACCCTGAGATCATGACCTGAGCCGAAGGTAGACGCTTAATGACTGAGCCACCCACGTGCCTCGGGAGTGGGTTTTCTAAAGATAAAAGTTCTGTTTCTTCCTGGCTGACCACCTGGCTTAAGGGGTTATCCTTGAATCTCAAAAGTACCGATGGCAGAATGCTCCCCATTCTAGGGACCAGATTCTGAAGGTCCCAATACCTTGCCCATGACCTCCCAGTGGGAGACTGGGGTACCGAGAGGCCGTTCCCCTTACCAGGAGTCCCTGCCTTGCTGCCTCTCAGGTATGCAGGGTGGGGACATGGGCCACACCAGTCTGAGGGCCGTGTCTGTGCAGCGGCTCTCCCCAACCAGCCCAGCACCGTCCTCCACCCGGCGCCCCCTTGGCTCTCAGGAAATGTACTTGCTCACCTGATGGCCATCATCTGGGCCCTGAGCCCTGCCTCTGAACTTCCACTCCAGCCACACCCTGCCTGACCTCCCCCCCAGCATCTCCTCAGGGCCCACCTCTACCTCTACCCCGGGAAGGGAGGGGGAAAGAGCATTTATCAGGCCCCCACCAAGAGCTCCTGAGTATCATTCCATCTCACCTTGGAAGATGGTGACTGACACCATTTAAAGATAAGGAAACTGAAGCTTGGTGAGGTTAAGGGACCCGGCCAAGGTCACCTGTCTAATACCTGCTGGGACTGGGACTTGAACCTAAACCTGACTTCCTGGTAAAGACTGTGTGTCTATATTAATAATCTCTTTTTTGTGCAGGCCTACTGTGCACCAGGCATTCTGCTGGATATTTTATACCATGCATCCCATGGGAACCTTAAAATAACCCTTCAAGGAACATCTTCTGACCCTTTTATAGGTGAGGTTAAGTAACATGTTGACAGTGGCACTGACCAGATTGTTAATTTTATGTGTCACTTTGGCCAAGCCATGGTACCCATGGTGACCAGTTTTTGGTCAAGCACCAGTCTAGATGTTGCTGTGAAGATATTCTTTAGATGTGAGTAACACTGAAATCATTATTCTCCATAATGTAAATAGGCCTGGGCCCAATCAGTTGAAGGCCTTATGAAAACAGACCAAGGCCTCTCCAAGGAAGACAGAATTGTGGCTCTGGACTGCCTTCAAACTCGAGCTACAGCATCAGCTGCCCTGAGGTTTCTGGTCTGCTGGCCTGCCCTGAAGAATTCAACTTGCCAGCCCTCACAGTTGTGTGAGCCAAGGCCTTAAACACACACACACACATACACACACAGTCTCTCGCTCTCTCTCTCTCTCTCTGTCTCTGTGTGTGCACACATCCTACTGGTTATAACCTAGAACCACCCAACCCCTGGCGCTGAGCTCTTACTATTCAATACTACTAATCAATAATTCATGACTATGATAAGCGACGAGACGCGTCACTGCTGGGGATGACACCAGGCCATTATTCGAACGTTCAGACTCAGCGTAAACACTAAGCCCAACGCCCAGGGAGCGAACGATCAGTTGCACCATCTTGGATTGCAAGTTTGGCAAACAGACACCATTGACCTTGCTCGCATCATTTCCATATAGAGGAGAGTTCTCTTGCGTATCTCGTCTCCATCGCTGGAGGTATGCTGTTGTCAGAGCTGTGACAGTGGCTAGGAGGGTCAACACTATTTACTTTGCTGGCAGACTCCCACAGGCAACTAGCTGCTGAAGTCAGGGCCAGTTCTGTGGGACTCTGGAGCTGGGTTACTAAGCAGCCTCCTTACTTCCGTCGTCCTGGTCACTTGCACAGTGGGCTTCTCAGGGCTGGCGTGCAGCCTTGTCCTCCACTTTCCCCAGCCCCTGCCTGGACACCCATTGAGTGCCTGCTGAGAGAGGACGTGCCAAGGCCAGGGGGAAGGACACTTGATCTTCCTCAGCCCCAGCTCCACATTAAGACCCCTGACCTCTTCCTAGGGTGTGGATGGGATGCCCATCACTGAAGCAGGAGGGGACAGCTGCCCCCGCCCCTACCCAGCTGGGGGACCCTGGGCATGTGAGTTCCCTTGTTGCCGCGTGCTAATGGTCAGGCCTGTCCTGCCTGCCTCTTTGTCAGGTGCTGAGCTCGGTACGGAGCTGCAGAACCTCTGAGGGCTCAGAAGGGAAGCAAACTGTGGGGCCTTCCTGCTGTTTCAAGGCCCAAGGCTGTGTCCCGTTCTCCTGAATTCCTGAGGGGACTCCAGAGGCCCAAGTCATATAGACTCATGGGGCAGGGTAGAGAACCTCACCCGGCCAGGCCTTGAGGCAGGCAGACTTTAAAGGCAGAAACTGAGATTGGAGAAGTGAAGGCACCAGCGAAAGCTACAGCTGATGGTCCCAGACTTGAGATTCCTGTCCTGGTTTGTGTGATTCCCAACACAGGATGAGGCTCTGTCTCCAGGGCCCCTCACCTGCTGGCCTTTTTTGGGAAACAAAATTATTTTACCTTTTTAAAGAAAAGCGATGCGTTTGCTTCTTAAATGATGAGAGTACTGCAGACTTGAGAACAATACTTAACGGCGCGCACCATTGGATGACCCAGCCTCTCCGCCATGATCCTACTCCTCTGAGTTACTGGCACAGTCCTTTGCGTGTACACTCTTCTAGTGCCTTCCACGATACTTAAGAGATTTTTAAGCAATAGGATCCCCCATTTAGCAGGAACTCTTCTTCCCATCGGTAGATTCAGACCCACCCGATCCTTGTTAATGACTACGCAGCATTCCACAGTGTGGTTTTTCCAGTTTACATAACTGATTCCCTACAGATGGGTGCTTGCCAATTTGTTGCTTCTCTGAGCAGTGCTGCAGTAAGTAAGTGTGGAAATCTCTGTGCGCTCCGAGCGAGTATTTACATGGGATACATTCCTAGAAGGGGGGACTGCAGGGTCAAAGGAATGAAGGAAGTGTTTGCCTGCATAGTCAAGCTGCCCTTCCACCCTTGGTGGCTGGAGGGCCATGTCTTCCGCGTCTGGCCACAAGAGTCCTCTCTGCTAATGTGACAGGCTAAATGACATCTCATCTTGAAGATATCTTCTTCGATTGGTGAGTAGACTGAAAACATTTTGTTTTCTGGCCATCTGTATTTGTCTAGCCGTGAACTGCCTGTTTCTGTTTTTCTGTTGTTTGTCTTGTAGAATTTGAGGGAACTTTTCCTATACGATGGCTTTAACACATGACGATTGTGTTAAACAACCCCGTCCTGTTTCAACTATTTAACAGGGAAGTCTTTCTACCTCTACTTCATCGATTTATTGGTAAACAGAATCCATTAAAAATCACATCATATGGGGGCGCCTGGGTGGTTCAGTGGGTTAAAGCCTCTGCCTTTGGCTCAGGTCATGATCTCAGGGTCCTGGGATCGAGCCCAGCATTGGGCTCTCTGCTCAGTGGGGAGCCTGCTTCCTCCTCTCTCTCTGCCTGTCTCTTTGCCTACTTGTGATCTCTAGCAAATAAATAAATAAAATGTTTAAAACAAAAAAAAATCACATCACATATAGCACAGCAAGGAGGATTGGGCAAATTCTTTCCCAGACAGCCCCGTGTGCCCTAAATCCCACTGATAAAGCTCCCTGAGAAGCCACCACGTGCACCTCGCCCTGCCCGTGCACCCAGGCCCTGCGCTCCGGTCTGCCATTAACAGGAGTATCATGTGGGGATAGGGTCCCCACAAGGGTGTGTAGGGAAACTCCGGGACAGGCCCTTACCCTGCAGGTAACTTCTGTGGGCTTGGCCCCAGATGTGGGGACAGGGTGGGCCAGCCCAGGTGGTAAGGCCACAGATCCCATGGCCTTCTCTTCCCTTCTCACTCTTCCTCAGTGACGGACCTTGCTCATTCTTAGCCCCTGGTGGGTCCCCTCTGCTGCCTAACCCTCTCTGCCCGTCTCGATTTCAGAACAGTACATGTTATGAGCACTGAGTGACCAATCACCTCCAGTCAGCCATTCCTCTTCTGGGAAAGGCTGGGTCTCTAAATTCATCCCCGTCACCAGCCAACACACAGGTTACCCTGGGGGTCAGGAGAGACTTTCTCTTGAGTCCTGAAATCACACCCAGCCCACTTTGGTCATTTCAGGGTATGCGGGCGGGATCAGGGGGATGGGACCATGGCCCTTCCCTTACCCTACCCACCACGTGCCCTGAAGAGGAAGCAGCTCTGCAAAATCCAGGACCTTGTTCTACAGGTTCAAAGTAGTATGGCTCCAGGATTTGGGCCTTTCTTAACTATAGGCCAGGCAGGAAGCCGCTCTCCTCAGCAGCCCTGCCCTACCTTAACTCGGACACAGCCCTCCAGACACCATCTGGGGGGGTGGGCCTACTCCTCCGCCCTCAATCACCACCTGTGGCTGGGATCTCCTGCAGCTGAAACCAGTGGCCAGATCAGGATGTCCCCTGCCAGAAGGGCGTCCTCTCATGACCCTGAGTTCTTTACCCCAAGAGGGTAAAGAAGCAAGACTCAGCCGAACGTGCCGGCACTTAGGTGGAGGGAGGAGAAAAACTGAGGAAGGGGCAGCATCAGCAGCAGGGAAAACCAGGGGCCAAGGAGTGGATTCTGGGAGCCCCTGAAGGTGGACATAACACGATGATGATGAAGATGGGGAGAGAACAGCACGGGGTCCCAGAGACGAATGCCTACGCTGCTACTAACAGTGGCTAAGCAAACAGGAAACTGACAAGTGCGATAAGAGAAGCAAAAAACTGGCTTGCTGCACAAAAGTAACCTTAATTACAGTCGTTCAGAGTAGCAGCTTAGCACTCTCGCCTAATTACAGGGCCGCTCTGTGACGTGTGTAATTAGCACCGGATCAATGGAGCTGGGCACTGTGACTGATCGTTACAATCACAGGCACGGCTAATCTTCCCAGCATGCTGTTAATGCAGACTGGCTCCGGGTCCCCTGGGTGGCAGCAGTGGGAATCATACGGATGACGACGCACATCACAAATGCTAACTCACTGAATTCTCACGAAAGCCCCGGTCCACACCCCCTACCAGCCCCATCGGTTTCACAGAAAGGAGAAGCGCAACTGGCCCGAGGCCCTGCCGCCGAGGAGCTCCAGAACACGGCCGTGAGCCCCGGCTGCCGGGCTCTGCCCCTCTGCGCCCCATGATGCTGACTGCATGGGGCAGGGTTCCTGCTCGCCCGTTCGGCGTCCTCCACCCTATGTCCCCCGCCACCCCCTCCTCACCTGTATAGCTGCTGGAAGGAAGCGAGCGCTCCGGTCCTCCATTGAGTTCTGGGGCTCCTTCTGCCTCTGCCACTTCCTTTTTCTCCTCCTCTTCCCGGACCTCAGGGGCTTCCCCCCGCGGCTGCTCCATGGCTGAATTCCCCTCGGCGCCACGCCTGCAGGCCCGCTCATAGCTCTGGCATCATCTGGGTCTGAACGCAGAGGGACCTCTACAGGGCAGCTGCCATCAGCCTGGGCCAAGGGGCAGACAGGAAGAGGGTGAGAGGGTGAGGGAGCAGGGCATGCGAGAGGGCTACCACTGGGGCAGGGGACAGCACGGAGGAGGCTCCCCTGCTCCTGCTCTTTCGCAGGCACGCCTCCTCCCTGTAGCGCTAGCCCACGGGCTCCACTCCTTGCACTCCGTGTCACTTCTCCGCCTGCCCTTTATCCGCTCGGTTCCCAACGCAGGTCTGGAGGTTTGGAGCAGTCTCCAAACCAGACAGGGTGACACACCCCTGCACCCCCTTTCCCTGCCTCCTTGGCCCCACCCTGCTCTTTGCACTAGACCAGAATGATTTCAGGGGCTTTTGCCAGCTCTGCGGTCCTCCTCGAGATCCTGATACACATCGTACCTCCTAACCCCTGTCCTTCCCCTCCAGCACTAAGGCTCTCCTATGCTGCAAGTCTTGAAGGGAGTAGGTCCTACCCTTCCTGTGTTTGGGTGTGGGGGGAAAAGAAAAAGATCCAAGCCTCTGTGGTGCTAGGCTCGCAGCTGGCAGCAGATTTGCAACTAGACCCTTAGCAGCACAGCCGGCAGAAGGGGACCGGCGCTCTGTCCAGACCCAATCTTTCCAAGGTGGGGTCCTGGGTGGTGACTCCTGCGTGGAGAAGGCAGTTCTGACCCTCGGCAAGTGACACGTTGCCCACAGATGCCACCATCAGTGGTGGTAAGACCATGAGGTGTTGTGGGGGGTGGGGGAGTCATCCTAGCAGGGACCAGTAGGGTGAATTGAGAGTGGGGTGAATTTTGACCAGAGATGGCATGGAACTTGTCTTGAGAAAAGCATGAGAAAAGACTCAGAGGCAGCACAGCAGGGAGCCGTGAGGATCCCGGTGGCCAGGGAGCGAGCCCTGTGGGAGCGAGGATTTGGAGGGATGGCCGGGAGGGTGGGCTGCGTCCAGGCACGCATGTGCGACTCACTCTATCCTGAGGCAGTGCAGGCTGTGGGAGGATCGAGAGCATTAAAGACCTGCTTTAGGGAAATCCAAGCATCTGTGGGCCTTCTGGATGTGCCACAGGCAGCTGGAGCTCAACCTACCCAAACAGAACCCACCATCTGCCCCCAAACCCGCCCTTCCTCTGGTAATCCCTACCTCGGTGACCCACACTGCCCCTCTACCCACTTAGCAAAGCCAGAAGGCAGGGATCAGCGGAGACTCTTCCCTCTCCCACGCTGCTCCACACTTGCAAATTTGGCCAGACACTGCAACTACTGGGGAGTTTTTCAAAATAGGGATGTCTGGACCTGTCCCCAGAGATTCTCATTGGATGGTCTGGGGAGCTGCCTGGGCACTGGGATCTTTGTTTTTAATTCTCCTGGCGATTGTCACGTACAGCCAAGCTTGAGAACCACTGCTCCACAGCAAGGCCGCTTCCGATGGACAGTAAATCTTCCCTCTCCCTTCATTCCTTTCTAGCAGGCTTTCATTTTCCCTTGTTTGGACTGACAACAACCTCTTCCAGTTTGTCAGCGAAAGGCAGTTTGGAAATTCGGCCCTAGAGTCTAAGAGCTGGGGAGTTGGGAACGTGGAGATGCATGGGGCATCCTCGTTGACCTGACGGTCACGGGAAGGGATTCAGTTCACCAAAGGAGAAAGCAACATGTCAAGGGAGGTCAGGGGCACAGGCACCAGAGCCGACAGAGCAGTGGCCAGGCGCAGGACATGAGACAACCAGACAACTCAGAGTCATGGGAAGGGTTGTTTCACGAGGGAGGGCTCAACCGTCTCAAATGCTGCAGCGTTGAAGGCTGATAAACTGACACATGACCCCTGGGTTCAGTGACCGCCAGGTCATCAGTGACCTTGTGAGACAAGTTTCAGTCAAGTGGTTAGGATGGAAACCGGGGCTCTGGAGAGTAAGTGGGAGGGAGGGAGGCAGCACGGCGAATGGAGACTCGGTTTTTGGTAAATATGTCAAGGAAATAAATGTACTGCCTCAAGAAAGTGGCAAAGCCAGGAAGAAGTTTTTTGGACTAGAAGAGATTCAAGTAAGCCATGGGTAGAGGAGAGGTCTGCAGAGAAAGACAGTCTGAAGATTAAAGGGGGGAAGCTGGGACAGAATGACTGATGGGAGGGGACTAATTCAAGGGCACAGAGGGAGGAATATACAAAGAAGTATCATGGCAATTGAGGAGGGGGTGGTTAAAGCTCATATGGGATGGGATGGCCTCACTCTTTTAGTTAATAAAGTAAAAGGGAAAGTTGTCCACTGAGAGCAAAACACGGGACTTGCAGAAAGCAAAGAGGCTGGGTGGAGGCACTTTGGCAAACACGACAGGGAATTAGTTGGAGAGGAATAAAAAGAACTATAGCAAAGCCATGATAATTGAAACAGTGTCATACTGGCACACGAATAGACAATCAATGACAGAGAATACAGAGTCCATAAATAGATGCTAACACATATGGAACTTCAACGTGTTATAAAGACATCAAAGAGAACAAATGGGTTATCCAGTGAATGGTAATGGGACAATGGAGTAGCCATCTGGAAAAATTAAGATCGATCCCTACCTCAAATCTTACATCAAGATGAAGTCCCAGTAAATAAAAAAAAATTTTTTTTACGTTAAAACAAAAATATATGCATTTTGGACACCTGGTTGACTCAGTCCATGGAGCATGGAATTCTTGATCTGAGGATCGTGGGTTCCATCCCCATGCTGGGCATAGAGACTACTTAAAAAAATTATATATATGTACAAATATACATACACACATATAAACTTTCAATGTGGTAGAAAAAAATCATAACAAAAAAAGATAATAAACTGGGAAAAATATCTGCAACTCTCATCAAAGGGCTAATTTCTCTAAAACATTTCCTATAAATAAGTAAGAGGCCAGCAACCTGCAACCTCACAGATAAATGGGTCTGGGATATGAAACATGTATACAGAAAAGGTACCCATTTTTTTTTAAAGATTTTATTTATTTATTTGATAGAGAGAGATCACAAGTAGGCAGAGAGGCAGGCAGAGAGAGAGGAGGAAGCAGACTTCCCGCTGAGCAGAGAGCCCGATGCGGGGCTCGATCCCAGGACCCTGAGATCATGACCCGAGCCGAAGGAAGAGGCTTTAATCCACTGAGCCACCCAGGCGCCCCAGAAAAGGTACCCATTTGAAAAGCTGCTGAGCATCACTCATAAAAAAAAAAGAAATACACAATACTCAAATACACTTTTTACGATCAGATTAAAGCAAATGCTAATACGTTGCTAAATCCGTGGGGAAACATAATCTCACACAGAGATTATGGAGAGGTAAGCTGGCATGACCTCTGAAGAGGGTAACTTGCCTACATTTATCTAAATTACAGGTGCACATTCCCTATGACCCAGAAATGCCACTTCCAGGTTTTATCCTACAGCTGTGTTTCCACTTCAGCAAAATAACAGAGAGTATAAGTACAAGGCTATCCAGTACAGTACTATTTGACTAGTAAGAGGCAGGGAACAAACAGAATGTCTATTAACAGGGGGCTTAGTAAATAAGTTAGGACATGGGGACAGGAATTGTCTGCAGCCACAAACAAGAATCATGATGTTTATGGACTAGAATGGAAGTATTTCCATATCTCCATCCATACATTGAAAAGGGAAGAGAGGAACTTGCAGAAGGAAGTGAAGGGCTACACCTCGTGCATAAAAGACAAACCAAAGTTTATGTCTGCAGGACAGGTAGGGGACATAAGGACTGGGAATGCTGGCTGCCTCTGGGTCACCGGAGGGAGAGAGGTTTTACACAGTACCTTTTGTGCCTTCTAAACTCTGAACTACAGGCATGTTATCTGTTCCGAAAAGAATTTAAATTGGAATAAAGAGGCCAAACCTACAAATCATACTGTGGAAGAGGAGAGGGAGACAGCTGGAGGTGCTTGGGCAAATACAGATGGAAAATTGTCTGAGGTACCCACTAAGATACCATAAACAGCATGTGTGATTTCCAAATTACTACAGTAGAACAGGAAAACTTAGAAGTCATGTAAAACTCTGGCTTTCTGACTGCGAAAGTCTCACAGATGGGACACCATGGAGACATAAAAACTAAATGCGACGTAGGGTGGATTGGATCCTGGAACAGAAAGAGGACCAGTGGTGGCAGAACCAGTAGGATTGAATAAAATCTGCTGAGTTTGCAGCACTGAAGCCATGTTCATCTCTTAGTTTGGGTAAGTGTCTGGCGTTTTTGTACGATGTTCACATTAGGGGAAGCTGGATGAAGGGCATATGGGAACTCTGGGTGATCTCGTGAGATTTCTGTAACTCTCCAGTTTTTTCAAAATAGAATTTTTTTTTTAAAGCTAAAAAAAAAAAAAAATCCGGGCTTTCTGGCTTCTCTTGAAAATTGGGCAGACCGGGCCACTGGGTGCCAGCATGGCGCCGTCACCACCCTGGGAGCTGAGCAGTGGACAGTGGACAGTGCTTGCCACTGACACCCACGGTTCCGGCTACTTCCTGCGGTCGCTCCCTAGGCTGCTTCGCTCATGCGCACTGCATGAGCTGTCCCCTCCTGCAGGAATCTGAGTCTGGTTAGCATAAATCAGCTCCTCAAGGGTCAATCACTGGTCATCAAACTAGATCCAGAGCATGGCGGTCCCTGCCATGTGGTTCTGATTACAAGGGGCAGCCTTCTCATTGTTTGCCCAACGCCCAATGCCCAATGCCCAACGTTGTTTCCCCCTTCTTCCTTACCGAGGCCCAATTTTTTGGATCAGGCACGTGCTTAGCCAAATGCTCCATTTCCCAAGCTCCCCTGCAGCTACTGTGTTCATGTGACACAATCCTGACCAATACGTAAACACAAGTCTACTGGGAGGGCCTTCTGAAAATAGGCTTTTCCCTGATCAAAAGAGACCAACGTTTACCTTCCCCCTTCCCGCCTGGGCTAGGAATACTGGGCCTGGAGCTGGAGCAGCAGACAGGTTACGAGGGTGGGGCGGGAGGTGAGAAGGGGTCCTGGGCCGCTGCTCCCCTAGCCCTGGAGCGCCGGTCTCCGAACTCCCTGCTGCAGGAGACAACGGAACACCCGTTTTACAAGGCCCTGTTTGCCAGACTTCAGCTGCAGGCACAGTCCTAACTGCAACAACGCGGTATCGGATGCTGAGCTAAAGGGGAGAACGGGCTTGTGGGAGGGGGTTGGCACCAACAGTGGGAAAAGGACCTTGGCCATGATCACCAAGAGCAGTGCACGGAGACGGTGGAATGTAGTAAACGCTCCACAAAAATCAGTTATTCTCTGAGTAACAAGGACCAGAGACACTGATTGGTCCTGCTCCACAGGACTGGAACGGGGGCAGCGCGCTGACAGAAGGCTGTGACTCCCACGAGCTCCAAGCACAGTGGTGGCGATGACCACAGGGTAAGTGGCGTGAGGCTGGGAACAGACTGTTTCTGGCTCTGCGAAGCTTGACTGTCAGTGGACCCTGGAAAATGCACACCAGACTGTGGTGATGAGAGCTGGAGAGGAAGGACATGAAGATTTGGGTTCCCCCTCAGCAGCGGGAAACAGAGGAGGGAAAACCACAACACGGCCTCGTTTAGATAACTTGACAAAACCTTTTCTCGCTCATTCCCTCACACCCTCTGAGTGACTCTGGGGAGATGGGACAGAGGTCACGGTCAGTCTTGAGTCCCGGAAGGAGGGGTGGGCGCTGACTGAGCGCCCACTACACGTCACGTCTGGTGCATGGAAAACCCGCAGCCGAGCCTTGTGAGCTCTCCTGGGGAGACGAGGGAAGTGACAAAAAGCTCAGGCCTGCGCAGCCTGACAGGGTGTCTCCCGCAGAACATGCCAAGGATAAAGCAGAAGCCCACGGGTTTCAGACACAACGGGGTCTGAGCCTGGCCAGGGCGCCGAGGAGCCGCGGGCAGTGGGCCACCGCACGCACCTCTGACATCCTGAGCCTCAGCTTCTGCTTCCGTCTACCACCTCACAGAAGGTTCTTTCACATGACCGGGGGAACTGTTAGCAGTTTCGGGGGGCTGCAAGTGGATGCCTCTTGAAACAGATGTGGTTCTGGGCTCTGGCTACAGTTCTGGATTTGGGGCCAGGGGCCCTGGATTACAGGCGGATGCTCCTCCCCTCACTAGAGCTGTCCCTTCTGGCTGTGACCAGCGGAAGGGGGAGGGGAGCAGCAGTCTGCTTGTTCTAAAACCCACGCACATCCCCTGGGCTGTTTCATATTTAGACGGAACCGCTGTGCTGCAGCCCATCCCCGCATTTTGCCAGAAGCTGTCCATTTTCACACAGCCCTGGCTGTTCCATTTACAGCTGAGGTCTGCCCATCTGCCCGCAGCCGAGGCCACCCCGCCGCCACCGCTGTTCTCAGCTTGCCTGGTCGGGAGCTACTCTGATCCCGGGGCCCTCT
This sequence comes from Potos flavus, assembly GCA_028534135.1. NCBI lineage: Eukaryota > Metazoa > Chordata > Mammalia > Carnivora > Procyonidae > Potos > Potos flavus. The sequence continues at coordinate 102,923,553 of CM052886.1, forward strand.
CCCGACCCCACTGGGCCCAGGCCCGCAGGCTGGCTATTTCCCAGGGGGCTGCCACCCCACTACCGCTATTCCTGCAGTGGGCCTTATTATTTCCCTTCCGTTCTGCAGCCCTGGCACTGGAAGTAGCACACCCAGGCACCAGGTCTAACTTCAGTGTGGCTGAGAAGCCCAGGGTTTTGCTACTGCGACCCCCCATCACTGGGCCAGAGCCAGAAACCCCCTGATTGTGTCCCAGCTTCACCCCACGTACGAGGTTGGTGGTGTCATCAGACAGGACAAGGGTCCTGAAGCCAGAATGAGGAGGTGCTGTTCTGCTGCCCTTGGACACAAAGTGGAGTCTCTAGTAGGAGAATTTCTTATAAAACAAATGTCCTTCCCCACCCCCCCCGCCCCCGATTCTGACACGCACACATGCGTGTTGTTTGTATACGGGCTCACACAAGCCAGTAGTGCAAGCAAACCCAGTGCTCTCATTCCAGTACCCACTTTTTTTTTTTTAAGATTATTTATTTGAGAGAGAGAGAGGGAGAGTGTGTGAACAGGGGGAGGGGTGGAGGAAGAGGGTGAGATTCTCAAGCAGACTCCACGCTGAGCATGGAGCCCGACGTGGGGCTTGATCCCATGGGTCTGAGATCGTGACCTGAGCCGAAACCGAGAGTTGGATGCCTAACTGACTGAGCCGCCCCTCCAACACCCACTCTCTTGCCCCAAGAAGAATGTCAGGCCTTCTGGGAGTGAAGGCAAGGAGAGGCGCACATTCCATCCACTTGCCATTGGGCAGGTCTAGTTCATGGGCAGAGGTAGTTAGGAGCTTAGCCCAAATGACCCACAGCTGTACAGAGGCCTGGTCTGCGGCCCAAGCAACAAAGCCGCCTGGGCCCCTAATCTATCCCCCAAGGTCTAGAGGTCCTCAGGAGGCGGAGCACCCCTGCCACCCACTGGCAGGCTGCCTGCTCCGACTGGGGTCAGGCAGGGTGCTGGAGCCCCACTCATCTCTCAGAGCTGTGGTGCAGCCTGACAGGCTTCTCCCTGCACCGGAGCCCGAGCTGGGTCACAGCTCTAAGCCTCCAGCTCACCACCTCCATCACAGCGGTACTGGCTTCCCTCCTCCCAGGGCTTACTATATCCCAGGCTCTGTGTGTCCGGGCATATAATCTTCCCAACAACACTAAGAGTCAGGTACTATTACTACGTCCATTTAACTGATGAGGAACTTGCACACAGAGAGGGAAAGTAACTGGCTCAAGATCACACAGTAATTGGAACAGCAGGACTGGAGTTCAGGCAGGTTGGTTGAGGTGTTAATCACTGCACTGTGGGCCTTGCCTGTGATGCTGGGTAACACTGGTATGTCCAGAAGATGGTATGTCCCTGCCCTGTTGGATCTAGAAGCTGCTCTTAGCCTGGGTCTGGAGCTATCGCTGTTGAATTCTTTGTCTAGCTGCCAAGCCCCAACTGTTTATCTGTCAAGAATACCCTGGGTCAAAGTCCTTCTGGATACTCCCTGCCAGAAAATGACTGCTGTGGGCTACAGACAGCCATAGGCTCTGGTACCTGGCTCCTTCTCCGGCCCTATCCCACCCACCCTGTGTGCCAGTACCACTCTCTGACCCTAGGGGCTCGTACTGGCCTCAGCCTGGAATGCTGCCCCCTCCGCTCCTCTCCTTCAGGAGTGGCTCTCCCGCACCTCCTCCCTGAGGAAGCGCTCGCTGACCGGCCTCATTCTGTTCCTTTCTAAGGCAAACCCGAGCCGGGCCCTCCAGAGCCGTGATCACTGCAGCAAACTGCAATGTCAGGCAGCTGGTCTGGCCTCACCGAGCTGTTACCAGTTTCCCAGACAATGCCCTCCACTTTGCTGAGGTAGGTCCCCAGCACCTGGCACAGGGCCTGGCATTTAGTGGGTGCTCAGCACATACTTGCTGGACGAATTCACAGACGTTAACCTTAGGCATAGTATTTTCAGTCTTATTTAGCATTGCCACAGTATCAGTTTTCGCGTATCACCGCCCCCTGAGTTGCAATACTCCATAGAAGTTAATTCCAGGCGCTTCTGTGTCAGGCCTGGATTCAGACCTTGGCTCTGCCCCACTCTCTCTGGGACTTGGGGAAGAGACTAACTCTTCAGAGCCCCTCGGCCCGACGTTTGGGATGTTACTCCCCAACCTGAACAGACGTCAAGAGGATTAAATAACCACATAGCCAGGGCTGAACAGTTACGGTTGCTGAGTATACGGTTAAATGTCCAACAAAAAGGGACGGCGGCTGCTGCCACGATCATCGTGGTTGGCTCATCCTAAGGGATTATAAGAAGCAAGTGACATTCCAGGTCTAGAAATGTGCTAGCCTATTGGAATTCCAGGGACCTAAACAGGCCCAGAATTTCCCAATCCCCTGCCTTACAATGAACTGTACAGAAGAGAACCAACAGGGAGCTCCCTACTCTGGGCGTGTGCTTCTCCTTCAGAGAGCTGGGCCCAAACCTTCCTCCACTTCTTGTGCTCCCCAGCCCCAATGCAGATGACCCAGTTGCTGCCCTTTTCCCCCTCACGCCACTGCAGGGGGATGAGGGTCAGCAGTCTCCCGGTCAAGGGCAGAGGTTGCCCCACTTCCCTGGTAAGTGCTTTCGGGATCAGCCATGAGAGAGGCCATGGGAGAACGGGCCTGGTTGACTCTGTCCCAAGCTTTCCAATCAATCATTAATCCGGGTACTGACCCAGTGCCCTGGATTTACAGGCCAGCAACTCCACAGGGCTCTTTGCTCCCCATTTGCCAATCCAGGTCACCCCACTCCTCTCAGGGCACAGGAGAGGCCCGTGTGGCCTTCTTGTTGGCAGGCCACCTGAAGCCAACCCCCCAGAAGTAGCGTGGGGGCTGGTTTTATTCAGAGAGATCTGGAACCAGAGAAAAGACAGGAGGAGGCCACCCTTGCCCCTCACATTATGTAATTTTTCCAGTAGGAGTCAGTCCCTAAGCCCTGCGGAGTGGAGCTAGCTAAGCTAAAATAAAAGGAAGAGCCGCCTCAGGGAGTTACTGAGAGTGTGGCAGGGAAGAGATGTGGGTGGGAAAAAGAAGGCTCTTCACCCGGGATCGGCGGGGCCTGAGTATGCTGGGGGACCCGGACCCCCGGCCATCACCTCTCCCGCTGTAAGGGTTAAGGCGCTGAGCACTGACCTGGCTGCCTTGGGCTGGAGCTACTGAAGACCGAGGAGATACCAAAAATCTCCAGTTTTGGGGCGCCTGGGTGGCTCGGTTGGTTAAGCATCTGCCTTCGGCTCAGGTCATGAACCTGGGGTCCTGGGATCAAGCCCCGTGTCGGGCTCCTTGCTCGGCAGGGAGTCTGCTTCTCTCTCTCCCTCCCCTCAATCATGCTCTCTCTCTCATTCATTCTCTCTCTCAAATAAAATCTTAAAAGAAAAAACTTCAGTTTTTACAGACAACAGAATCTTAGCGATGTCGAAACATGTACCTAAGGCAATAGAAACAAAACTGCAAAGACACGGCCCAAAGTGTGAATGGTACTTTTCTCTGAGGGGTCCAGCTAGGGGTAATTCTTATTTTCTTATATTTTTCTGTGTTCTCCAATTTCTTCACCATGAGCATAGATTACTTTAATGATGGGGGGGGGGGGACATTTAAAGAAGTGTGGTGAACCAAGAAAACTGAATCATGTGCTGAGATACTGAGGAGGTAAGAGAAAGCCCTGCCAGAAGAGACCCAGATCTCTCCTCCTGGAAGCCTGAGGGAGGAAGGAGGACCTATCGCTGCTCAGATAAGGCCCCTGAGGTAAGGGTGGTTGTGCCAGAAGGAAGGGGGCCACACCGGGGACCCTTCCAGAACACGTCTCATCTGAGCACGTCAGGTGCTACGGCTGCTGGTGGTGTCGGTGCCCCTCCGCTCTTCCAGGTCCTGCCAGCTGCTGCCAGCTGCTTTCATTCACTCATTCAACAAATATTTGTTGAGTACCTACTATCAGGTGCCGGGCTATGTGAGGCAAGTAACCAACACAAATATGTAACTAGGAACGACGACCAGCGCGCCGAAGGACGAAGGCCGAGCCCAGTGGGGTCACTCTCAGAGCGGGCTAGCCTAGTGTGGGTGGTCAGCAGAGATCTCTGACTGCAAGGCAGGCCTGTAGGGTCCTGGGGCCGCAGGGGAGAGAGATGTGATAAGGCCCCCACGGAGAGAGGAGGATGGCAGGGCCCCTCTGAGAGCACGGGAAGGCTGATCTAGCTGGGATTGGAGACCACCTGGGGCTTCAAAGGATGTGGGCGTTTATCCAAAGAGCAGCAGAGCGCCAAGGAGGGCCCTGAAGAGGATGGGCAGCAACCAAGCTGCATTTAAACACCAGCTTCTCTGGCTGCTGTGGAGGACGGGTTGGAGATGGGTTCAGCCGGGCTCCGAGAAGCTAGAGTTACAGCAAACCTAGCTGGGCCACTGACGGGAAGGAGAGGGCCACCTCCCAGACAGAGCGCTGGAAGGCTGGGCACCGGACGCAGCCGCCGATGCATCCCTGGGAGGACCCGCGCGACAGAGCGGAGCGGTGAGGCCCTTCCACAGAGCTTTGTGCCTCTCCAGCCGCCCCATCTGTGCCTGCTGAGTAAAACATCAGTGCAGGCTTAGATGACCTCCAAGGTCCCTTCCGGCTCCAACGTCCCTGGCTCCAGCCTCCTCACACTGTCCTGGTCTTACTGATTCCCAGCTGTGACACACACGCGGAGCTGCGGAGCACATGTGGCACTTGGCATGAGGCGGACGGCCACAAGCGGCCAGGTTCCGGGGCCTGACCACTCCATCCAAGCCCCCCCAGACTCCCGACACACAGCTCTCATGCCCAGCACAGCGAACTGTGGCCCAGCGGCCCCGCTCTGGGAGCTACGCGGTTCCAGGGCAGGGCCAAGAGGTCACTACACATACCCTTTTCTTTTTAAACAACAAAGACCAGGACACCAGCCAGCTCTTTAAAGTTCACAGAGCGCTTCGTGTACACAATCCCATTTAATCAGCCCAGTGGGAGGGCGGCAGACAGGACTAATGTGTGTTGAGCACTGGCATGGATTATTTCACTTTAACGCCGCGATGACCCCCCCAAGGGAAGCTCTAACTCCTGCCGGCCACGTGCACAGACTGGGTGAGGGAACAGAGGCTGGTGGTAAGGGGGGGGGGCGGGGGCCAGGTCCACTGAGAGGGAAGGGACCTCAGCCCAGCCCAGGAGAAATGGGACTCACAGTTGGAAGGGGGAGGCCGAAATGGGGGTCAGCAGGGCTGAGTGACTTCTGAACCTCTCCAAGCAGAGGGGAGACAGGAAAAGACCCTATAGCTAAGCCAACATTGGTCAGTCCTGTCCAGGAGAAACCGTGGAGCCCAAGTTCAAGCTTCATCTTTAACAGTCCTTTGACTTTGTAATTCCCCTCATAGGAAAATGCACTGGGCTGTTCAGTGCAGTGTTATTTATAATAATGAAATCATTTTTTTATAATGAGAAATATTTATAATGAAAAAGAACAGAAATGACTTGATGCCCAATAGAGGAATGGTTACATAAATTAGGCACCCCCCTGAAAAATGGAGTACTATCCAGCCATGAGACTCATACTTCCATACAATATTTAATAACTTTTTAAGTGAAAAACAGTAAAATACAGAACTACACAGCATGATTCCCCTAAAAACGACTAGAGAAAGAATGGAGGGAAGTGTCCTCGTATGTATAGGTGGTAGGTGATTTACTGTTTTTATGTGGCTGTACTTTTTGAACTTGATGTACCAAACATGTATTACCTTCACCTTACACTTAACCCATCACAGTATGTGGTACCATTGCTGGATCCTCCCTCCTTACACCTTTTCTTACTTGGCTCCCAGGCTTCCTGGTTGCTCCCATGCAATCTCTTTTGCTGGTCCCAGTCAACTCCCAGTCTGAAGGTCTCTTTCGTTTTCCAGCTACACTCGCTCCCTGCATGATCTGAAGCTGGCTCATAGCTTTCGATACCTTCAATAAATATGCTTATGACTCCCATATTTAGTTCTCTGGTTCCAGCTTCTCTGACATCTCCACATGGATGCCCAGTGGTGATCCGAACAGAGCCCTTGACCTTCCTACGAGGTCTTTTCCATCTCAGTAAAGGGCATCTCCAACCTTCTAGTTGGTGAGGCCAAAATGTTGGGAGTCAGCAAATCCTGTGGGCTCTGCCTTTAACAAATACCCAGAACCTAATTCTCACCGCCTCCACTGCTATGATCCCGGTCCAAGCCAACATCCTCTCTTGCCTGGATTATTCCAACAGCCTCCCAGCTGGCTTCTCTGCTTCGGGCTTCGCCCTCTACTCTCCACACAGCAGACTGATCCTTTTAAGTCCGATTCTGTCCTTCCTGTGACCAGATCCCTCCAGGAGCTTCCTGACCATCTCTACAGTGGCCTGCCAGGCCTTCCGGAACGGGCGCTCTGCCCTCCGGCTCCCTTCCTGGCATACTGCGCACGGGCCCGTGGCCTCCCTGCCCGTGGTCTTGAACACAGCAGGGATGTGCAGCACAGCTTGCTGCAGCGCCTCTGCGGCTGTTCCCTCCAGCTGAAATGTACTTCCTCAGGGCTTTGCTACCAGGTGACAGCCTGATGTCCAGCAACTGACCTGGGAGCCAGACTCAGGTGACTGAAAGCTCCTTACCCCTTTCCCAGTCTTCGGAATGCGGGTTCTGCTTGCCTCTCCCGCTCCCCAGAGGCTGTTCCAAGGTCACAGCCTTGAGATAGTGATGTGGTATGGAAAACACCTGCGTGATGTACATGACTGACTCTAGTTAAGGTCTCCTGGTAAGCTTTTAAGATTTGGTGGGTGGGGGTGGGGATCCACTTGTCTTGCTGCCACCCAAGATAAGCCTTGCATGTAAGCTCCCTTTCCTTATTCAAACTGTCCCGTGCTAACCTGCAGTGGCCTGCCTCTTTCTTCGGTCTATCTGCCCTCTGCTCGAAGTGACACCTGACCACTCAATTTAAAACCACGGCCCACCCTCAGGTACCTCCATTTCCCTCCCTGCTTCGATCTTCTCCATAGCTCTCACCACGATCTGGAATGGCGTGTCCGCGTGCATATATGTATATTTACATATATGTATTTTTAAAAAGTCATTTGTTTACTGATTGTCTTTCCCCAAAAGCATATAAATTCCACGAGGCAGAAATTTTCACCTGTTAGATTCACACTTCTCTTCAAGTCTTAGAGCCATGATTGGCAAATAGTAACTGCTCAATAAATATGTACTGAATGAATAACTTTTTAAAAGTGAATGAATAACTTTTTATAACTGAAAAAAAAAAAAAAAAAAAAAGATTTCCATTCACGGCCCGGCCTGAAACAGCCCCACAGAGATCTGTCCTCAGATTCAGTTTTCCAGGGGTATGTGAGCCTGCTCTCCAGACCCTTCCAGTCAAGAGAGGAGCTTATCAGGACCATAATAAATTGGCAGAAATGCAGTGGGAAGACAGGGAGTCCAGAATCAGCTGGCTGAGGGTACCTCATTGTGGTCTGGGCCCGCTCTTTTGCTAATCTGTCAGGTGACCTTGGGAGGAGGTGGCTCATTTTTCTTGGCTTAATTTTCCCTCTGGGGAGTGAGTGTTGGGGTTATCTATCTCCCACCTCCCCCTTTGATTCTAAAATCCTCTCGCTGAGCAGACCCCATGAGTAGTAGTCAGTGGGAAAAGATGCAGGTCACTCATAGGCTTCAGCTCCTCTCAGGGTAGCGGCGGGGAGGTGGTGACAAATTCTCCAGTGTCTACACTCCAGTCATGGAGGAAGGTAAGACTGTACTTATCACAACCTCAGGGAAAGCTGCACACAGACGGGGAAGGGGGTGAGGGAGAGTGGCTAAGTCTGGAGGAAGAGGAAACAGCTTTTGCTGGAGGCCTCAGGGAGGGTTCAAGGCTAAGGAGAGCTGGGTTGTCCAGAAATGATCTTAAGGGGCGCCCGGGTGGTTCAGCAGGTTAAAGCCTCTGCCTTTGGCTCAGGTCATGATCTCAGGGTCCTGGGATCGAGCCCCACATTGGGCTCTCTGCTCAGCAAGGAGCCTGCTTCCCCCTCTCTCTCTGCCTGCCTCTCTGCCTACTTGTGATCTCTCTCTCTCTGTATCAAATAAATCTTAAAAAAAAAAAAGATCTTAAAAGTAAAACATGCTCATCAGAGAAAACATTTCAGAATTCAGAGAAGAAAATAAAATCAAGGGGTGGGGAGACTGCTTTTTAACTACAGACTGAGGGGTAGGGTGTTCTAGGCTGGAAATGCAGGGTGTTAGGCCCAGGAGGGGGTGGGTGGAGGGAGACACAAGCAGACAGGGTGGCAGGGACCAGAGAAGGCTGGGGAAGGAGGTCATAGCCAAACCATAGCACAGAAACCCTTCTGCAGGTCTCACCTGGGGCCTACCCAACTTCTGCATTAATCGTACCGTACAAAGCGTTTCTATGTGCCAGGCATTACTGTAAGCTCCTTACATTAGTGACTCACTGGGGCTTCGCAAGTGGGAACTAGGAAGCAGGCACTATCATCATTCCCATTTACCGATGACAAGATGGGGCAGGGAAGGGTGAAGTAATTTCCACGCCCAACGGAGCCAGGATCAGGACGCAGAGCAGCGAGCCAGTCTGCCTTCAGGGTGGGAGCTCTCAGCCCCTCCACTGGACCGCTTCTTGTCCCCACTCCTGAGTCCCTCTGAGGCTAAAAAGGCTCCTATATCCCGGCGAGGGGACCCATTCTCCAACGAACCTCCACTCCTGGTCCGGTCCTTCCCAGTCTCTGGTCACCAAGTCCCGACCTGCACCTCTTCCCCTCAAGCCATCCTGTCCAGGTGAGACCTCTCAGTTACCGCAGCAATTGTCACTGGACCCGTTCCCGACCCTCCTCCTCCTTCGTTTATCATGCCCTCCTACTGTGTGGCTCCTAAAACCCCCAATGGTCAAGATGAAGCTAGAGCGTTGGGAGTGGTAATACTTTAAACCTATCTTTTCTCCTAAGTCAGTAAGGGGCCAAAGCGTCATGAGATGCTTTCTTCTAGGTGCTGTTCATTAACCTCTGGATAAGGTAGTTGGGCAAATGACAGCGACTGTCCCGGTCCCGCTGAAATCCAGATCCCCCCAGCATGACTCTTCTCTGTCTGGAGGTGAGAAGAGAGTGGAGCGGATCCGGGGGCGGGGAGGCGGGTAGAGTGTTAATGCTGGCCTATATGACAAGTGTACTCCCAGCTCAGTCTTTAACATGCTGTGTACCTCTGGGTGACCTTCTAACCTCTCTGTGCCTCAGTTTTCCCATTTGTGAGATGGGATTAGTATCCACACGTCATCGCTAACGGAAGAAGCAAGGCTCGGGTGAGATATTCAATGTGAAAAACATTTGTATTACACAATTTATACACCAAAATATCAGCGGTGGTGATCTCTTAGGGGTAATATTTGTTTCTTCTCTTATTGTTTATGTGATTTTTTCTAAATTTTCCATAACGAACACATGCTGTTCAGTAAGCAAAAAGAAAAAAAAGTTTTAAAAGCATGATACAAACATGAGACATTGTTATTTTAGAGAAGCGAGATGAAGCAGAACAAGCCGAAGAAGTCAATCTCATGACATAACATTCTAGCACATTCCTGCCATGGAACTCTCTGCAGACCGCCCCCCCACCCCGCCCGGGGCAGCAGACGGCACACACGTGGGGCCACAGCAGGATGGCCCTGGCACGCCGCTGGGAGGGGACGGCAAGGGGTCCCGTCGCACGTCTGCCGCACACCCATTTCGTTTAAGACAATGATACAGAGCCGACACAACGTTTGCCCAGTAACCCAACAACTGCAAAGGGAAAACAGTCCGGAATGGGAGGGAGGGAGGAGGAGTGGAATGGTGGGGAGAGTAATAGTTTTTACAAGTATGTAGTTGTAATTGTTTTTAAAAACAGGTATCGATGTCTTTTGCAAGGGAGCTGAGAAGAGCCAGGAGTCTCCTTCAAAAAGTTCTTGTTTTCTCCCTAACGAAAGCTCTGGATCTCACTTGAGTGAAACCAGCTTGGGAACTAAGGGTGAATATGGACACTGGAGGCAAAATATGGACACCAGGTAAGGCAAAGCTTACCTGGTGTTGGATCTCAAAAGACATTTTCAGAACTTGCTTTCTGTTCTCCCTGTCCTTTTCCTTCTTTTTAAGATTTATTATTTATTTGAAAGTGAGAGAGAAAGAAAGAGAGCGAGCGAGCGAGAGAGAGAGAGAAGGGGCAGAGGAAGAGAATCCCAAGTAGACTTCCACCCCCTAAGCACGAAGCCCGACACAGGGCTCAATCGCACGACCCAGAGATCAAGACCTGAGCCGAAACCAAGAGTCGACGCCGAACAGACTGAGCCATCCAGGCGCCGTCCCCCCACCCCCGGCGCTTCCCTTGTCAAGGGCACCCCTATGCAGTTGCTCTCTAAGGGCTTAGTTAACAAATATTTGAAAAGCATGAAGTCCCCCAAAGAGGAAAGGGACAACCAGAGGTGAAGGAATGAAAGCACAAATCAAACAGGAGTCTTCAAATCTCAGGAACACCAGTACATACTTTTTCAACATCGAAGCCCCTTGGAGAGTCAGAAAACTGGCCCACACCCTCACCTCCCAATTTGCGTATCATTTTGACAGCAGCTTCTGGATTTTACGCCTGCACGACAGACAGCCGTCAGAGCTCTCAGCGGGAAAGCTGGTCAAAAATCTGCCGTCTCACTTCTCAGGACTCAGAGCGGGGACGAGGGATGTGCAGGACAAGATGGGGAAATACCAGGCATGGAGCGACTTAAGGATGATACCTGGGGAATTCATCCAGAGTGGAGGGCCACACATGTCGGGTCATGTCAGGCTCCCAGTGTGGATTTCTGCCCTATCTGGCAGGAGGAAGAAGGGGCTCCCTTGAAAAGAATCAAGTAAAGTCCTGCCGCTGTTCCCGGAGAGTTACCGCCAGTGATGATGGGGAACCCTGTCTATAAACACCGCTGTTCCTCTGGGGTTCTCTCCAGGGGGACCCTCTGTCTCTGCCGGCCTGGCTGCCAGAGCCCTGGGGGGGGGGGTGTCTCTCCAGGACGCAGGGCCCAGGGAGGCCATCAACCGGGATAGAAGAACTCCTCAGAATTCCCCTCTGGGCCCCCAAGGCACAGCTTGCTCCTGGTCAGGCCACCGTGGCCCTGCCCTGGATCTGGCCCCTTCCCGGGAGGCCTGGCGATGAACGACTCAGGGAGAAGCAGCAGGAACTCAGGAAGGCGGACTCTCCTGGACTCTCAGCTCCACAGCAGCAGGACAGCAGGGTCCTGACACACCAAATCCCGACTGAGCCAGAGCCACTGTTTTCCTCACAACGACTGCTCCCTGGAAGGGCCTGGGGAACAGACATTACTCACCAAGTGCTCGGGCGCTACTGGCTTTGGAGAGAGCGGCTAACGGGGGAGAGGGCGGGTGGTGGGCTGGTGGGCCGGCAGCGCGGCCCTGGAGCACTCCAGAGTCACTGCCGCAGCTGTCCTTTCTGCTTGCCTCCTCGAGAACCTCCACCCAACTCCTAGGGCGTCCAGAGCACGCAGGCAGTGTCTCCCCACCCACAGTGACCTGCTTGGCAAGGTTCTGCACACCTTTCCCCAGTTAATACTTCCTGTCTCCCTCCCTACCCCCAGGAACCCAGGCAGGCTGAGGGAGTACCCCCTCCCTCCATCGCGACTGCACTTGGAATTCACGGCCAGGCTGGGGATCCTGGGCACGGACCCTAACGTAAGCCAAGGCTGGGTACGTGAAACCTGCACTTCCCTGTCTGGGGAGGCGGGGCCTGGAATGGGGCCAGTACCTTACCTTTGTAACATCCACACAAAAGCATTTATTCCAAAGGCGGCTGGCGAGAGTCCGAGAGCCCGCCTACCAGCTCGCCTGACGTGCCTGCACCTTCCTACAGCACAGCCCGCCACGTGCTGGAGAGGTGGCTCGCTCTTCCCTTGCACCTCAGATCCTGCAAGGGCTGGTGCGCTGCTGCGTGCCGAGCAGCAGTACCGAGCGCCTGGTGCCACCGGAAGAATGATGGGGCGCCTCTGAGGTGGCAGACTGACATCAAGGACAAGGGCAGGGCTCTGGCCTCCAAAAGAACAGCTTGGGAAGCCTAGCCCCGCCACTCACTCGCTGAGTGGCCTTGGGCAAATTGCTTCACCTCTCTGAGTAGCTCTTTCCTTTTACGTACAACTACTCAGCCCAGAGAGATGATGTAACTTGCCTACGGTTTTGGGGGAGAGATGGCTGTAGAGCTTGGTCCCCCCGCCCCCGCCCCGCTTGGTGTCCTGGCTTCTAGGGCCTTGTTGACAACACCAAGATGCTTCTCAGTAGCAGGTGGAATTGACAGAGAAACGCGTCGGTGAAAAGTAAGTTCCTTCCTAAGTGCCCTGCCTTACAACAAAAGCAGCCCTCCCAGACAGCAGTTTAACTAGGTGATTCAAGTTAGCATTACCTTTACTGGGGCCGACTGGGGCCATCACGCTGCCTGATGTGGAGCAACAGGAAGCACTCATTACCTATGTGGGTTCGCACCAAGAAACGATAACCGGAATCTCTTCGCAAGGAAATGACTGAACGAATATGGAATGTGGACAATTGATGATGCGGTGTCAAGCAAATGAACAGACTGTTGGCAACTGGTGAATCTTAAGGAAATAAGAGACATTCGCCGCACTCTTCTTTCAACTTGCCTGTAGCTTGGACCTTTTATTAAATCAAAAACAGAGAGGAAAAAGGCTGTTTTGCCTTCGGCTCACCCATGACTCTCAAGAGACTCAGTTGTATCGTGTTCCATTCTCTACCCAGTGTCTGGAGTATAAAAATTCAGGCTTCTCTGCTTGTCGTTCAAGGCTTGGCACAACAGAGATCTCACAGAGTTTTCTACGCTCATCTTCCACAAAACTCTCAAACCTGAACCACCTTCAACAGCCACAGCTATTTACCCACTGCTTCCAAACAGCCAGCCGTTAGCTGGAAACCCATTGATTGAGCCAACAATTTCCATGGAGTACCCTCTAAGGGTCATGCACCCACCTTGGGTAAAGGCACCACGCCAGGCCCCAGAGCCGTTATAATGGACCAGACTCAGTGTCTGCCCCGTGGAGCTTACCTGATAGGGAACCATACAATAGTTGGCACAAGAGTTGGCTTTTGTCAAGTCCTGCCTTGTGATCTCTCTCTCTCTCTCTTTTTTTAAGTAGGCTCTACACCCAGCATGGAGCCCATTGTGGGGCTTAAACTCATGACCCTGAGATCAAGACCTGAGCCAAGATCAAGTCAGATGCTTAACCAACTGAGCCACCCAGGCGCCCCTGACTTGTGATACCTCTTGACTATACTTCCGTACAAGACTTCCTTCTCAACATTTCTTGGGAAATTTATCTGTTTTATTTAATCCCCAAACTTGAGGAACATCAACTGAAAAGTTGGGAAAATAGGAAAAAGTACGAAAATCCTCTGGTGAGAATTAAAGCTTAAAAATCAATCTAGAGATGTTACTGGTTTGAAGGACTCCACTGACTTCAAGTCAAAGCAGGAGCAAGAAGTTAACATGCAGAGGTGAAGGTTAAGGCTGGCATCTCGGAACCAGGACAGGACTGTGAAGGAGAGAAGTAGTCACAATCTAATCCAGTCTTGCTTGTAGCCACCGCCATGCTGTATATGTAAGTTTATGGTCCTGTTTGCCATTAACGGTGAGTCATTCTTGCAAATACGTATTAACATATTTATATACATAGTATGTACAAATCCTACTAGCACTATTCCAAGAAATAAGTTTGGAAGCAAAGTAAGCCCCTAAATTGGCAATTTTGACTCATGATTTTGTGTAGTGCTCTTAATTTTATTAGGAGATCCGCCAGTTAGATTATTCAAATACTACTCAGTAATGTTCACTGGAATTTTCCAGCATCTATTTGATATGGGAGAGATAGAGACAAAAGATGTGAATACTGTGGAATTCTAGGACACAAAATCAGAAATGGATCTAAAAGCTGAATAAAGCATCACTGATTAGTAAAAGCAATAACTAAATCAAAACTGGGACAAGCAAAGTATTTTCATCACTAAAAAAGGAAATGAGCCTATATGAAGTAACGTGTGCCTTGATGTCCAACTTGTAGATGCTTTTGGAAACATGCTTAACAAACAAACAAACAAAAAACAATCTGATTTGGGGCGCCTGGGTGGCTCAGTCGGGGAAGCATCTGTCTTTGGCTCTGGTCATAATCCCAGGGTCCTGGGATCGAATCCCGCATTAGGCTCCCTGCTCGGCGGGGAGTCTGCTTCTCCCTCTCCCTCTGCCTGCTGCTCCCCCTGCTTGTGCTCTCTCTGTCAAATAAATAAAATCTAAACAACAACAACAACAACAAAAGAAATGGGCAGAAGATTGAACAGATATTTCACTAAAGAAGATAAATAGATGACAAATAAGCACACAAAAAGATGCTCAACATCCTTAATCATTAGGGAAAAGCAAATTAAAACCAGTGACAGACCACTACATACCTATTAGAATGGCCAAAATGAAACAAAAAGTGACAATACCAAGTTCTGATAGGGTTACAGAGAAACTGGAACTCTCATACACTGCTGGCAAGGATTCGAAATGGCATAGACACTGTGGGAAAGAGACTGGCAGTTAAACGTATTCTTACATAGATCTAGCAATCCACTCCAAGGTATTTACCTAAGTGAAATGAAAATCTTTGTTCAAACCAGCATATGAATGCTTTTTCGAAATTGTCAGGAACTGAAAACAACTTAAAGGTCCCTCAAGTGAAGAATGGATAAACAAACTGTGGTCCATCCTTACCAGGGACTACTATTCAACAATAAAAAGGAACAAATGCATGCAGTAACAACCGACAAATTTCAATACATTATGCTAAGTGAGAGATAAAAAAATGCTATGTACTTTATGACTCCATTCATATGACATTCTGCAAAAGGCAGAACTACAGGAACAGACAATGGAGTAGGAGTAAATGATATGGGGAGGTTTGACTATGAAGGAGTGGGCCAAGGGAATGTCATTGTTTTGAGGGGGTGATGGCACAGTTCTTTACCTGGATCATGGTGGTGGTTTATGACTATAAATTTGCCAAAACTCACAGAACTGCACACCAAAATGGGTGAATTTTAGTGTCTGGAAATTTAGAAATAAAAATTTATAATTATTTAAGAATGACTTTTATTTTTTATTATTTATTTATTTAAGATTTTATTTATTTATTTGACAGAGAGAGAGATCACAAGTAGACAGATGGCCAGGCAGAGAGAACAGGGAAGCGGGCTCTTGTGGGCCTCGATCCCAGGACCCTGAGATCATGACCTGAGCCGAAGGCAGAGGCTTTAACCCACTGAGCCACCCAGGCGCCCCTAAGAATGACTTTTAAATACTAAATGTTTGTAGTATTAGCCTTAAATCATTCAGTTATTTCTATTTGGCATTCATTCTGCGTTAATGTTCTCATCCCTTAACATTTTCTATTATCAAATACCTAGACTGGGTAGAGATAATTTTTACATGTTAATAATATATATAGTCTTGTCACAATATAGTGTTCTTCATAATAATAAGCCACGCATTTAATATTCTTTTTTTTTCATTTTTTTACAGAAAACCTCTGAAACTTTTACCACAGAAAAATAATTCAGCTTATTATGGCCTCTCATTCTTATTTAAAAACTCATACATGCGAAAAACAACAAGTGTTTCTACCCTACAATCTAGTAATCATACTACTGGGTATTTACCCAAAGAATACAAAAACAGTAATTCAAAAGGATACATGCACTGATGTATGTTTATAGCAGCATTATTTATAACAGCCAAATCATGGAAGTAGCCCAAGTGACCATCGAGTGATGAATGGATAAAGATGATGTGGTGTGTATACATATAATGGAATATTACTCAGCCATAAAAAAGAATGAAATCTTGCCATTTGCAACAACATGGGTGGAGCTAGAGAGTATGATGCGAAGTGAAATGTCAGTGAGAGAAAGACAAATACCACATGATCTCACTCACTGTGTGGAATTTAAGAAACAAAAAAACCAAACAAGTGAAAAAAAGAGTGGAAGAGAGAAACAAACCATGAAATAGACTCTTAACTACAGAGAACAAGCTGGTGGTGACCAGAGGGAAGGTGGGTGGGGGGTATGGTGAAACAGATGAAGGGGATTAAAGAGCACACTTGTCATGATGAGCACTGAGTAATGTACAGAATTACTGAAGCACTATATATTGTACACCTGAAACTAATATAACAGTGTATGCTAACTATGCTGGAATTAAAATCAAAAACGTAATAAAAATTTTAAAATAATACGAATTAAAACTCATAAATGAAGTGTTATGAAAGATATAGAATAACTTATGATTCGGGGAATTTCTGGGAAACTCAATTCCTGGCTCCCAAGTCCTGAAAACTTTGGAGCTATCGGGAATTTGGAAGCACCAGAGAGCCTCGACACTTCCCCAGGCAGCCTTTGCTAGAACCCCTGGCAACCTTCCACCCACCTCTAGCCAGAGCCCTTCTATTAAAAAATTGTTTACGGGACTGATCTGGGAACTCTGTGCACACTAGCACTGACCTAGACTCACTTCTACAGGGGAATGCCAAAAGGAGTAAGTCAGAGACTGCCCCTGAAGACAGCGAGCACACACAGGCTGTGTGGTGGAGGCCGCAGGGGAGGTGGATGCTTCGGAGGAAGAAGTATTTCTAACTCGGGATGCGCAGGGATCGTTTTGGAGTAGTTGCTATGGCCCTTCTTCCAACCGGGCCGGAAAGCTGGGAAAGGCACTCCCAGGGAAGGCCAAGTGAGCCAGGCAAAGGAGCTGAAAACAGAGAGCAGGTCTGGGAATGGAGAGCTTCCCTGCTTTCACTGGGGAGTCCACCTTTCTGATGGACAGATAAGGGGCCCCAATATGGCCGGCCTTGACTTCCTACTTACTAAGTGGGACTTAATTCTGAGGCAAGTGGAAAGGCAGAATCAGAGGCCTAGAGACTCTCACTAGGGGCTTCCTGAAACAACACAGTGAGAGAGGGTGAGGGTCTGAAATCTCCTCTCTTATCCCTTCCAAATGCTACACTGTGTTCACCCAGAACTTTCCAGCACATCAGGCTCTCTGCCTCTGGGCCTCTGCACGGTTGTTCCTTCCATCTGGGACACTTTACCCCTTTCTTAACCTGACTTACACCTCCTCATCCTTCAAATCTCAGCAGATAGAACATTTCCTCATATAAGCCTCCTACAATGCGCTCCTGAAGTCCCTGTATTTCCGCAAGCACAGCCCTTCCCACACTTTCTGGCTACTGTATTTTACTCAACTGATTTATTCTGGGGATGTGCTATTTATTTATTTGCTTCTTTCCTTGCTTTGTAACAGGAATATAACATACCGATGGTTACAGAGTGTGGTCTGCATTAATGTTCCGCGTGTAGCTCCGCGAAGTCTTACATTTATATATTCTACCACAAGATCGTCACCCAGCTCAAGATCCCAAACGTTTCCAGCACCCCAGAAGGTTCTTCAGGCCCCTTCCCAGTCAGGAACCCTTAGTCTGACCCCTACCAACATCCACTAGTTTTGCCTGTCATGCACGCAGCGTCTCCTGGCTGGAGTCTGAGCGCCCACGGACTTGTTCTGCTGCTCTCTGGAACCCAAAAGGGCCGAGCACAGAGCAGGCCTGTGAACATGTGCCGACTGAATGCCGAGACCAGGCTAGACGGGGAAGCAACAGTGCCCGGGGCCCCGAACCCCGGCCATGTTTGCAACTCCATGCCTCTGCTCATGCGCTATCCTGCCTGACATGCCCTCCCCTTTTTATTGGTGTCATTCTTACCCCCATCTCTTGTAGAGATTTGGCTCAAGTTCCACCTCCTTTGGGGAAGCTAGCCTCATGGCATCCTCTGCCCAGCACATTCATTCCGCAGATGCTGCCTCCCAAGTCCTTTCCGGGCAGCTGTGTAGGAACCTCTCGATCCTGCTCCCTAAACAACTAGAGTCTCTCAGAGGAGAGACGCTATTTTACTCTTCATTAAACAAGAACCAACCTCTCTCACCTCCTCACTGCTCACAGAGTATCCTGAGCTGCAAAAAATTTCTTCTGGTCTCTCTTCCTCATAGGGCTAGGAGGATTACACCAGAAAACAGCTGTAAGAATGTTCTAGAAGCCACAGTTCACTTGACAAACCTAAGGCACTGCTGGAAAATTATTAGCTAAACTCTATATGCATCACATGTACAACAAAAAAGATTTAAAAAAAAGATTAAAAAAAAAATCTGTACCTGCTGATGGGGAAAGAGGTCAAAGATATACTTAAGCGAAGAGCCAGGTGTCCAAACAATTTAGTGTGCTCCCCACTGCCACAGGGGATAGGAGGAAGAGGAGAGATACACATACTCTTGAGTCTGTGCATGGAAAATTTCGGAAGAATACACAGGAAACTGATCACCCTCACTTGTACCCCCAGGGAGTGGGGCTGCGGTCCCACAGCCAGCCAGTCACTTTTGGTACTATAACTGTCTCACCTGTCCGCGGGGTATTTTTATATAAACAGACAGTTTAACATAAAAACAAGGTAACATGACTGAAGTTCATCCTGAGGGTAAACTGAAGACAGCCCGCTGACACCTGGACTCTGGGCCCCAGAAGCCAGGCATGCAAGGCAACAGGACTGGCGGCAGAATTTCAGCACAAGTTGGAGAGATGACAACAGCCTGTGAGCTCACCCAGGGCAACCCCTGGGGCCTCGTGAGAAGCAGCATCTGATGCAATGCTACCTTTTTTTTTTTTTTTTTTTTGCAATGCTACCTTTTGCTTAGTAGCCCAAAGCTGAGAGCTCAGAGCCTAGGGCCACAGGGAGCAAAGCACCGCCCACACTGCCCTGCAGCTCAAACTGATCTGGGCCTGGGAGGGGCCTGGCTTCCCCACCTCCCAAGGAACATGGACACGCAAGGTTGGGAGACGCCACCTAAGGGAGAGGGGCAGAAGGACCAGGGCCCCCAGGGGGCTGCTGGACTTCTCGGCTCTCCCAGAGGTGGGAGAGAAAGACTGCAGCAACCTTTCTGCAAGGGCCTGTCTGTCTGTCTGTCTGTCTCATCCGCAGGGCCGCCCATTCTGAAGCCTTATCCTTGACCTTGAGGAATTACAGGACCTTCAAGGTCAACCAAGGAACTCCAGCTGCCAGGTGAGCAGTGAGGTGGATTCGGTTATCACCTTCCTGGTTTATGTTTGGGTGGGCTCTTGGCTGATGTCTCAACCTTGAAGTCAGACTCCTTGAGGCTATTCCCTCATCCCCTAAGGAGCCCCCAAGATCCAAACAGCCCAAGTACCCAATGAAACTAGTACTATTCATCCGAGTGCCAAATATCCCCCTGGTTCACCTCAACTGAATTACTACACCAGTCTTCTAAGAGCGTCCCCTGCCTCCATTCTTTGCCCCCTCCCCAGTCTGCAGCACGAATGACTTTTGAAATCAAAACTGAATCATATCTACTTCCGTGCTAGAACGCCTCAAAAACTTTCTGCTACCCTAAGAATGAACCCAGGCTCCCGGCTGGGCCGTACAAGGCCCTTCTCGATGCGGGCTCTGCCTCTCTCTCCAGCCTTCCTAGGGACTGCCCACTCTGCCGCTGGTTCTCCCTTCATCAGCCTTTAAAATGATGGCCCTCCCTCGCACACGCTCCTCCCTGGTTTTGTCCCTGGCTGGCCCCCCTGCTCACTGCACAAACCATCACTGTTGTCTTCATACACCGTGACCACATCCTTAGATCTCTGCCCAGGCTCCTCACCTGCTGACTGCCTCAACACCACACAGAGGCCTCGCAGGGCCCCGTCACGCCTCCCAAACCCCGCGATCCCTGGGTCAGGCCCCAGGCAGCCCTGCCCCTCGTGCCCAGCAGGCGGCAAGTGCTCATGTCCTCTCCTGCTACCACCCCCTGCAGCTCCTCCGATGCTCCCTGTCCCTGTCAGTGGGACACCATCCCTGTGTCACACAGGCTCAAACACGGGCACCGGGTCCTCCCTCACTACTGACTTTTCAGTCGTCCTTTGTCCCCTTTCCCTGACTTTGCCGCCTCGGGCCCTGGGCACCCCCACCTGGAACTGCTCCTAGGCACGCCCTTGCGGCAGTCCAGCCTCCGTCCTCCTGCCGGGGACATTTCTTAAGCCCGGACACGATCTGTCACAGCCCTGCTCACAAATCTGCAGCTCACTGTGCCGAAAAAAGAAAATCCAACTCCTTCCTGTGGCATCCAAGGCCTCCCACGCTCTGGCCCCAACCTATCGTTCCAAGCACCATGGGGAAGAGCAGTCACAAGAACTGACGCAGACGAAGTGCCTCCCACGTGCCTCTTAATCTCTGTAACAACCAGGATCACAATTTGGCAGATGAGGAAACCGAGGAGGGCCGAGTTAAGTCACTTGCTCAGGGTCACAGTCAAGCTCATAAGGAGTGTCCTGGGTCATAAATGACAACCTTTTAACCCATTAGCAATCCCTGAAAGATTACATCCTTAAAGGCCAGAATACATCTTTAAAAACAATCTTGGCAGCAAGCTTCCTGGGACCTGCCTGAATTCCCAAAGGGAACTGGGCGAGGGGCGGAGGAGGAGAGAGGGCAAGTGCTGTCCCTGAGATCAAAATCAAAGAGACCACAGGTCAAAGAGGCACCTGATTACCTGATGCGGATGAAATATTCATGCCTATTTTATGGGACCGGGAAAAGGATTTTAGTCCTCTCAAGGTTTCATTTTATGACAAGCTTCCAGGGACACAGCACAGCGTAGCCCATGCCAGGGGCCTGGTGAGGAACACCCGTCCCGATGCCGACCCGTTCCCGGAGCGAGGGCAGGATGTATGCCTGCTGCTGGCCTCTAACCGCCTGTGGGCCTGCGACCTGGATCTCCAGGCGGGTGGCCTCAGCCCAGAGCTTCCCGCTCAGCTGCCGACTGTTCCCACTTCCTCAGGTCCTAGGGGCTGTTGCTGGGGCCAGAATGAAGGGGCAAAAACAACGCCGGTGACGATGGTGACGGTGATACAAGCGAGAGCAAGCAGAGGAGAGGGCACAGAAGGCTGGTGTGACAAACTCAGGAGAACGCCTGGGTGACCCGGCGGGTGTGGGAGGCGTAGGAGGTGTGCTTGCTCGTGCCTTCCTCCACACCACCCCTCTTTTTCTACGACCCTCACTCTGGCTGTGCTTGTTTACATATCTGTGTCTCCCCTCTGGAATGGAACTTTCTGGCTGGTCCTAATAACTAGCAGACCATAGGTGCTAAATTCATGCCAAATGAATCGTGGCAGACTTTCTCCTTACAAGTTGTTAACCCAATATCCACTCTCTCCTCCCCCCTTAGTTATAGAATCTGGATTTTATTTCAGGTGGCAACATGTCCAGCTAAAAGACTTCTCAGCCTCCCCTGCAGCTATGGGACGCCAATGAGGGAAGTGGAAGCTACTGGGGGAAGGGGGGAATTCCAAGAAAGCTCCTGAAGAGGGAGAAAGAGAGCTTGGCATAGGTCTTTTCTGTCTCCCCTCACCACCCTCCTTCCTGGAAACCCGACTTGATGGCTGGAGCTCCGCAGCCATCTTAGACCATGATGCAGCCCTAGGCTTGGAAGCCACACACTAAGATGGCAGAACAGAGAGGCTGGCCCTAGACTGCCTTCCCCATATTTCTCTTAAAAACCTAACAGAGAATAAACTTCTACCGGTCTATGCCACTGTTCTTTCTGATCTTTGCTTACCAACTGCCAAATGCAATTTGCAATTGATTCATGAATAAGCCAATTAAACATGTTTTCTTAACTTACTCATCGCTGACCTGCAGTTCAAAGGCCAGTCACCACCTCTAACCTCTCTGGTCCTTGCAAAACAACAATGATTTGCCACTAATTCCGGACACCAGGAAGACAGAGGGATGGAAACAATACAAGAATGAAGTGGTACAAGGTGGTAGGGGATAAAGATGGCAGCACGAAGGGGAACAGGAAAATGAGGGGCAGAAAAGAGAGGGATGTGGGGGGAAGGCAGGGTAGGAATAGAGGGCAAAGTGTGTCAGAGAAAAGGAAAGGGGAAGACGAGAAGCAGGGCAGAGACCATGCAGGGAAGGGGAAGGGAATGGTGTCAAGATGTGCTGCGACAGCAGTCACCATTTAGAGAGCACGAGTCGTGGCCTGGGCATTATGCCAGACACTGGATGATCGTCTCTAATCCTCATCCCCCTGAGGTAAGTGCTATCATGCCCATTTTACAAATGAGGTAACTGTGGCTCTGAGACATTAAATAATTTCCCCTCAGTCACAGAAAGTGGTAGAGGCAGAAGACATTCCTGATGTAGCCTTAAAAGGGAGGGAGGGGAGACGTCACCCTTCCCTCTTTCTCTACCCTGATGCCTGGAATGCAGATGTGACAGCTAGATCCATGGTAGCCATGTTGGACAATGAGAACAACAGTCACACCCTGAGAATGACAGGGCAAGGAACTAGAAGGAGCTTGGGTCCTTTATTACGTAGTGGAGCTTCCACAACTACCTGAGACTACAGACTACCTAACCCACTTGGAGTCCCTACCCATAAACCCACCTGTAACAGCTTCAGACCTCAATTTGCTCAATTTTCCCCCAATCCTCAATAACAAATTCCAAGGCCCACTCCCGGAGATCCTGATTCAGCAATCACTTTGAGATATACTCTCCTAGAAAAATGGAGTCAGATTAGAAAAGGCAAAGAAACAATCTGAGAGTCCACGGGAAAATCCTTGATCCCTCAAAAGCAGCAATTGCTGGTTGGTGACCTGCCCCCAGGAGACCAGCAAGTGCCATTGTAAAACCAACCTGCCATTATGTAAAGAAGGAAGGACAAGTTCATAAAGACACATTTGGGGCCATTCCTCAGAAACCTAAAAGGTGGCCCTAGTCATCTCAGACCAGTCTGTAACAGTGCTAGCAAATCACCCAAGAAAAAATACACTGATGGTCCAAACCGCCCAAAGCAGGAAAACTAGGCTGTTGTGAGGGCCAGGTTTGCACAGAGCAGCACCACTCACAACTGGTCTCCCATGGTCGGCTGCAGCTTCCTGTGTGCTAGAAATTCTCTCCAACTCGTCTCCCAGGAGAGGGGCTGTGTTACTGTTTCGGTGTCTTCAGCGGGAGGGCCCAGCGCAGCAGTGAGCACACAGGTGCTTAATTCACGGCTACAGACTGAGAGTTGTCAGGAAGGAACTAAGAGAATTGGGGTGTTGGCCGAGCTGTCCACCGACCCCGAGCCCTCTGCTTCCCTGAGTTGAGGCTGGGTCCTGAAGCCCCAGCCAACGGGACTGCGAGTCAGTGCGGTCACTGCTCATCCTTCCCACCAGACTACTGTCTGCCAGACACCCTCCGGGGATCTTCGGAGATCAAGTTCCCCTTCTCTCCTGAAGCTATTCCTGTTTTGGAGTCCCAGGAGTCCAGAGGATTCAGGCAAAGCCAAAGAGGGCCGGCACAGGCCTGTTTAGCTCTGACCCAGGCCTGTCCAAGCCACCCTTTCTAAGGGGTAGAAACCTGAACTGGGCTCTAAGTCACGGGCATAGGTGACACGTAGCTCTGAACACCAGAGCTTTTACACCCTGGTCTCCTTGGAGGCCCCGGCACAGAACCATTCACTCCTAAAGCGACTGTCCTTTTCAGACTGCAGCCTTATTCTGAAGTTAAAGGTTCTTAGGGTCCACTAGGGATTATAATTAGTTTGTACTACTCTGCCTGGAGAAGCCAAGTTTGGGAATGGAATGTGAGCATGCATCCTTAAGGCCAGAAACCACTTTAATTTGCAGGATTCCGTGGCTTTTTCTGGCTGCCATCTTGCTTTAAGTCTCTGGCACCAGCAGCTAGATTGAGAACTGCTACCTTGTGTCCCTGCCACACTGCCATCAACTTGGCATAAAACTTGCCAAAAAGACAAACTTCTGCTCTCTCTCTCTCTGCCCTGGTGTCTCCTGCCACTCCCAGCTTGCTTCTGTTTGACCAGAGAAATTCAATGCAGTCCAACTCCACAGGCAATACTGAGCAGCCATGAAGTGATGGACAGAACAAACACCAAGAAAAAACAAGACCCTGTTCAAAAGGGACTCAGAGTCTGGTACGGAGACATATAAACAAGCAGCCACCCACAGAGTGATAATTACTATAGAAAGGGACCCCAAGCACAGACAGAGAAATGGCCACTCTGCCAAGGGCGATCAAGGAAGGAAGGAAGGAAGGAAGACAGGAGGAGACAAGCGCTTCTCAGGAGAAACAAGCACGTGCAAAGGTGCAGAGGTCTGAGAGCGTGGCCTACTGGAGAAAGCGTCCATGGAGGGACTTAACAGGGATTGGGTTACTATATGCCTCATGCTGCCATTTTACAGATGAGAACACTTGAGGCACAGAGATAGTAACTTGACCGAAATCACAAAAGGATGAAGACAGGTTCCAAAACTAATAGGTGGACTCTAAAACCTAAACTTTTTTCAAACATCATACTACATAGTGCGCAAAGAGTTCAATTGGCTGAAGCATAAAATTTAAGAGCTAAGTTAATGCAGGGGTGCCTGGGTGGCTCAGTCAGTTAAGCGTCCAATTCTTGATTTTGGCTCAGGCCATGACCTCAGGGCAGTGAGATCCAGCCCTGTGTCAGGCTCCGTGCTCAGCCTGCTTAAGATACCCTGCCTCTCCCTCTGCCCCTTCCTCTGTTGTCTCCCCCCGCTCTCTCAAAACAAAAACAAAAAACAAAATGCAAACTAAAAGCTAAGTTTATGCAGGACAGGGAGAGGCTGGATCATGAAGGGCTTCATACACTATGCTAAGAATGTGGGCTTGATCTTTCAGCAATACAGTAGTCTGAATTATTATGAAAGAGCTTCCCCTTCCCACTATAGTCGCACAGAAATACTAGAAATCAGATATCCTTAAACATACAGCCAAATTTGAAAGAAAGAGAAATACCCCATGTGCCAGAAATGACAGGAAAAATGGAAATATGAACAGTAAGTGGAACTGACACCATAATGACCCACGGACGTTTGAACCCACATCTGAAGTGGATTTAACAGCAGGCTGTGGCTGTGAGCCCCAAAACTACGATGAGAGCTTCAAAGGGCCGCCCAGTTTAGGAAAGCAACAAGAAGCTGGCAATTTCTCCAAGGCTCTACTGGAGGATAGGTCACCTGTAAGAACCTAAACTACTAAGCTAGCCCCGCCCATGGATATGAACCTGATTTGACACTCATAGAGTGGTGAAGAGGCGCCAAATGAGAAATGAATATCAAAACTGAGCCAGAGGGCACCTGGGTGGCTGTCAGTTAAGCATCTGCTTTCGGTTCAGGTCATGATCCCAGGGTCCTGGGATCGAGCCCCACATCAGGTGCTTTGCTCGGCTTCTCCCTCTGCCTGCTCCTCCTCCTGCTTGTGCTTGCTCTCTCTCTGTCAAATAAATAAAATCTTCAAAAGACAAACAAATAAACAAGCAAACAAAAAAACTGAGCCAGGACTACTGAAACAACAATGGCCCCACCAGAAGCAAACTGCTTTTAGGGACAGTTTCACAACCCAAGACACAACACTTACCCTTAAAGGAGAGTCCTTCCTGAAGATGAGCTCGCAATCCAAAGTTATAAACCATGCAAGGAAATAAACCACCAAGAGGAAGAGACCAAAAAAAGAGTAGTATCATGCCCAAAATCAGAAATAATAGAACAATCTGAGACTAAGAAATGAGAACATTTAAGATTATTAAAGAGTCGGGGCGCCTGGGTGGCTCAGTGGGTTAAAGCCTCTGCCTTTGGCTCAGGTCATGATCTCAGGGTCCTGGGATCGAGCCCCGCATCAGGCTCTCTGCTCAGCAGAGAGCCTGCTTCCCCCTCTCTCTCTGCCTGCCTCTCTGCCTACTTGTGATCTCTCTCCTCTCTGTCAAATAAATAAATACAATCTTAAAAAAATTTTTTTAAAAATTATTAAAGAGCTAAAGCAGCAAAAAAACAGATACAGGGACTTGGATGGTAGAACGGTCAACATATACCTAAGAGGAATTCCAGAAGGCCAGAGTAGAGAAAATGGGAGAGAACTGAAGAGATAAATGAGAATTTCCAGGATTTATTTTATTTTTATTTATTTTTTTAAATTTTAAGTAGGCTCCACACCCAATGTGGGGCTTGAATTCATGACCCTGAGATCAAGAGTCACATGCTCTACTGACTGAGCCAGCCAGGTGCTCCCGAGAATTTCCCAGAATTTAAAAAAGAATTAAATGTAAGATGTTATGGGGTGCCTGGGTGGCTCAGTCGGTTAAGTGTCTACCTTTGGCTCATGTCATAATCTCAGGGTCCTCGGATCAAGCCGCAAGTCAAGCTCCCTGTTCATTGGGTAGTCTACTTCTCCCTCTCCCTCTGCCCCTCCCCCTGCTCATTTTCTCTCTCTCAAATAAATAAATAAATAAATAGGTGAGAAAGAAAGAAAGATGTTAAGTATCCCAGACTTTAAGAGCTGCATGCTCTTCCAACCAGCCAGATGCCCCAAGATGTATAATTTTCAAACCAGTAAAGGGAATAAAGAAAACTCAAGCAATCTTTTTTTTTTTTTTGAAAACTCAAGCAATCTAACAGAAGGCAGGAGAGGAGAAAAATAGGCAAAAAAGGAAGGTATGTGGAAAGTATGCAAAAACATGATATATTTAAGTCAAATACCAAAAATGTAAATAATTATACTGACTTAAGACAGAGTTTCAGATTTGATTTGAAATTTTAAATGCAGCCACATTCTATTTATGAAAGAAAACTCCTGGAACATAAGGACACAGGAGGTTGAAAATCAATGCAAATAACAAGCCCCAAGCTGAAGAAGCGCTAATGTCATCCGACTTTAAGGCAAAAAGCAGAACAAATATTTAGAAGGAAAAATTAACAAGACTTGGTGACTGAATAAAAGAGGTCGTGGAGAGAGGGGAAAAAATGGAGGGCCGCTATCAGGTGACCGGGGGAGTGAGGACGCTCCCAATAACTCAGGGAACTTCGGAAGAGGAGGTCTGGCAAAAAATATAGGGGTCATTTTGGGGCATACTGAATTTCAGGAACTCTAGAGATCCCCAGGTGACAATGTCCCGTGAACAGTTACTGACAGTCCAAGTTCAGTGGGTTATTCTGCAGTTTTCTAGAGAAGATTCTTAACAGTCAGTATTAGGAATTTACATAATTCCTGGGGGCACCTGTATGGCTCAGTTGGTTAAACATCTGACTCTTGATTTTGGCTGAAGTCATGATCTCAGGGTTGTGAGACTGAGCCCGGCATTGGGCTCCACACTCGGCATAGAGTCTGCTTCTCTCCCTCTCCCTCTCTCAACAACAACAACAAAAGGAATGTACATAATTTTTGTTTCTTTCTTAAAAAAAAAAAAAAAAATTTGCAAAAAAACAACCACACCCTAAGTGCCGGTCCCAAGACTTACAACGACCTTGGCAGTAAACCTGTGTCTCCTTTTGATGCCTGGCCCATCCAAACAATGGCCCCGTTGGATGGTGAGAGAGGCAGTGACCGACTCCAAGAGTGGCAGCGCGCAGGGCTTCGGGAGCCACGTACAGAGTGGAAAGCTCTTTAGAAGAAGGAAACCTGCATCTCACAGCCACGGGAAAAAGACTCACTAGAAGTAGTGGTCAGGAGCCAGAGGGTCCCTCTGGTTTGCTAGCGGTGGGTTGACTACTCCCACTGCCGAATCCCCAGGTTCAACTCCAGTAATCAAATAGTTACCCAGAGCCCAATCCTGCTCTCGGGGGTGTGCGGTGGTATAAAGGGCAACCATAATACAAGAAAGACTAGAACAACCCCCATTAGAGAAATACCAAGAGCTCTGGGGTTTAAGAATGACAAGCTCCCCTGTGCAGTGCAGGGGAAGAATCATGAGTTCGCGGAAGAGGCAGCAATGGAAACATTCTTTCTCCGTGTCCCCTTGTTATGTAATTCCAGGGGCACCAGGATTCCTGCAATTGTGCCTCCCAGGGGCTCAGGGGCTCAAAGCACTTACTGCTCTCCATAGTGGAAGCTGGTCATTCCTAACAGTATTTATTAGTGCTTATAAAGAGCCAGGCACGTGCTAAATGTTTTATGAGCATGCTTTCATTTAATCCTTTCAATTACCTTCTAAGGTGTGTACCGCTGTTATTCTCAGTTCACAGGTGAGGAAACTGAGGCTTAGAAAGACAAAGAGAACTTTCCAAAGGTCACTGAGGTACGGTCACAGAGCCTGAATTTGAACCCATGTCAATCTCCAGAGCGCACGGTCTTTTTTTTTTTTTTTTAAGATTTTATTTATTGGGGCACCTGGGTAGCTCAGTTGGTTAAGCGTCCACCTTCAGCTCAAGTCATGATCCTAGGGTCCTTGGATAGAGTCCAGCATCAGACTTCCTGCTCAGGGGGGAGTCTGCTTCTCCTTCTCCCTCTGCTCCTCCCCACTGCTCATGCTCTCTCTTTCTCTCAAATAAAAAAAAAAAATCTTAAAAAAAAAAGATTTCACTTGTTTATTTTAGAGAGAGAGAGAGAGTGCGAGCAAGGAGGGGGCAGAGGGAAAGAGAGGGAGAGAGAATCTCGAGCAGACTCTGTGCGGAACGCAGAGCCCAACACGGGGCTCAATCCCACAGCCCTGAGATCGCGACCTAAGCCAAAACCAAAAGTCGGAAACTCATCCGACTGAGCCGCCCAGGCGCTTCTCCAGAGCCCACACTTTTAATTGCTTTGTCATACCACGTCACGTGTATACATGCTCTGCTTACGCTCCTAGACGATCACGTCATCACAGACCCTGGCACGGTTGGCACCAAGCACCGTGCACAGAAGAGAAAGCTGCAGCAGGACGATGGAGGGAGGGGCTGGATTTGAGTCAGAGCTCCTGGGCTTGCCCCAGCTTGAGTGCTCGCTGCAGAGGCTCAGTGAATCTCTCCGATTATAAAACAAACAGTGTCAAGCACAGTGCTAGACACTAGTACATAACCTAACCCGCACAACAATCCATCAGCCCCATTTTCCAGAAGAGGAAACTGAAGCTCAATGGGGTTCATAATCTGTCAAAGGCCCTCAGCTGATGGGTGAGAGAACCAGGATTCAAACCCAGACCTACTTCCAAGGACCGCACTTGTAGCTGCTGGACATACAACCTTGAACATCTTCTCCGGACCTAGGAGTGAGGGGGAAGAGGAAGGCCGAGAACCCTGCCTTTGGACTTGAGAAGATCGAACGAAATAAAGAACACGAGATCACTGTGAACTGGGAACGCTGTCCCTATTTCAGGCCGAGGGAAGGCCCAGAGAGGAGGGCAGCGAGCACAGGCTCGTACCTAGCCGCAGCGCAGGCAAGAATCCTGCAAAGAGCTTTTTTCCAAAGAAGGTCACATTCACAGGTTCTATGGATCAGGACGTGGACATGTCGCTTGGGCAGCCACCATCCAAACCACTAGAGGTGAAATCAGAAGAGGGGGATAAACGTGGAGAGAATGGGAGGGACGCCTGTGGATGGTAGAGGAGAGACGGGTTCAAGCCATCACATGGCTCCCGGGAACTGACAGAATGGTGTGTTATGAACAGAAACGGAGACGTGGGAAGGGCGGGGACAGAGGTAAGTTCTGCCTTGAAAACTGAGCACTCCAGTAGCCAGGGGGACATACAGGTCTGGCACTCAGCAGAAAAGGATTTGTGGGCAAGAAGTTCAGTATTTTTGGACACCTGGGTGGCTCAGTCAGTTAAGCGTCTGCCTTCAGCTCAGGTCAAGATCTCAGGGTCCTGGAATCGAGCCCCGCATCGGGCTCCCTGCTCAGCGGGGAGCCTGCTTCTCCCTCTCCCTCTGCCCCTCCTCGTGCACGTGTTCTTTCTTTCAAATGAATAAATAAATAAAATCTTAAAAAAAAAAAAAAAAAAGGAAGTTCAGTATTTTTCCCTATAAGGGAAGAAGGTCTTAGCCAGGAAGGGCCAAGAGGGTGAGAGGAGTGGAGAAAGGACAGAGCACGCAGCACACTCACGTGCAGGCAGCGGAAGGAGGAAGAGGAAGCAGGACAGCAAAGGCACAGAGCGGAAGCGGACGGGGGCCTAGGCAAGGAGCGAGACGGTTCGCCTGGGAGAGGGCAGGCTGATCTCTTTCTGCTGCATATTTCTATAGTCTAACACGGTAGTAGGCACAGAGCGAGCCGAAGTAAGAATCAAACAGTGAACAGCTGTGTGAGAGACCAAGCAGGAGAGATTTAGGAGACGCCAAAGAAAAGAAGTGATGTCATCTGTAGCGCTTGTGACGTCCGCGGTTCCAAGAGGCAGCATCCCAGGACAGAGATGCGGGTGAGTGGGCAAAGGCTTGGCGCGAACTCTACATGGAATATGGTCCGAAAGCCATGGGAGGTGAGTGAGAGGAGAAGCAGCCAGCCGTTGTGGGAGAAGGTGAATTGCCAGAGCTCCAACCGACCCCACAGAAGGACACATGCGCTCTCTGCTACACACAAGCACTACCCCGGCCATCGGCTCTTCCTTCGAATCCCGCGTGTGCTCCGCACGCTTCCCTAGAAGACGCGCAGATGCCACAGCTCATCTGCGGAGAAAAGGACTGTGGCCCGACCTGGGGAGACCTGCCCGCATCCCTGGCGGCTCTCGGGGCGGCTCCTCGGCATGGGCGGGTAGCGGGCTTTCCCAGACAGCAACTGTGCGGACAGGAGCATGGCCCGCGGCCTGCGGTGACTCAGGCAGTGTCCACCAGCCCTGTGGGTGCCCCCACCCTCAGAGGGGGCAGACTGGGCTGACTGCATCACACTTCCTGGAAGCCTTTCTTCAGTTCTATTTGTGAAGACACACGACTTCCAGAGTGACATCTCTCCTGATGACTTCAAATGCAGTTTCAATCAGCAGCCAGAACCAAAGTCCTATACACACTTGGCCAACCCGACTCTACTGGCTCCCCAGCACGTCCACACACCACAGGGCCCGCGGCCAGAAACCGCCTCTTGGCCTCTCTAAGGGCAACGGGGAACGGCGCAGTACCACGGGGCTGTGAGGGGGACCCAGGGGCCCAGAGCCACCATCTTATCCAACAGGCAGGACTTCTGGGGCCCACAGAAGGGGACACGTGAGCACACACTCCTAAACTAACTGGCTCACAGGTCAGAGAGTGCCGATTTACAAAACATCACGGGGCTTCCTCTATAAATTAACTTTATAAAGTCAAGCACTCTCGTAGACTGCAGAGAGAGGGGAAATTAGTATACCTCTCTGGAATTTCGCAGTTTGGTGAAGTTTATCGATGGCCTTAACATTTTGGTTCATTCAAAATTATACATAAACACACAGACACTCTTAAAACCGAATACCTACCAAGTAGCCAGGAACGAGGCCAGGGAGTGGGGAGACAATGCTAAGAAGACAAAGTGGCTGTCCCCAAAGGGCTTCTGTTCTAGTCAGGAATTCAGACAGATCAGCGATAAGGTTTTTTTTAAAGGTTTTATTTTTTTACTTGAGAGAGAGAGAGAACACTCACATGCGCGAGGGAGGGGAGGAGCAGAGTGGGGAGAAAGGAGGTAGAAAGAATTTTAAGGCTCCCCCGCAATGGGAGGCCTCAGTCCCATGACCCCAAGATCATGACCCAAGCAGAAACCAAGAGTCCCAACAACCAACCGAGCCACCCAGGCGCCCCAACACTTAAGCAATAAATTAACAAACAAGATGATTTCTGAGTACAGGAAGCATTAGATATAATAGCAGAAGATGATAAATAACTATCAGCGGAACTGATTAAATAAATAAGCTCGGATACACTCATAAGATGGAATACTGTTCTGCTTTGTTAAAAATGCATTCTTGGGGGCGCCTGGGTGGCTCAGTCAGTTAGCAGCTACCTTCGGCTCAGATCATGATCCCAGGGTCCTAGGATCAAGCCCCTCCACCCCCTTGGGCTCCCTGCTCAGCAGGAGTGTGCTTCTCCCTCTCCCTCTTCCCAGCATCACCGCCACCATGTACTTTCTCTCTCTCAAATAATAAAATCTTAAAATAAAATAAAATATAATAAAATAAAAATGCATTCTTGAACATTTTTTCAAATTGCTAGTAATATGTTTAAAGTATTACAATTATGTTCGGTGAGAAGACAATCACAAAAGACCACATATTGTATAAAGCCATTTCTATAAAATGTCCAGAGAAGGCAAATCTATGGAAACAACAAGTAGATGAATGGATGCCTTGGGCTGGGGGCAGGGGAGGAGACAATGGGGAGTGAATGCTAATGGATACAAGACTGCTTTCTGGGATGATGAAAAGGTTCTAAGATTAAGTTAGAGCAATGGTTACACAATTCTGCAATTACACTCAAAACCATCAAATTGTACCTTTTAACTGGTGAACTTTATGGTATCTGAATTATATCTCAGTAAAGCTGCTAAATAATAGTATCACAATATGACTTCGATGTGGTTTTCAAAAAGACGGTATAGGAAGGTGTGTGTGTGTGTATGTGTGTGAGAGAGAGAGAAAGAGAGAGAGAGAAGGCAGGAAAGAATGAATATTCATGAAAATATTAACCATGGTAATTCTCTGGTAGGAAGATTCTAAGGTAGGTCTTATTTTTTCTTTATATTTCTCTGTATTTTCCAAATATTCTAAAATGTAGACATTAGTTGTTTGACCAATCAGCTAGGGTTTTAAAAGCTACGAGAGGACCTTAAGTAGATCTAAGACACAGAACTAGAAAGGTCTGACTATTGTCTTAACTTGGATATATCTAGGGTTGTCACAGTCTTTGCACCAAAGATAACCAGAGAGCTAAACAACCAAATTTTGTATTCTAGATAAATCAGACCAAATAGGTCCCAGTTAAGAAGGGTCTGCCAACCGCTGGCAGAGCTTACTCCCCTCTGCAAATGCTTTAAAAGAAAACCAGTGGAGTGCCTGGGTGGCTCAGTTGGTTAAGCGTCTGACCCTGACTTGGGTTCAGATCATGATCTCAGGGTCAGGCTCCGTGCTGGACATGGAGTCTACTTCTCTCCCTTTCTCCCTCCCTCTGCCCCTCTCCACCCACCCCCACCCCCTGAAAAAAAAGAAAGAAAAAAGGAAAGAAAACCAGTTGTCACCGTAAAGTTCAGATACTATCAAAGAATGCAGAAGAATGTCAAAGATTTAAGTAAATGCGGTCAGAAATCTGCTGGACGTGTTCAGGAGTCATTTCTGGTTGTGAAGTGTGAGGCCCTCAGGACCGTCACTGTCAGGTCCCACTGACTCCTCTGATCAATGATCTCAGAGGCACCTTTCTGAGAAGTCAGTGGTTCCCCCAGTCAGGTTTGCTGCCTCAAGTCTATGGGGAGCTTTAAGATGCACATTTCTGGACATCATTCCTGGAAATCCTAATTCAAGAGGCCTGAAGCAAGGCCCAGGAATCTACATTTTTTTCCAAAATTCCCTGGTGGATCTGCTGGCTGAGCCGTGTCTGGGAATCATGGGACTAGATATCTGAGACTAGATGGGACTAGATATCATGGGACTAGATGTCTGAGACAACCAGCGACCAGGCCAGCCTGCACATCTGGCTGCAAAGCCACAAGGATCCCACAGGGCCAGCACTGGGGATCAAAAGGCTACTAAGTGCAGAAAGGGAAACTCCTTGGGGAAATTCCATGCATGTCTAGCAATGGGTGCTAGAGCCTGGGAAGGCAGCTAGCAAATCCCTATGAAAAAGCCTGTTTTAGATGGTTCTCTCAGGCCCAGTGATCCTGATGTTCACCTGGGGAAAAAGGGTAACCAGTGCCACTTCTACTCTGGGAGACTAAAAGAAGAATCATTGCCCTCTAACAACACAAACATGGGCCAGCAAGCTCTGCAGCCCCCACGGAATCAGAAGCAGAAAGGCACATGGTGTGGTGTGGGAAAAAGAGCTCTGGGTCACACAGATTGGGGTTCAAATCCCTGCTCTCCATTACCGGCTATCTGTGGATTAAAGATGGCTAACATCCCTTTGCTACTCCTGCCATCAAGATGCGGAGTCTAGTTCTTCTTGCATCTGGGCTGGCCAGTGACTGCTCTGACCAGCAGCCTTTGGCAGAGGCCCCACCACACAGTGTACAGGAACTATTTATGATTCCCCTGCAACTGGGAGGGACCCCGCCAACAAGTGCCCAATGTTCCAAGGATGACTCACCTCCCACCATACCAGTGTCCCCTCTGGCCTCTCTTCTTCCTGTTACAGTGTCTTCTTTGTCCTAGTCACCTAGGTTCAAAAAGTCAACCTCTTAGACTTCTCTGTCTCTCTTTAGCATCCAGGAACGGCCAAGACCTCACCTCTCCGGTCACCCCCACCTTTCCATCCCCATGGCCCCCAAAAGGCAGTCTTCGAGGCCAGGCAGGCCTGAGTGCCACTCTGCAACTTACTAGCTGCGGAACATACACAAGCTTCTCTCTCTTTGAGGCTTAGTCTCCTCAGCTACAAATTAAATTTGCAGTCCTTTCAAAGATAAGAAAACCTAGGGCCCAAGTACATAGTATAGAGAAAGTGCTCAATACGAAGCAATCGTTTTCACCTAAGTTAATACAGATCTCTCCTCATCTAATTCTCCTGCTGTGTATCTCTCTCCATTCTGACCCCTCTAGTATAATGCGAGCACATTAATTGTCCAAGATGATAGCTACCACATTATTCTCCTACTCAAGGGCCTTCGCTGGCTCCCACTGTTCTCACATCAATCTCAGCTTCTCAGCCAAGCGTATCGGATTATCTACAATAACGGCTGCACACCGTCATGTTGGCCTGCCCCAGCCAATCCCATCCTCCCTACGACTTGCTGCTGGCGGCAGTCTTCTAAAATGGCTCACAATAATACCTTCCTCCTGACCCACAAAAACTGCAAGATCACAAATGTCGTTTTAAGCCACTAAGTTTTGGGGTCATTTGTTAGGAGGCAATAGATAACTAATACTCTTGATTTTCCCGAACACATCTGAGCTGTTGCTCCTTTAGTCACACTTGCCCTTCCCAAATCTCACCTCTGCGATCCTTTCCAGCCCGCCAGGCCCACCTCCTATACCAGTGCTCAGCCTGAGGCTTTTCTTAAAGTGCAATCAACCAGCCTCATCCAGAAGCCTTTCCCCCTCCACCCCCGCCTTCCGGCACACATCTCCATCTCTGCATCTGTCACACTGTATCACTGTCAATCTGTTTATCTGTGTGCAAAATGACACATGGCAAGGTTATTCACTGCAGCCAAAGACTGGAAATCACCTGTACATCCATGAATAGAGAATGGCACACCCATACAACAAATGAGGGAGCAGGGAAAAAGAATGAGGAAGCGCCACAGTGTATTGGTATGCCAGGAGGGACAACATACAATATGTGAAGCAAGGGGCAGACCAGTGAACATGGCAGACGGCCGTCTGCCTGAAAGGTAGTAATGTAATAATAGAATAATATATAGTTACATGCTCATAAATGAAAGTGACTAAGAGGGTTGCCTCCATGAGGGGGGACTGAGCAGCTGAGAGACAGGGGAGGGAAAGAGGGAATACCTTCTGAATTTTGTAGCATGTTGATAATTACCTATTCAAAAATAAACAGCTGCAAAGACTGAGAGCTTCCCCTCTGAGATCGGGAATAAGACAGGGATGTCCACTCTCACCATGTCTGTTCAATACCGTACTGGAGATTCTAGCCGAGGTAATTAGGAAAGAGAAAATAACCAAAAGTTATCCGGATTGGAAAGGAAAAAGTAAAACTATATTAGCAGATGACATGATCTTACATGACATGATCTTAGAAAATCCTAAAAAATACACTAAAAAAACTATTAGAATAAATAAATTTAGCAATTTGAACGACAGAAGATTGATATATAAAATTAGTCATAAAATCCTCAACGAAATATTAGCAAACTGAATTCAACAATACATTAAAAAGATCAGATACCATGACCAAGTGGGATTTATGCCAGGGATGCAAGGATGGTTCATTATCCACAAATCAATCAACGTAATACACTACATTAACAAAATGAAGAGTAAAATCATATAATCATCTCAATAGATGCAGAAAAAGCATTTAACAAAATTTAACATCTGTTTATGATAAAAACTTGACAAAGTGGGTATAGAGGGAACATGTCTCAACATAATAAAGGCCATATATGACGAGCCCACAGCTAACATCATACTCAGTGATGAAAAGCTAAAAGCCTTTTCTCTAAGATCAGAAATAAGACAAGGATGCCCAATCTTGCCACTTTTATTCAACATAGTACTGGAAGTCCTAGACACAAGAATTAGGCAAGAAAAAGAAATAAAAGGCACCCAAATTGGAAAAGAACAAGTAAAACTGCCACTCTTTGTAGATGACACGATACTATCACAGAAAACCCTAAAGCCTACACCACGAAACTAATAAATGACTTCAATAAACTTGCTGAATACAAAATCAATATGCAGAAATTTGTTGCATTTCTATACACTAATAATGAACTATCAGAAAGAGAAATTAAGAAAATTTACAATTGCATCAAAAAGAATAAAATACCTAGGAATAAATTTAGCCAAGGAAGTGAAGCACCTATAGTGTAAAAACTGTAAGACACTCCTGAAAAAAACTGAAGACAACCCAAATAAATGGAAAAATATACCCTGCTCATGGATTGGAAGAATTACTATTGGTAAAATGTCCATACTACCCTGAACACTTTACAGAGTCAATGCAATCCCTATCAAAATACAGATGGCATTTTTTACAGAATTAAATAATCCTAGAATGTATATGGTATCACAAAAAACCCTAGGTAGCCAAAACAATCTTGAGAGAGAAGAACAAAGCTGGAGGTATCGTGCTCCCAGATTTCAAGCTACACTACAAAGCTACAGTAATCAAACCAGTATGGTACTGGCATAGAAACAGACACAGAGATCAATGGAACAGAACACAGAGCCCAGAAATAAACCTACACTTGTATGGCCAATTAATTTACAACAAAGAAATCAAGAATATATAATGGGCAAATCTCTTCGATAAGTGGTGATGGGAAAACTAGACAGCTACATGCAAAAGAATGAAACTGGATTACTTTCTTACACTATATACAAAAATAAAGTCAAAACAGATTAAAGACTCAAATGTACGATGTGAAACCATAAAACTCCCAGAAGAAAACATAGGCTATAAGCTCTATGGCATTGGTCTCAGTAATTTTGGGGGGGAGGGGATCTGTCTCCTCAGGCAAGGACAATAAAAGCAAAAATAAATAAATGGGACTACATCAAACTAAAAAGCTTTTGCACACCAATGGAAACAATAAAACAAAAGGCAACATACTGAATGGGGGAAGATATTTGAAAATGATACATCTGATAAGGGGTTAACATCCAAAGTTTGTATGAGTCTAAAGAACTCATACAACTCAACAGCAAAAATGAACAAAAAACAATCTGATTAAAAACTGAGCAGAGAGGGGCGCCTGGGTGGCTCAGTGGGTTAAGCCTCTGCCTTTGGCTCAAGTCATGATCTCAGGGTCTGGGATCAAGCCCGGCATCGGGCTCTCTGCTCAGCAGGGAGCCTGCTTCCCCCTCTCCCTCTGCCTGTCTCTCTGCCTACTTGTGATCTCTTTCTGTCAAATAAAAAAAAAAAAAAAAAAAAAACTGAGCAGAAGACCTGAATAGACATTTTTCCAAAGAAGATATACAAATAGCGAACAGGCACGTGAAAAGATACTCAACATCATTAACCATCAGGGAAATGCAAATCAAAACCACAATGAGATATTGCCTTACACTTAAAATAGTTAGGATGGCTATTATCAAAAAGACAAGAAATAAGTGTTGGTGAGACTATGGAAAAAAGGGAACTCTAGTACACTTGAGATGGAAATGTACATTGGTACAGTCACCATGAAAACCAGTATGGAGGTTCCTCAAGAAATTAAAACTAGAACTATTATGACCCAGCAATTCCACCTCTAGGTATTTATCTGAAGAAAATGAAAACACTGGGGCGCCTGGTAGTTCAGTCAGTTAAGCGTCCAACTCTTGATCTCAGCTAAGGTCTTGATCTCAGGGTCGTGAGTTCAAGCCCTGCATTGGGCTCCACACCCAGTGTAGAGATTACTTTAAAAAAAAGGGGAGGGGCACCTGGGTAGCTCAGTCAGTTAAGTGTCCGCCTTCAGCTCAGGTCATGACGTCAGGATCCTGGGATAGAGCCCCACATTGGGCTCCCTGCTCAGCAGGGAGTCTGCTTCTTCCTCTCCCTCTGCCTCCCCCACCGATGCTTGTGCTCTTGCTAGCTTGCTCTCTCAAATAAATAAATAAAATAAAATAAAAGCACTAACTTGAAAAGACATATGTACCCCTATGTTCATTGCAGCATTATTTACAATAGCCAAGATACAGAAACAACTTAAGTGTCCACTGATATTCCACACAATGGAATATCATTCAGCCATAAGAATGGAATCTTGCCATGTTTGATAACGTGAATGGACCTAGAGGGTATTGTGCTAAGTGAATGAAGTCAGACAGAGGAAGACAGACACCATACAATTTCACTTATATGTGGAATCTAAAAAGCAATCAATCAAACAAAACAGAAAGGGATTCATAAATACAGAGTGGTGATGGCTGCCAGAGGGGAGGGGGTGGGGGGGGTGGATGAAATAGGTGATGGAGATTAAGAGGTACAAACTTCCAATCATAAAATAAACAAGACACAAGGATATACTGTACGGCATAGGGAATACAGTCAATAATATTGTAACAATATTTGTTTGGTGACAGATAGTAACTAGACTTACTGTGGTGACTATTTTCTAATGTATATATTGAATCACTGTGTTGTACACCTGAAACTAATACAACATAGCATGTCAATAATCGTTTTTTTAAAAATCAATCCTATTTCTACACACTAGCAGTGAATCAAGTAGTCCAAAAGTCCACAGTCTATTCAGAGTTCTAGAAGTAGAGGATAGAGACATTGAAGGAAACAAATAGTAGAAAATTTCCCAAGGACTCACTCTTCAGCCATTAGGGCGCTGCAGGAATTAAGGAAAGAAGACAAATACCTGGCTATATCCTGGTGATATGCCTGAGCTCCGAGAATAAAGAAAATCCTGACATCTTTCAGAGAGGAAAAAACCAGATTACTTACTTACAAAGTACCCAAAATCCAATTAACTTCATTATTCATATTGAAACATGGAGCAAATTCTCTCAAAATTCTAAGGATTCTATACTCAAACTATCGATCAAGAGCGAGGGCATGGGAACTCTTGTACACTGCTGTTGGGAATGTCAAATAGCGGAGCCACTACGGCAAACAGTATAGTGATTCCTTAAACAATTAAAAATAAAATTAGCACATGATCCAGCAATTCTACTCCTGGGTATATATACCCCAAAACACTGAAAGCAGGGACCTGAACGGGTATTTTTACATCCATATTTATAGCAGCACATTCACAGAGCCAAAAGGTAAAAGCGACAGATGAACGGATCAGCGGCAGATGAATGGATAAACAAAATGTGCTCCAGGCATACTCACAGATACTTGCAGGTTCGGTTCCAGACCACTGCAATCAAGCACACATCACAATAAAGCCAGTCCAGTGTTTTTCGTTTCCCAGGGCAAATGAATTATGCTTACCCTATG
Organism: Potos flavus; assembly: GCA_028534135.1. Classification (NCBI taxonomy): domain Eukaryota; kingdom Metazoa; phylum Chordata; class Mammalia; order Carnivora; family Procyonidae; genus Potos; species Potos flavus. Next base: position 102,963,215 of record CM052886.1, read on the forward strand.
CCGTAGTCTAGCACATAGCTTAATTACAAAATACTCGATTGCTACAAAATGCTAACCATCATCTGAGCTTTCAGTGAGCCATAATTGCTGATCACAGATCACCACGACAAATTAAAAAAAAATGAAAAAGTTTAAAAAATTGCAATTATTACCAAAATGTGACACAAAGATGTGAAATGAGCAAATGCTGTTGGAAAAATGGGGCTGAGAGACTTGCTCTAGGCAGGGTTGCCACAAACCTTCACTTTGTAAAAATAAATAAATAAATAAATAATAAAAATTAAAAAAAAAAAAAAAAAAGGAATTTATGTCCAAAGCACAATAAAATGAAGTGCAATAAAATAAGGTATGCCTGTATACATATACGGTAGAGTTTATTCAGCCTTAAAAGATAAGGAAATTAAAATAACCAACATCATGGATGAACCCTGAAGCCATTATGTTGGGTGAGGTAAGCCAGTCACGAAAGCAAAACTACTGGATGATTCCACTCATGACCTCCTGAGCCTGGTCAAATGCCTAGAGGCAGCAAGTAGAACAGTGGTTGCCAAGGGCTGGGGGCAAGGGGTGGGGTGGGGCATTATCTACAAAGTTTCATTTTCGCAAGATGGAAAAAAGTTTTGGAGGTGATGGTTGTACAACAGTGTGAATATACTATATGCCACTGAAGTGTCCACTTAAAAAAGGGTTAAAATAGTAAATTTTATGTTATGTCTATTTGACAATGACAAATAAATAGCCAATAAAAATAAACAGATAAATAAAGTGAGGGCACCATGCCACCATTTTGGTAGTTCTCAAAGTGTCAAACACAGAGTTATTTGCACACGACCCAGCAATCCCAGCCCTAGGTATATTCCCAAAAGAACTGAAAGCATATGTACACACAAAGGCTTATAAAGGAATGTTCATAGCAGCCAAAAAATGGAAGCAACCCAATGGATAAGCAAAATGTACTTTACAACAAGTAGAAATAAAGAGGACTGAAGTACCATTACGTGCTACTTAGCAAGTACACAGATGAACCTTGACAATATTATGTTGAGTGAAAGTAGACAAAGAAGGCCACACGTTGTATGATTTCATTTATACGAAATGTTTGAAATAGGGAAATCCCTAGAGGACAGATTAGTGGCTGCCAGGTGATGGCTGAGGGGAGGGTAGTACTGGGACTATTAACAGTCATAGGATTTGTTTTGGGGGTGATGGGAATGTTCTGGAATTAGTGGTGATACAACATAGTAAGTATACCAAAAACCACTGAAGTGCACACTTTAGTGAATTTTATGTTATGGGAAGTAGATCTCAATTTTAAAATGCTAGAAAAAGATGGAATGTAATATAAACCGGACGCCTGGGTGGCTCAGTCAGTTAGGCGTCTGCCTTTGGCTCCGGTCATGATCCTGAAGTCCTAGGATCGAGTCCCGCATCGGGCTCCCTGCTCAGCAAGAAAGTCTGCTTCTCCTTCTGCTCCTTCTCTCTCTCAAATAAAAAAAATAAATAAAACCTTTAAAAAAAAAAAAGTAACATAAACCGCTCACATTCTGCCTCATGGCTCAGTGATTCAAAAGCTTGTCCCTGTCCATGCCCTCTCACCCTGCGAGGCAGCCTGTCTGTCTCCTCCACTCTGTGTCCCCCAGCACTCTCTGGCTGCTTACCAGCCCTTCATCGCCCCCATGACTTCCCACTTTTTGACTCTTGGGCAAGGCCTGCCCCTGCCTCACCAGACCCACCCTTTTCCTGGCGGGTCTCCACCTCCCACACAGACCTACCCAGGCCCGTCTGGAGGCTGAGACACCAGCCCCAAGAGTCACCCCAGACGAGCTGCCCAATGACCGGGACTGCAGTTACAAGCGTGTGTCAGCTGAGGGATTCGGTTTCACGGAGGAACTTAATTATAGCTCAGGAGTGGAGGAAGGGAGAGGAGCAGGGCAGGATTGAGGGGACGCACAAGAAGCTACCCGGCTCTGTGGCCCAGACAGCATCTGCCAGGTCGCACCAGGACTGGGATCCACAGGAAAACAAGTATGACCCAGTCAGAGCCACAGCGACACACAACTTATGGAAATCATCCTGTTCATAACCATGAGTTCCTGGCCCCACCATGCAACACCAGCCCGTGTGCAGACCAGAGTGGTCCAGAAGAAACCTGAGATGTCAAGTCTCACTCACCCTCAGGGCCCGGATAGGCCTTTCCCTCACCTATTGCCCAGGACCCCATTTCGCTCTGTAAGAAGTAAAGGGGAGGCAGAGCTTATTCCTCCCAGGATACCCCATCTTCAGTTTTCTCCCTGCCTCTGGGCTGATTTTCTGGAGCAGGGCCAGGGCCACCAGACCTGTCGAACCACTTGGCCTGGGCACTGCCAGGTGGGGAAAGCAGAACAGGTGCAAGTTCATGGAAAGAGCAGGGCCTTGGCGCATGTCCAACTGAGACGTATTTTCTTCTCCCTGTTTCTGACCCATATCTGGGTTCCTTATTCTCTAGGCTTCTGCCTGGTTGCCGTGCTTGCTCTCTCAGCGAGGAGTCCCCACTGCCATCTGCCGCTGCCCTGACCCCCCAGCCTACCGTCCAATTCCTTCTTCATGTTTCAGGACAGAGCCGAGGACCCAGGCCGGGCTCTCTATTACTCTTCCCAAGTACTCCCCCCATCACAAGCCGAGGCACGATCCTTCCCACCTCTTCTCTGTGTACCTTTTTTTTCTGAGATCATGAGAGGGTTCTCCCTAAAAGCCATGAAAAGAAATCTTCAGACTGGAGGCGGTATCCTTTCTGGGTTTTGTATGGAAGGAGGGAAAAAAAGGCAGGGGGTGGGGAGGGAGAGCAGACAGGGAGAGGGGTTGGGAGAAGTACAGATGGGGAGAGACAGGCACCTTTTTGCCCTCCGCGCTTTAAACCATCTCAGCGATGAACGGTCATACTGTCCTTCCCAAATGCGTCCCTTTGGGCAAGACACTTTTCTCTGCTCACTCACAAAGGGTAGGGAAGGTTAGAGAGCAGACAGAAGAAACCACCTGAAAAACGGGAAAGGCGAGTCCCAGAACTGAATGTTAAATAATACCCCACTTTTCAAAGAAAACCAAGTAAGTACACACATAGTAAAATCTGAAAGAACACAGACTAAAATTTACACCAGCCACTTATGGATGCCGTGATTACGTATGACTTTTAGTTCCTTCTCAGTGCTTAGCTGCATTTTCTTTTTTTATTGAAGTATAACTGACATACATTAGTTTCAGGTGTACAACATAATGATTCAACATTTATATCCAATGCAAAAAGATCTCCACAATAAGTCTAGTTACCATCCGTTACCATACAAATTTACAAATATTTTTTTCCTCTGGTGATGAGAACTTTTAGGATTTACTTTCTTATCAACTTTCAAATCTGTAATACGATATTATTGACTGTGCTGCATGCTATCCATTCTATCCTCATGGCTTAAGTATTTTTTTCTTTTTTTAAAAAAAGATTTTATTTATTTCACACATAGTGCACACAAGGGTGCATGAGCGGGGAAGGGGGTGCTGAGGGAGAGGAGAAGCAGTCCCCCCACTGAGCAGGGAGGCCGATGGATGATGGACAGACGGATGGACGGATGTGGGGCTCCATCCCAGGACCCTGAGAGCATGACGTGAGCCAAAGGCAGATGCTTAACCGACTGAGCCACCCAGGCACCCCAACTTAAATATTTTCTAATTGTCTGTTATGAATAAGCACTATTTATCTAATTAAAGCATTTTAAGATAAATTAAAAACCACATGCATGGGAACGCTTGTGCCTGAGTGCCAGCTCCACATCCTAAGAAACGCTATCTCCCAAATACCCGGAATACCGGCCAGTGGTGGTATCTGATTAGCTTCTCAGCCCCCAGGTATAGGTTTCCAACGATGTCCTTCAGTGTTACTAGCTAAAACGGCTTGCAGTGGCAAGCCCCTCCTTCAAAGTCTTGGGCGCAAGCACCCAGAACCACCTGGTAGCATCCACACCCATGGGACACAGGGCCCAACCCCTCCTGAGCTCACAACCCAGAGTCAGAGCCTCGAAAAGGTGCAAAAGCAAAAACAGGGCCAGGGGCTCCTGATGTCCTCTTCCAAGGCCCAGGTTGAGGCTGGAGGGGGTGGGCTGCGGGCATCATGCCAGGGGAATTACTCTGTGGGTCCTGCAGGCAATCACTGAGTAGAGCCAACACCCACTCAGGTGGAAACAGGGCACAGCCAATAGTCTTGAAGTTCTGTTCAGTCCAACCAACATTTACTGGCACCCGCCCCGCGGCGCAAGGTGCCGAGGGTCCAGAGATAGGCTAACGATAAAACAATCAACACCTAATGAGTGCCACAGCTGTGCCTTTACATGTATGAGGTCCCTGAGGGGGTCTATGGTTAGCGGCCCCAAGCCACAGATGAGGAAGCCGGGGAGGCACAAAGTGACTTGCCCAAAGCTACCAGCAGAGCCAGAACTTAGTCCCATGTATTCTGGCTCTTAACCAGTACCCCATATTCCCTCAAAGTTCTTAGCCTCAGAAACAGCCAGGGAGCTAAAAATATAAAGAGTGCCACATGCTACTTCCTGTTCTCCAGGGGAGAGCTCATTCCCTTCGGAGAAGCCAAAGAAATGAGAAGTGCAACTGTCCCTCTGTCCAGGACCCCCGGGGCCTACGGCTGCCCTGAGGAGAGGTCATCAAGGCAAGCAGGTGAGCACAGTCCCCAGAGCCCAGCCGACGGCACCGCTGAGATGCCGCCTGTGCCTGCCTCTGCCTCTTCTGCTTCCCCATGCCTTCCCTGCACCCCAACCCCAGCCTCCAGCCAGGAAGTGGGAGCAGAAATAAAAATAGCTCTCTAAAAATAAACCAGGGATGGCAAGGTACAAGAAAGGGGAAAAATATAAGGCCACTGCTGGTGTGAGCCCAGTGTCCTGCTGGACTAGGTAGGGCCCACGTTGCTGAGCAAAACAGTACCCAGAGCCCTGATTTTCCCCCCGGCCTCTGCTCAACGGCCCGCAGATGCACACGTGCACACATTCGTAAGTGTGACACGAGCAAGAAAAGCAGGCACTGAACTGAGAAGCACGGGGGGTCCAAAGGGCTTAAACCTTAGGCTGTCATTTGTCGGGTGTGTGACCTGAGTAAGCTGTTTAACCTCTGTGATCTACACCTCCTCGTCTGTTAAATGGGTATACCGATACCCGCCTGTGTCCCTCACACAGCCTGGTGTGAGGACAGTGAGCTCATCCATGGCGTGACGTCGGGCCCAAGGGAGAAGCCAAATAAAGGCAATTTCCCTTCCCTTCTTCTCTCCCTGCGTGCCTCTCTGGGCCCCTTCTCCTTCTCTCCCTTCACCAGACTGAAAACAGACTGATTAATCTCTTGGGTCAGAGACTGTTGTTTTTTTTTCTCCTACAAGTCCCTTCCACTCTACATGCCTGGCCCACCAGCTGGCTGGTTCTTTCTTCTGGTTCGAGGGGGGCTGCTCACTGCCTTGAGGCCGATCCAGGGAGACACTAAGTGCAGCCGTTCTCAGGACCTCCTCTTCCCGCTGACCTGAACGAGACTCTGCAGGGGGCTCCAAAGCCTGCCAACATTTGGTTCTGCCCAGTGACCAACAAGACACTCTGCTGTGCTCGAAAGCAGGGAGTGTTCTTGGAAGCCAACACCAGTCTGGCCAGTCAAGTAGGTACTTTCCAAACTGGAAGAATCAGGTTCAACCAGCCATCCTCCTTGGGGAGGCCCTGATGTGTGGTAATCCAAGACACAGCTTTACACACCTGGGTTCAAATCTCAGCTCTGCCACTGATTAGCTTTAGGCAACCGTCCTAACCAGTCTGAGCCTCAGCACTATCATCTGTGACAGGGGTATGAGGATTCCTACCTCTCAGGGTCGTGTGCATTAAACAAGGCGATGCATGGGAAGTAATCAGCACAGAGCATTCAACACACGAGAACCACAGCTTACTTGGCTCCTGGAAAGCTACTGACTTCTGTTGGGAATGGGAAGGGGATTAGCCACAGGTGAGCCCAGCTCTCAAAAGAGCTCACAGTCCGAGCCTAGAGTGCAGGCAATAAGGCAATAATATCCACCATAACATACTACAGTAGGTGCTGAGCCAGAGGTAGGAGAAAGGAGCCTTACTAGACCCCCAGTGGAGGAAGAGGAGAGAAGGGGGCGTGTGGAAAAGACTCTGCCGAAACCAGAAACCTCAGCTGTCTCCACTAAGCTTGAACCAAAGGGAACAGCAACAACTAGGAAACGGGGCCTTAAGTTTCCTTCTGCAGATGCCTGACTGCTGCCCCGTGAAATGACTTCCCAGACAGGGCTCTGGTGTAGGTCAATGCCAGGGCTACGCTGGGAAGCAAGCCACTCAGGCTGGCCATCCAGGCACTCTTCGTCTGACAAGTGCTCGGTGAGCACCTCGTGCCCATCGAGGAGCCCGCTTCTGGGGAGAGGATCTTTGATCGTGGCTAACGAACACACGGCAGCACTGAGAACGTGACTGTGCACTGCAGCTGCTCCCTTGCGACTCAACAAGGTCTCTGACTCATCGAGAACATCAGAGGGATGGACCAGTTCTTTCTCACGACAGAAAGAGAAGGCAGAAAGGAGGGCAAGGTTCAGACCGCAGTCCACAGAGAGCGAGCAGCATAAGGACAGAAGCCCTGGGAGCACTGGAAGCAGCTCATGAGTGCTAGTCTTGGTTGTCTACAATGTGCCCAGGGTGGGGGTACAAAAGCCAATCAAAAACAGATTGTCCTGCGGCACCTGGGAGGCTCAGCCGGTTAAGTGTCTGCCTTTGGCTCAGGTCATGATCTCAGGGTCCTGGGATCAAGTTCTGCGTTTGGCTCCCTGCTTGGCGGAAGTCTGCTTCTCCCTCTGCCCCTCCCCCCAGGTATGTGCTCCATCTCCCTCTCTCTCAGATAAATAAGATCTTTTAAAAAAACAAAACAAAACAGATGGTCCCGGTAGTACGTGAGAAGACAAGGCTATGCTAGGCTTGTGGGGGACAGAGACAGGCCTTGGCCTGGGTGCAGATATACCTAGTGGGTCAGGGAATGGGCTACAGAATGGATAGAGTATTTTTCTGCAAGGTGACAGACTATAAGGATATGAAAGGCAAATTTTAAGTAGCTGTTGTAAATACACGGGGACGTTAAGATGCCAAAAAAAGAAACGTCATAGAAATCACACACTTTAACAGAATATAAACAAGACTGGAATAATACAATTTTGACTGGATGCATTCTGCAGTTTGAGAATTTATTCACCTAGTGATTTTCACTTGGGAGGCAGAAATTATTATTGGTCAATTTGTTTATTACCAAGCATTTTTAATTTTTTGGTAACCATCAATTTGATGCCATTATTTAAAGCAGGTTCTGGGAAGAGTCACCTAGGACTACAAAATCAGGGAACACAGGCATGGGGGATTTAATCTATGCAGACGATTTCTAACCGACCCTTAGATGACAACGGAGCTTACCATGAACTACCGACAGGCTGTCATTTTGGAAAGTTGCACGAGGACTGTCATGGGGTCACTATCCAGGGAGAGCGTGACTTTTCAAGCTGGGCTTACCTGACCTTTTGGGATCGGGTTCTTAGAGACCCAAGCGACGCCGTAAGGACCTGGAGGAGGCAGAGCCCTGAGAGGTTGGGAGTGGGCGCCTCTCGGGAACGGGAGGGTCAAGGGCTCGGAGACCCGGCAGGGGCGGGCCCGCGGATGCTGTGAATTTAAGAGTTAACCATAAACCTGCAGGGGTGCTGGCTCGTGCGCTCAGCTCTTTTTCCGGCAGCCCTCACCCTCCTGGTTGGGCAGCTGGGGAGAAGGCAGGCTGTGGGGCCGCTCCTGGGAGGAAGGGCAGGGAGGTGTGCGAGGTATTAATAATTTCAGGTGGGCACCCGTGGGACCCACGCTGAGTAGCCCAGGAAGAGCGGAGTGGGAAGCAGTAGCAGGCATGGGGCCTGGAGGTCCTCATGGGGCTGAGGAGGGTGACTGAAGTGAGGACCCCCAGGAACCCCGCCAGAACTGCCTGGGGACAGCAGAGCGGCCAACCTGCATTTCTAGGAACATGGCTCCAGGCCTCCACGGACAGTGGAGCTGCTGTTACCATTCAGAAAGAAGAGGCGGCTTTCTTCTCCCTCTTCTATTATTTTAAGGTGACTATATTTACCTGCTGATGTGCCCTAGGTATGACATGGCAAATATTCTATGGGAAGGAATCGAGGAACACGGGCATAAAGACTGAGAGGGGGCGTGAAGAGGAGGAAAGGAGCGAAGAGCCGGGTGAAGGGAGAGATTTTACAGTTCTTCAGGGTCAACAGTGATGTGGCCCCAGTTAAGTCTCTGACCTCACCTTCTAGGCTCTTCTCCC